>CAOKZL010000531.1:600000-940314 GCA_948472985.1 Iguana delicatissima
TGAAACTTGTTCTCCTGTTAATTTCCTGATAGGCCAAAGCTTAAGAATGAAAAGGAACACTGATATTGATTTGGCTATTGAATAGAACTGTGTCTTATAATCTTAGGTGATTATAAGCGTAGGTGACCAATGCAGCTATTCCTAGAAAAGCCAAACAGATTCAGAATGACAGGTATAAGGCAAACAACCTTCAATCTTCTACAAGATATAGAAGTGGAGGGACCACACCTGTTGTACCATACACAGGAACTAGGCAACATGTGATATTAAAGAACTCTCAGTCAGTGTGGGCCTTAACATAAAGGTCAGAAAAAGCTGATAAAGAGGCAATGAAAGGAAGGATAACTTGTCTACATGTTGCATTGTCCTTGCCCACTCTCTGCATCTCCCTGACGTGCATAGTGCCAAAGACTAATTCATAACTTGTCCTTTCCAAAGGGAGCATTGGTGAATGATGCCATTGAACTTGAACTCTGCTTGATAAAATTCACCTCTTTTGACACAGCAGTGAGGACGGTGGGGGCAATAGGCATACAGCAGCCATACAGTGGGCCTTCCATATAAGCTGGGGTTCCATTTCAGGAACCTCTGTGAATAATAAAATTCTTAGATCCTTGTGTTGTGTATTCAATGGCATCGGCATGCACATGCATGCTTCAGTGCATCTGTGTGTACATCAACACCATTTCAGGTATAGGTACATGATGCTTCATGTGACCTGGAAATCATGCATGTGGAGGTCACTGGTTACAGGGGCCCACTGTAATAAGAAATGTGATATTAAATCAGCCTTCAGGTTCCTACCAGTACACCAAGATGATTTTGACCTCTTGGTTTTTTGCTTTGGGGAGAAGGAATCAAATTGAGTAACACAACCATCACACAGTATTTAGATGATTTCATGTTCATAGGGAGACAGGACACCAAAGTCTGTCACTGTACACTCAAGTAATTCCAAGAGTTAACAGCCTACCTAGGTGTTCCCTTAGTGCCTGAAAATACAGAGGGCCCAGGCACCTTATTTTCCTAGGCATAGAACTGTCTGGAAAGTCATCTCATACCTACTGGCAGAAAAGCTCAGCCACCTCCTAGAGATAGTCCAGAAATTCCTAGAGAAATAAAGGCAACTTTCAAGGAGTTTCAGGCACTAATTGTGTATCTGAATTTTGCATGTAGAGTTGAAGTTCCAAGCACCTGGCCTTATGGAGTTACAAAAGGCATCAGGGTACAGGGGCACCAGACTCAAGTAACAGCTGAAATCAAGGAGGATCTACAAGTCTGGAATGGCTTCCGGCTTGAATACAGTGGTGTTTCCTTCTGGGGGAATGTCATTAAAGTACAAGCAGACCCAGAGGTTCAGTAGGATGCAGCTGGAGGCAAAGACCTAGGAATCTTCCAGAATGACCAGTGGTGCACAGAACATTGTTCAGAGGAATGGGCTCAGATGGTACTCACAAGGAACTTAATGTATACCCAGCATATGGATGAAACCAGGGATACTGAGAGGGCCTTTTGTGCCTCTACTTCCCAAGGCTCCCTAAGTCCTTAATGTTCCTTGTGTTCTTCCCCATACTGGTGGCAGTGACCGTGTGGGAAAGAATTTGCCAACTAAACAGTTTTATTCTAGTGTGACAACCAGACAGTAGTACAGATAGTGAATACACAGAAGTCTAAATCTCCCAGTGTGATGAGGCTTGTGCGTGTATTCATCTTGACCTGTTTAAGAAATAAAACCTTTCTCACTGCAAAGCACATTCTAGGAATCCAGAATTTCTAAGCAGATGCCCACTCTCAAGTCCAGTTCCACATGTTTTGGTAACTTGCCCCCCCCAGCAGCCTCCAAACCAGTTTGCTTCCAAAAGGACTTAGAGAGCCTTGGGAAGTAGAGGCACAAAAGGTCCTCTCAGTATCCCTGGTTTCATCCATATGCTGGGTATACAGTAAAAGCATAACAATTGTCCTTAAATTTCATAAGAAATTACAGGCTGATCAGTAAGCTGGCCATTCCATCTCTACCAGATTCTTAGATATGCAGTATCTCTCTGTGTTACAGGCTTTACTCCAGCCAGTATAAGGAAGAGGTTGGCCACAACAAAATTCCACTCTAAAGCAGCAGGTTGTGGGGACATAATATTGGACTTCCAGATCAGGAAGGTGCTCAAAGAATGGCATAGGGAGTCTTGCTGTATCTCAGACTGCAGGCTTCCTATTTCTGCATCCCTTTTACTGGAAGTAATGTGAACACTCTCAGCATTCTGAAACAGCTAATATGAGGCCACACTGTTTGAAACAGCCATTACTTTGGCATTCTTTGCAGTGCTAAGGGTAAGTGAATTGGTCCAAACTCAAGATGGGGCGCACTGGATAGAGCGTTGGATTAGACCTTCATTGGCAAGAGGTGTGCATGATAGAAATTTGTATTAGAAAGTCAAAAAAACAGGACAGGATGAGTCAAGAGATACTCAGGGCTTCAGTCTGCCCTATCCATGCCCTTAAGACATTCCTTCATGTCCATCCAGCTGATGGAGGCATATTACTTGTGCATGAAGATGAGATGCTGCTGACACAGTATCAAGTGAATAAGGTTTGGAGGAAGGTTGCAAGCAGCAGCTGGCTTGCTTACGGTGGACTTTTCATTATACTCATTTGGAATTGGGGTGGTGACCGCTACAGTGAGGGCAAGCTCAGCACAAAAAATGATACAGAGGGAGGTGGAAACCTGGTGTGTTCCAACACGATGTAAGACCCACGTCTGAGCACAGGGTTAACACCCTCACTGAGGTAGTGGCTTCTGGGCTACACCCCTGCTGAGACTATAACTATTGGGATATGTGGGCACAGCATTGCCTTCTGGGCAGAAAGATGAGCAGTGGTGACTGGCAGGAGTGGTAACCTTGGGATCCCTAGGATTGGTCACAGGTACTGGCTTGGGAAATGAAGAATGCAATGGCCAGCTCTTTTGCCCTGCCTGATGAAATTAAGGGCTGAGGGAGACCATCCTGGTGATACATCTGCATAAGAACAATTTAATGCAAATATCAAGACTTGAGCTGGTGGCCAGTGCCACAGTCCATAGGCGTGCAGTCAAGGCTCTTTACCCCAGCATGGACTAAGTCCACTACAGACTAAGATTCTTCCGAGGAGAATTTGGTTGGGTACATGATCCCTGGAAGTTGTCAATGGAGGAAAAAAAGCATGCCAACAGAGATATTATTAGGAACCTGACATGGATCTGTAGGGCAGCAATTCAGCAGCCAAGTTTTGTGGCAAATCAGTCACAACTGTACAGGTATGAAGGTGTGCTTCAGACAGACAATGGTTGTCTCAGATTACCTCAATAATTTAAACCCAGGAGTGCTCCAAACTATAGAAGGAAGGTGAGGGAGAAGGAAAGCCAAACTGGACTGGACCTTCTTTGGTGGGGGGCAATAAGGTGAGAAAGGGAAGAGCAGATTGGGGGTGATATGGGAGATCGCCAATGAATACCAGATGCTGTAGCTTATATTTCAGAGGAAGGAACTGGCAAAACCACCTCAGAGTATTTCTTGCCAAAGAAAGCTCTGTGAAATTCATGAGGTCAGCATAAGTCAATAAATGACTTGAAGGCACATACATGTGCACTCACACAGGTTTATAATGGGGAGGGGATGGCCGCTGAGGAACAATGGCCAATTTGGGGCCACTGGAGGTGGAAACTTGATGATTCATCTCATACCCATTATCACAAATTGGCTGCAGAAGGGAGGCTTATCCCAAAGGCAATGGAATAATGAATTGGAAAGGGATCAGCAATGGGCATCTGCCTCCCCTCTCTGCCATCAAATTGTATATAATTGTAAATAAATGTAGTGGCCTCTTGTACTCCAAGCATGAGTGTCTGGCTTTCATTCTCAACACAGTGACTTGCAGCTGGATGTTTGAACTGACTGCATTAAAAAGGATTTGCTTCTCAGATGATATGAACATTCTTTCCATGGAGTTAGAGATCTAGTGTAATTAATTGTGGACCTCATAGGACAGCTGAAGAACAATCTTGCCAATCTTGCCACATTTTATTCTGTGATCCTTCCATAGTGAAGCATAATCCCTATGAAGATGTGCCAGTGGCTAGTACTTGCCCTGACAAAATTCATAGACAAACCTTTGCAGTAATAGGAGGGTTTTCCCTCAGAGCCCATATTTCACATTCAGGAAGGCCAAAAGGGAACAAAGGTTTCTGTCAGACAGAGTGAATAACTTGAGTTTCAAAGCTCCCCTGAGACTGTTGCTCTGAGGCCATACAACCCAAACTGCAATTTTGGTAGTTATATTGAAGGAAGTAGAAAGAGTTACAGTCACCACGTGAACTTTTATTCTGACACATGTATGATTAAAGTCTCAATTACCACAGCATGACCTTCTTATGCATGATGATATGGTATGATAGCAGTCTAGAGATCTCCATATATATTGGGAATGTGTGTCGAGAACAGTTATTACACAACAATGGATGTGCATGGCATAGAGGGAAAGACAGATTGGGATACAGAGATATAAACTGGCTAGCTCAGTGGTCATTCATTAATTTTGCTAATATCTCACCTTTTCCCTCCCAAAATGAGAACTCAAGGCAGCTATGAAGGCTGTTATGAAGGCAAGTAGCAAAATTACTATTGTTTGCCAGTCATGGGGTTAACATATCCTCCAACTGTCCCAATTTGGCAGTGACAGTCCCAATTTATCTTCTCTCATCCCAATTTTCAGCTGCTTTTAAATTATCTCCATTCTTTTCCCTTCCTCCCACCTCCCCTCCTTGCCCACGGCTTCCTTCAGTTGCTGCAAGCTGACATGAAAGTACAAAAGTAGTTTGCTCTTAACTGATGCAACAGAAAGGAGAGAAGAGGAAGGGGCAGAATCTTACTCTTCCCAGTAGGTTCAGGCAAAATCAAACCGCTACAGCCTCTTCTAGCTTGTGTGTTCTTCCTCATTTATAACTTTTGCCATCTTGACCACACTCTGATGTTGCTCGGCCACACATATCTTAATTTTCATCTATGAAATGTTGGCAGTTATGAGCTAATGCAAGTAGATTGGAAAATTACATTTCTTAACTTTTAACACCAAGCAAAAGATGGTCTTCAAGCATCCCAAATCAATAAAAGATGCAGGGAATCTATTAGAGATGTAGCTTTGTGATGAACGAATGAGTTCCAGAAGGGAAAAGCACGGTTCTGAACCAGACTGCAATGGCCGCGCGCAGTGCATTGTTGGAAGGAGGGGTTTGGATTGTGAAGCGAAGATTCCTTGAACTGTGAAATTGAGAACACACGGAATACTGATTTGGCTTGAGAAGAAAGTTTGCAAAACAATAGGGACTTGGCACCAACAGAATGTACTCTGGAGATGCATAGATCCAGAAGTGTGGCTTCCTTAATTGCCATGTGATGTTGCCTACAATGCATATCTTCTTTGACTGTCTTCATGTCTCATCCACCTTCACGAATTCACGATATTCAACAGTGATCAATACCTTTGTTAAGAAAACAGTTAAATTCTTATGGGTAAAGGCAGAAGAAAACGAGGAGCCTTTTGCTTGGCACACCCTCAGACAGGCCAGCGGTGACGTATTTCTGATCCTACCCTACCCTGCATGGCCGAGAACCACTGAGGCATTGGATACATTTCCTGACAACATGATATATGACCAATTCTTCTGCAAGCAACCTTTTCTTAGTAAGGTACAAGATGATATGAACTATTCCTTTTAATTGCTTGATTGCCTTTATACAATGGAAGTACTTGGAACTATAGCAACCAGAAAAACATGTCCTTTTCCTCAAGAAATGGAGAATTTGACTATAAAGAGGGGACGATTTTCGACTCATTTTCATGACCCTTGGCTGCAGCAGAGGGCATTCATACCTTCGAGGACATCTGGCCCATGTTCGGCGAAGGACCGGCTTTTCGTGAGTATGTTGTATGATTGAGTGGGTGAGAGAAAGCTCTTGATACGGAAATGTGATTTGTGTATTTCATGTCTTAATAAATGTTACATGCATAGTGGTTAAACCCAGATCTGGTTTCCTGTGTGTCTTCTGTGGGGATCCTATAGTCTAAGGTGGCTGAATTTCTCTCTGGGTCAAACGTACCAACAATCTCGGTCCATGACAGCTTAGTGGTAGAGCACATGTGGAATGCCCAGGTTCAACCTTGTTCCTGATATCTCTAAGCAGGCATGGAAAACATCACTGTCTAAAATCCTGTAATGGCACAACCAGCCAGTATAAGGTATGCTAAAGTCTTGGATAAACTTGGATAATTTAATCAAGGAAACCATCAAATTTATTGAGATTTTAGTTTAAGTGGAATATCCAGTGACATTGTAAGACAATGCAGGCAATTCAGATAATGTATATAGGTATATGGAGAACATGTCAGTCCCACCAGCAATCTGCCCAAACTTCTCCAATAGCTCCTACAATGAGAACATCAAGCCTTCCAGTCACAGGGCAGAGGCTCAGTGTGTACAACTGGACCTCTATGGCCCTTTTCACACAGCATTTGCCATACGAAAGGGCCCCTCAAGCGTTGTGTGACTGCGAGGAGTGATCCACATGACGCACTTGCAATCGTGCGATGCTCCAGGGTCTGGTAGGCACCGATCGCACACTTTTTCATTTTTGGCTGTGAGCCGAAAATGGTGCGTGATCGCACGTAGCTCCAAGGCCCCGCGCATACTTGCTGTGTGTGCGGAGCTCTGGAGCTGCAGCGCTTGCATTTCCTGCCCCAGTGCAGCCTGGGAAACTCTCAGGCTGCACTGCGGAAGGAAGAGGAGGGGCTCTTGCAAAAGCAGGCAGCAGCTGCGGAGCTGAAGGAACTGGGATGTGAGATCCTCTCGCTAGAGGCTGCTTGTGTGATCCCCACACCCCAGCGCCGAAAACAGGTAAACTGCGGAAAGGGCCTATGAGTTTTAAGATCCTGGGAGGAAGGCCTTTTCTCAGTTGCACTGTTAAAAGCATGTTGCAAAGGACACAGGAGAAAACCTTCTCAGTGGCTGCTCGCAGGCTTGGAATCCCCTCCCACAGAAGAATAGATTGGTTCCCTCTCCTTGCGGGAAAGGAGCTTCTTATTTAAACAAGCTTGGTTGTCAAATGGTTGCTGCAGTCAGGTGTGCTGCACTTTAATAATCATTACTATGTTTTGAATGCTTTTCAGATTGCTTTCGCTGAGTGTTTCTAATAGGATTGATTATTTTTAACTCTTGTATTACTAATTGTTTTGGTTCTAGTTTGTTATAACTATATTGGAAAAAAAAAGGATATGAATAAAAGAAAAGAATCTGGCCTATAGACCTTGCAAACCAGTGTAAGAAAGCTGGATATGGGGCTTGTGTATACATGTGCAGGAACACTAGGAATGGGGATGATGGGCACAGTTTCATACTTCCTTCACACCTTATGCCACCATGACCTATACGCCACATGTATCCTGTAGGAGTTTACTGTCATGACCACTGATCTCTATCCAGACCCTGCTCCTTCTCTGCAGCAGGCAGGGAAATTCTCTTATCTCTGATCGTTTTGCACTTTTGTGAGTGGGTTTTGTTTCAGTGTGATTGATTCTTGTGTCAAAAGCAGCAGTCCAGTGGGCTGGATATACAGAACTGATAAATCTTTGTCCATTTTGTTGGGAGTTAGAGTTTCCCAGGGTGCTAGCCCTTTGGGGGAAATTCTATGAAAGCTAAAACTGTTAGGAATCAGCCTTCTTTTAGCAGAGTAGCAGAAAAAGCATATCCCTATCTCTGTTTGGCTTCCCTGAACTAATTTAGAAAGCAAGACAAGGCAGGCAGTTTCAAGTAACAAAATTACAAAAAATTTACTAATTAATTTTACATTCACATATGCACGGGAGAGCCTACATCCTAACTAGCTAACAAAAAGATTAGGTAACATAGTAACTTCATTCTTAACTCATCATCTTCTTGGTGGAGATGCAAAGCATGGTCAGAGGGAAGGGAGTAGAAGCAAAAATGGCAAAGAGAGCAAAGAAAGAGAGGTCTCAGAAGTTTGGTCTTTTATGTAAGGCCAATGACCCCAGAGTCTATCCTGGGTCACATGATTTGCTCACCTGGATATCATAGCCATGCATTTAAATAACACAAAGAGCAAGAGTTGGGGTTTTAGGTGGGAAAGCAAAAGACTTTGACATGCAAAGGAAAAGAAACTCTAGCCTCACTTGCCCTAGAACAAGCAGAAGGAAAGAGAGAATGCAAGAATTTTTCAACACATTTCTGTGAGAATTTTCTACTGTATGGTATTCTTTCATAGAGCGCCTCCAAAACTACTTGCTAAATTTCCCACTTCAAAAATGCTGTCTGGAGACTGCCTTGAGAACTCCTTAAGGGAAAGCTAGCAGCACTGCTTGTGCATGCAATGGGATTTTCTACTGAGACAAATTCAAAAGATTTTTTCCCCCTAGAGTTTAATAAATGGTTTGGGTGACAGCCCAGTGTGTGTGTTTGTCTTGTTTTTAGAAGCAACTGCTTACAGAGAATCTCTCAGGGAAGCAAAAGTTTCTGGCTCATGACCTAATGCACCAAGTTCAAACATTCATACTAGGAAGTAAGTCCCACAGAAGAAAGTGGCTAAACAAACCAAAGAGCATCACCCCATGGTTTGCTTAGCATGTCATCTGAATGCAAGTGTAGTTCCCCATCTACCTTGTTTCTTTCCCACCAGTGTACTGGGGAGCGGGGGGAGACTAAAACAAACACCTGAACTCAGACAACACACTAAACAAAAGCACAAAGGAAAACCCTCTGGTTTGTTCAGCTGCTGCTCAAACATGCTGCTCATAACTGATAAACCAGGTTTCACACAGATTTCTTATTTATTCTGTTCTCTGAGCAGACTTGTAGTTCCAGAGCTTGCACTAACATAAAGGCAACATAAGATGGCCACTGTAGGCAGGAGATTTTTGTTATTTTGAAAAGGTAGTACATTTTTAGATGTTACTTTATTATTAATGTATTTGCATTGCCAGAGGAGGCATCTGCGGGACTTCAATGCCATGGGCCAAACTAAACTTGGAGTAGTGAGAGGGCATGGTATCATTTGCTGCTCTACATCAGTCAGCAAAGCGAGGATTGTTCTACATTGCGTGCTTCAAATGCCCATGCAATTATTAAAACATTTATAAGACTAACTTTAATTTTATTCTGAATAAAGCATTAAAATCACAAAAGAAGAGTTTAATATTTCCCTCTCCTTATGGGCAGTGCTTTTCCCAATATTTTCCAAAAAGCTGAGCATCATCATTCTGCTTCAATATTTCTGTTTTGAATTTCTCTCTGTTTCCTGGCATTTACTCCTCATGGAGGTAAGAAAATTAAGCAAAGAATTTTTTCCCAGGATTCAGTCAACTTGTTTTGTCATTGATTGTCCTTTATAATTAAATCTCATTTCAGCACCATCTGGCATGTGTCTCTGCTCCATTTAAGGTGTGTCCCCTTTGGCAGGGAGCAGAACATTAGAGAATCTTCAATTACACTGATAATTTTTCCTTCTAGCTATCACATTAACAGCTGTTATTACCACCTACAGTACCTCCTTGATCACCTGGGACACAACTGCCTCAGATTCTGAAGCAAGTCAAAAAGGGATACGTGAAAGAAAATGGAATGAGGGTTGTATATTAAAAGAATGAGACTTATTCCTAAATTAAGAATTTTTAAAAAATAGCACACACACACACACGCACATATATTCATAAGTTCCCCTTGAGAGCAATGTAGACTTTTCTTTGGCCATTTCTGCACAAGGTGAGGGAATCACTCCGTGCTGTTATTCACTGGATCTCTGGCTCCTCAGTCTGATCCAGGGTGAACTGGAGCAGTGTGAGGTCTTAGATCCGCACTGCTCTGGCTTCCAAAATGGTGGCTTCTGGTTGGTCGTGGGTCCTGACCAACCACAAATATCATCACGCCTAAAGCCTGCCCTCCGCAGACCACAGGCTCGCATTGGTGCGAGCCTGCGAATCTGCACAAGGGAGCAGGCACGCAATGGCGCACTCCGGTCTTTAAAAAGTGCACTGGAGGACCAGTTGGGGGCGTTTTGGAGCAGACTGAGGTGCAGATCTCCAGTAGGTAGTCCGAACCTAGTCCTCTCCAAGGTGCAGACGACTTCTGTAGAGGACGCACTGCGCCGTTTTAATTCCCCCATGCGGAAAAGGCCTTTGTCTAGGCACATAACTTATCACTAATATGAATATGGTGTAACATTAAACATCTTACACCATATTCATAGAATCATAGTGAGATACAGTTTGCTCAGATGATGAACATTTGATTGGCAAGATGTATAAACGTTTGGTAGAATTAGAGGTGGAAGAAGAGGAGGTTAAAGACTATATGATAAAATGGGCACAAACTACTGGGCATAATATACAGCTGGAACAATGGCAGAAAATGTGGTCAAAGGGAATGAAAATTACGTTATGTTACAGTCTTAAAGAGAGCTTTTATAAGATGATGTATTGATGGTATTTGACACAACAAAAATTGGCCAAAATGCACAAAGAGGTTTCTAACAGATTTGGAAATGCAAGCAACAAGTGGGAACTTTTTATCATAGGTGGTAGACTTGTGAAAAAGCCAAAAAAGTTTTGGAATCAAATACATTTTGTGATATATAATATTTTGAAAGTTTGAAAATTCAACTGAAGCCAGAATTACATTTGTTGGGATTAGTAGAAGATCGACTGGAGAAGAAGCATGGCAAGATAGTATAATATATGACCACTGATGCACGATCATATGCACAGAAGTGGAAGAATACAGAGATTCCAACCAAAGAGAGGTGGCTGATAGAATTATTGGACTCAGCTGAAATGGACAAATTGACAACACTGAAAAGAGAAAAATCAGTGACATGTTTTGTGACCTTTGGGATATGCTTTTTGCAAGAAAAGGAGTATAATTTGTTGACTATAGGAGTCAGTAATTACTATTTTTGGAAGACGAGCAGTGAAAGTATTCAACATGTGCATGCAACTAGAGAAGTTTCTTTTTGTGTAGCGTTCTCTATAGTCTGCATCAGGAAAGCTGGAAACCACCCTTTTAAAATATGTCTTTTTTAAAAAGTTGTCTTTGTTTAATATTTAGTGTTTTTTGTTGTTCGGTTTTCCTTCTATATTAACTTGTAATTGTTGTTGTTGTTTTTCTCTTTTTTTTTGTATGTATTTCAAAAAATTTTTTAAAAAAAGAATCTTAGGATCATGGAGTTGGAAGGTTGGAAGTTGGAAGGATCACAAGAGCCATTTAGTCCAACCCACCCCTTTCCATTCAGCAATACACCGTCACAGCACTCCTAAAAAATACCCATAGAATCTCTGCTTAAAGACTTCTACAGATGGAGATTCCACCCTCGAAGGCTGTTTATTCCACTGATGAACAGTTCTTACAGTAAAAACGTTCTTCCTAATGTTAGATGGAATTTCATTTCTTTTAATTTTCATCTATTGATTCATGTTTCTTTCTCTGCAATAGCAATATAGCAATAGCATTTATTTCTATACTGCTTATTAACTAAGTGTTATCTAAGCGGTTTACAATGTATTTTTTAGCTAATTGCCCCCAGCAAGCTGGGTACTCATTTTACCGACCTGTGAAAGGATGGAAGGCTGAGTCAACCTTGGAGCCTGGCAGGATCGAACTCACAACCTTGTGGTTGCAGTACTGGCATTTAACCACTGCGCCACCAGGGCTTCTGCACAAGCAGAAAACAAGCTTGTTCCATCTTCTCCATGAGATCACTTTTGATATTTAAAGGCAGCTATCATACCATCTCTTGGTCTTCTCTTATGCATGTTAGACATATCCAGATGCTAAAAAACACTGAGTCCAAGCCAGAACCACAAGGCACCCACTAGTCACCTCTCTCCAGGATGAGGAGCAACCTTTGATGAGCAGCCTCTGGGTCTGTCAGTCAACTACAAATCACCTAACTGTAACACTATCTAGCCCACAGTTCATCACCTTTCCTGTAAGAATATCATGTGGGAGCTTATTAAAAGCCTTACTGAAATCAAGGTATACTACAAGGTATACTACATCTACAGCAATTCCTTAATCTAGGAAGCTTATAACTCTATTTGAAAAAAAGAGATAAAATTAGTTTGGCATGTCTTTTTTTTTTTTTTTTTAGAAACCAGTGCTAGCTCTTAGCATTCCTTTCCAAGTGTGCACAGATTGTTATTGATCTATTATAGAACTTTTCCTGATATTTGCACTGATAGTTGCTTGGGTCCTCTTTTTCACCCTTTTTGAAGATGGAGATAATATTTGCCCTCCTCCAGTCTCTGGGGACCTTGTCTGTTCTCTAAGAATTCTCAAAGATTATTGAGAAGGACTCTGAGATTACATCTGCAAGTTCCTTTAGTGCTCTTGGATACATCCATTCATCCTAGCAAACATCACTAAGCCCTGCAGATTTATGTTCTTATGGAATTGAACGTCTTACCCAGCACTATAACATAAGCATCTGTTTTGGAAATCTACATCTCTAAACAAACATCAGTGAAGGAAAGCATACTCTTTCACAGATTTCTCAAAACAGAGGCATCGATTATACCTTTTAACAGGCATTGCATTATAGTGCAACATCTAGTAGCCCATACAATATTCACTGTTGGAAAAATTACCAGCATTCTCTCTCCCCGCTCCATCTTGTTATTAGAACAGATGGGCAATAGCAAGATAGGGCCTCCCTTTTCTGTTGCATGCCAGATCTTCTCCATTTGCCTCTCTGTCTTTTATTGCATGATCGTAAATACCTTTGGTGCTCAGATCATGTGACCCAGGACAGTTGCTTGGGTCATCGGTCTTATAAAAGTTAAGACCTCCCTCTCTCTGTCGATCTCTCTCTCTCTTTGCTCTCAATGGCTGCTTTCCCTGAACTCTTCACATGCTCCGAGTTTGAGTCCCATCAAGGAGGATGGTGAGTTAAACTGAAGAATCTCCTATTCACTAGATTAGACAGGTAGCAGGCTCTCTCAATACAGATGTAAATGAAGAGTCATTAGTAAAGTATTTCAAAGCTACCTGTGTCTGTGTTTATTCCAAGTACCAGTCTGAAGCCACAAGTCATTAGATAAAACTTCTACCGCTTCTCTGTGTGACTTTGCTAAATGAAGATTGGATCCTGACAGGTTCAGTCTCATTTTCCCCTACAGTTCTCTAAGAATTCTCAAAGATTATTGAGAAGGACTCTGAGATTACATCTGCAAGTTCCTTTAGTGCTCTTGGATACATCCATTCATCCTAGCAAACATCACTAAGCCATGCAGATTTATGTTCGTATGGAACTGAACGTTTTACCCAGCACTATAACATAAGCATCTGTTTTGGAAATCTACATCTCTAAACAAACATCAGTGAAGGAAAGCATACTCTTTCACAGATTTCTCAAAACAGAGGCATCGATTATACCTTTTAACAGGCATTGCATTATAGTGCAACATCTAGTAGCCCATATAATATTCAGAGAGGAAGTTCTCTCTCTTTCTCTCCTACCAGCACTGTAAGGATATTTACCAGTCAGAAACAGCATGAGCAGCCAAAGGGCTGTTGGAGACAGCAAGGTATGACCTCGTTGGAGGGTCCAATAGACATACTATCTTTTGTGTTTCTGGAGGTAGCTTTCATATTTTTCTAGTGCCTCCTTTTTCTTATCTCCATCGTTCAGGAGTGACTGTTAACTGGTGTTCTGTTCACAGCCACTAAGTATCCAATCACCTAAGAGTGTAACTGGCCACTATTATTCTGGAAACCTGTCATCACACGATTGTATCATGTATGATTCAGCATGATTAAGGACTTTTGTACCAATGCAATATGCCTTTTGAGTTTTCCTATTTTTTTCTTAGACTATCCTTTTCCTTACCTCATTGTAGAAAGTTTTTTCTTTTGTCCCCCCCACTCCCACTTTTTTTTAATTTAAATCACACAAACACAGAAAAGATAAATTAGACCATAATATAAGGCAGTGGTTCTCAACCTGTGGGTCCCCAGATGTTTTTGGACTTCAGCTCCCAGAAGCCCTGAGCATTGACTACAGTGGCTGGGGCTTCTGGGAGCTGAAGTCTACAAACATCTGGGGGCCCACAGGTTGAGAACCACTGATATAAGAGAAATAAATCATGAACAACTTTGAGAAAGGGTAAGTTCAGAAGCCAAGATATTGTATCACTCTGAACCCATATAACACTAAAACCTATGAGATTTCTTCAAATAAAAAATCTTTCCGGAGACTACAGTGTGTAATTGGAAAATGGTCAACACCATTATCATCATTATCATCGTCATCATTATTACAATGATTAATTAAAAGGATTTAAATTTTCATAAATATAATTGTATACCTGATTATTTCTAGATTTTCTAATATCCATTGTTAATTGGAGCTATACCCCAATTAATTTTATAGTTTTTCCAAAATCATAGCCAGATTTTGGGGAGTATTGCACTCTGTCCATTACAACAGAAAATATTTTCAGAACTGGGTAAGCTCAGCTGAGATGCCATGTTTTAACAACATTTTTACTGATAAATTTCAAAAACACCAAAATTCCACAAAAGCATGAAAAAGAGGGGAGGGAAGGAAGAAAGACAAAAAGGGACTAAAGCATAAGAGTAAGAAATTAAAGAATAAAGAAAAAGTAAGAAAAAGGTGACTTCCATTCTTCTTTTAAACAGTGTATTACACAAAAATTGTTTCAGGCCTCTCGAAAATAATGTCCAACAATTCTCTTCTTCCCATCCACTATTTAATTTTTTTCCAACAACCAAAATAGAAAAATAAACTTCCTTCTTTCAAAGGTTAACATAGCTAGCATTGATATATCAATATTTCTTATTACATGTTACATTTATGTGATAAATGATATTGTGTTTTGTAATCTTGATACTAAAAATTATTACTTACATTTACTGTATTAACTTCACTATTTAAAACTGTGAATCATTTACATGTTACATAACATCACTGTCCACTATTTCTGTGATGTTTCATAATGTAAAAACCTTTTCACAATGGTTACCAAATCCATTTTTCATTGTCTTGTATTTGCAACCATTTCACAACCTAGTTTCAACCAAACCTTTCTTTTTTCCCCATTTCATTTTAAATTTGGGTCTCCTCTACGTTTTCATCCATCTTATCTATAACCTCCTCCAACACCAATCTTCTCAGATTCTCCTCTTTCCCTTTCCAAGTCCTTCCCACTTGCTGTTTTAAAGTATATTCTGAAACAGAGTACTTTTCTTTTTCACCTTTTTCTCACCCCGTTTGATCTTGCAGGCTAATCTTTTCATTAGATCAATTTGGTTTCACTTGAATGTCAGTGTATTCTCACCTTGTGCTATAGTCCCCATTTTACAAACCAGAACTTTCGGCCCCTTACATCTCATTTCAATGGCTAATCCATCCATTCGCACAACTTGAATTTTTTTCTTCACGTGATTTTCAGCCTCTCTCACTTCTATATTAGCCCAACGTTTCTCTCTCCCTTTCCTCACATCTTTCCACAGTTCTGCCTTGATTTCATTCCTCCAGTTCTCTATAAAATCTTCTCACAGTCTCCTCTTCAAGTTTGGAAGTCCCTCTTCTCTCAGAAAACATAACTCTTCCAGCACCTCCTGTAAAAAGTCTCAAAAAAGTTCCTGTGAACATTCCATCTGTTGTTCAATCCAGCAGTTACAGAGTTAACAGTACAGCATCTCTTTTACTGCTTACAGCCAACAAGTCAGTCTTATCACTATCAAAGAGATAATGGCTGCATTTTCCTATGCTGTAGTTTCTCCTTGTGAAAGCCAAATTCAGTCTTATAAATAAAATGAAATTCATCCTATCCATGAAAATATATTTACTTAAATCCTTAATTGTTCTCTTTTAAACATGTCAACCCACAATCACCTTATTTGACTCTCAATCTTATGAGATAAGAACACTTACTCAACTCTTGGTTGCAGGAAAAAAGGTATTTATCCTTTTTAATCAGAATAATATTTCACTTTTTTAACTCCAATGTTTGAAGAGTTTTTTTTTTTTTGAAAAACAGGTTGCTGTCAGATCGTCAGATCAAAGCAGTTACATTTCACAGCATTCCTCCTTTTCTGGTCTTCTCTGTCTCTCTCTCTCTGTCTGCCCTTTCCACAGCACCCTCCCTTCCTGACATGGGGATGTGAGAAGGACAGGACCACAATGACACTTCTGCATGATGTTGTCACAGTCCCATCCTTCTCCTGTCCCTAGGCAGTGTGATCATGGGTTAAATCATTGACGGGTTTCCCCCATCAATGACATGCAATTGTGCCATCATCTTGCACTTACCTGTCCTGCAGAAGGGCAGGAAGCACAATGGCTGCACTTCCTGCATCAGCACAGCTTGGGAAAGTACCCTGCTGCACTGCAGAAAGTAGTGATATGTCCATCACGCTCCCTTCTGCAGGGAGTCAGTCCCATGTGGAGAGGAATGCTGCTGTTGCACTCCCTTCTTGGCAAGGCCGCTGCCAGGATTGCCTCCGGATGCCACCACAAGAAGATAAGATGTGGAAAGGGCCTCTCTGTCTCTCTGTCTCTGTCTCTCTCTCTTGTTCTCAAGAAGGCTACAAGAGAATGGAGGAGAAAGTTCCATTATGACTGCCAGATGTATATTGGATGTAGACCCATGTTGGGTTCTGGCTGCTGTAGACAACTAAATAAACATGTGGAAAGACTGAAAATAAATATTTTGTTTGGAGCTTTATTCAGGGTTAAGAGATTTATGCAGTATAGTTTTTGTAGTGTTTCTGACAGTTGCTTTGCTGTGTTTTCCCAAAGGTGCTTTTTTTGCTGGTTATTTGATCATTATCTTAAGGAGCCAACCTTCTCAAAAGATCTCCTTCTCATCACTCTTATCTTCACAGAGGTGGCTGCCTCAGATGGCATCCATTAGTGACTCAGCTCCTAATGGCCATGCTGCTTTTGACTGCTCAGAAGCCATTTTATCTCCGCTGCTCTTGCCTGATTTTGAAAACATTTTGCCCTGTAATGGGCAGAGTGCAGTTTTCTTCAAATGAATTGCTCTCTACACAAACAATTGTTACATAAGCTGAATCACATAATGTGATGGGAAAACTGCTCCCAGACAAATCTTACAGGGAGGATTAATGAAAAAAATGGTTTTTTTTTAATGTTGAAAGGGAGAAAAGTACTTATTTTAACACAATATTTCATGCTCACTGCATCCCTCAGCAGTAGGAAGTTTCAACAGCAATCTTTTAAAGGGTTAGTCTCCTTGTGAGAATACTGAGGACGTATGGTGTTTTTGTGATCTCTTACAGAAATACATGCTGAGCATAGGGAAGCAAGCTGACAGCCAAATAGACAGTGCTGGTTAGAAAAGAAACACCAGTTCCCTAAAATCAAACAGTATAACCATAATGCCCAACCCTGGTTCCTGCTTGCCAGCCAGCAGGAAACAATTAAGGTCTCTGCCTTCTCTTGCCTGCATCCTAAATAATAAAAATGTTTTTCACTGCACACACAAAACACAGTCACTATGTATTTCCTGTCAGAAAGGTATTTTTTTCCTTATAGTTTAAAGTCCTCAGCCACTCAACTCACACCACAGTTCTCTTATGAAAGGCAAAAATATGAACAAGGATAGACAAGCAGATGTCAAGACGGTACAAGCCAGTTGTCCTTAGTTTTCTTATTTTGACAGAAAGCCAATGCATAGCAAAGGATAAACTGGTACTAGTTTATCCTTTGGTCTGAACCATATGAGAGAGTCACTGTGGTGTAGTGTTTTGAGTGTTGGACTACAACTCTGGAGACCAGTCTTCAAATCCCCACTCAGCCATGGAAGGCCAAAGGGTGACCTTGAGGAAGTCCCACTCTCTCCATCTCAAAGGAAAGCAAAGGCAAACCTACTCTGAAGAAATCTTGCCAAGAAAACCCTGCAATACATTTACCTTAGGATCACTATAAGATGGAAACAACTTGAAGGCACACAACAACAGCAACAACAACAACAACAACAACCACAAATGAATTATTTCTTCTCTTGCTAATTACAATTAAACACTTTCTGAGCTTTCAAGGAACAATCAAGTGAAATTACAACCCCCGGGTTACATATTTTAAATGATTAGCATACTTGTGAGCATGTCATGAAAGCGATTCCATGTAATTTTTCAAACAGTCCTAATTAATCCTAGCTAGCATTCATTATGGTAGTTATGGATTCATTTCCTAAGCCATTTCTTCACTAGACTGTATAGCACTATGATTCCACTTTCAACATCCTATGGAATCCTGGGGTTTGCAGTTTCAGGAGGTGCCAGCTGCCCCTCCCTAAACTGCAAGCCCCAGGATTCCATAGGATGTTGAAAGTGGAATCATAGCGCTATAGCAGTCTAGTGCGGAAATGGTCCTGGAATTATCAATTGATAACTGTTCTGTATTCAGCAAGACTGCATAGTCTTATTGTAATACTACATAAATTTTGCCCCAGCTCACCTTAAGAGCCAGCAGCTAGATTGGCCAAGGAGGTCCATTCAAATTCTGATCAGGGCACAAGGACAAAGACATTTCCAATCCCCGTTCCCGCCATCCAGTGAGGGTGCAACAATCAGAAGTAGGACTCTGTTGCAAGTCCTTGTTGCAGCCTTGGCCATTGTGGGAGGGGGTGGAAATATCATCCTCCTTGTGCCCTGATGGCCAGGAGACATTACCTATTTATGCATGCATGCAAAATTAAGCAGCCAATGTAGAATATCAGTGCCTTTCTTTAGTATCTTCTATATTCAGGGAGTTTCTAGGAACTGGCCTATTTCTCAACCAATAATTTCACCACGCCTTTACAGGGTCTAAGGTCCCTCTACAGAAGAGTAGAACTGCATTTAAAACAATTTAAAAGAATCTAAAATGGGTCCTCAAATATGGTGGTTGGCGATTCTAAGAGTTTTTGTTCAATTAAGTAACTTTCTCAAGCCCAGTACAAGAGCCATCTTATTACCTAAGAGTCAGGATGTCTGACCCTGCAGAATTTGTTAGGAATAATCCAAACAACGATCTATTTCAGCCTGGTTTCAGTCCTGGTTATTGGATAGAGACAGCTTTGGTTGTCTTGGTGGATGATCTACACAGAGAACTGAAGAGGGGGAGTGTGTCCCTGTTGGTTCTTCTGGACTTCACAGTGGCTTTTTTTTATAATAATTTTATTGAATTTCAAAATATAAAAAAATCAATTTATATATCGAATTTTAACATGTATTATTTATGATCTTCCATCCTGTCTCAGTCCCCTCCTCCCGAAGCCCACACAATATCATTCCGGTACCACATTACATTGTTGTTCACCTGCTAGAGCTAGCTTCTCATATGCCTTTCCTTGATATATAAGTGTTATCTAATTGACATTCACCACCCCTTAATTAGTCCTGTTCACTGATAGATCCCAGCTAGTACCCGATTTTGACCTTCCTTCTTCCTCTCCTATTTTCCTTTTACAACCTAATATTGTAATTTCAACATTCTGAGCTGTTTTGCTATTCACCCTCTTCCTCACTACTACTATTATTGTCATTTGCTAATTTATTAACATGGGGTTTTATACATTTTTTTGAAATATCTACGGCTTCATTTTGATCAGAACCCCCCCCCCATCTTAACACCTCAACTTCCTCCCCTTCCATATGGGATTCCCTGGCCAAACTCATATTCTTTATTTCCTTGTCGCTTATTGTCGCTTATAGAGTATAGGCCGATCCACCTAAAGGGTGGGGAGGAAGCATTCCCCAAAGTTCTCTCTAATGCTTCACCTCTTTCCCACACCCATCTGTGACACTTCAGCCCAGAACTCTTCTCAAATCTATTTCTATGTACTCTTGTTGTCGCTCTAAAGTTCCGAGCCGTCACACCACCAGGGGTGGGGTATCAAATACCAACAGGATTCCCCAATCTCTTTCAGACCATTCCCTGTTAAAATATCCACTAAACAAATACACATTACCCAAATTTGCTGCTTAACTATTTTACATTCATCTCTATTACTCTTCCACTACCAGAAATCATTCTATCTTTCATCCTGTTTCCTCCTGTTTCCTCTATTTCCCGATTTTCCTTTTCCATGCCCCTCCCTCCCCTGCCCAGCTACCCAGAGTTCAGTTGAAAATTTCTCTTTGTCATCTCGTCGTTGCTTTATACTTCTGGATAGCCAAACTGGGAGAGAGTCTATTTCACAACGTTGACCTTCAGTCGCTGATGTGTAGCCATAACACCACAGGGAGTCCAAACGCAAACCACAAACAACAGGAAAAAAAATAGTAAAATCCAGCTGTTCTTTCTAATGCTTTCTAATGCTTCACTTCTTCCCCACACCCATCTGAGACAGCCCAGAACTCATCTCAAATCTATTTCTTTGTACTCTTATTGTCATTTTAAAGTTCTGAGCCGTCCCGCCACCAGGGGTGGAGTTGCAAATACCCACAAGACTCCCCAATCTCTTTCAGACCATTCCCTGTTAAAATTTCTCATTAAACAAATACACATATCCATCCTATCCATAGACCTTTTTTACCCCAATTTACTGCTCAGCTTCCCCACACACATCTGCACATTACAACCCAGAACTCGTCACAATTGTTTAATATATTTCCACTATGCTTGTTGTCGCTTTAGAGTTCTGAGCCAACTTGCCGCCATGAGAGGAGCCGCACTTATTCCTTATCTTTTCCATTTTTCTTGATAGCTTTCCCATCAGCGAAATCCAAACGTTCCCAGGGAGTATAACTCTCTTGTGTAGCCTCCGATTCTTCAAAGATCCAAAATTCTACATTCCTGGTCCTGCCTTTTAGATCCAATACTGCCAAACTCAAAACACAAACCAATTTTTTTCCTTTTCCCCCCTTCCTTTTCCTTCTCCTTTTTTTCCCTTTCTTGCTCTAACCCAGTCCGAACTCCTTCTTCAATTATCTAAATTGTTGATTGATTTGTTGGAAATGTCCAATTTAATCATTACTCTTATTACTTCAATTTAAAATACTTGAAAGCCAGAAAAGTTATAAATTTGAAAAGTTAAAAAGAACAAACAGCTCAGTCTACCACATCTTCCAGATCTCTTTCGCTTATTGACGTCCGCCCCTTTAAGAAATCTCTCAGTTCTAACAGCCATGAAGTCAAAACTAACGCAGCTAGCTTTGCTTCTCCGGGTCCTTCCACCTTCGCTCCTGCACCCCGTAGCAAGCCATAATCGCTGTGGTTTTCACGGAAGCAGGGAATGAGACAGGTTAAAGTTTTCTTTCTTTAGTAGTTTCATTGTTACTTCTTTTAAAAAACTCGTTCGGCGGTGCTTGTGCCGCTCCTGCGGCGTCCCACTGGATTCGTCGACCCCCTGATGTCTCCTGCTCTCCCATCCGGGCAGAACAGAACTGCGCACCAGTTGTGGGGTCCTCTTCGGACCACTTCCAAACTCGCTGTACTGGGGGGTGTCTTTAGCCACCTCGAGGTGACAAAAGAGGTGGTTGGATACCAGTGGGAGGCAGCCCAGAGCTGCTCCATTGCGGAGCTTCAATCTGAGCTACCACTTGCGTCCACCATTCGAGTGGAAGCAGGACTTCACAGTGGCTTTTGATACCATTGACCATAGTACCCTTCTGGGTCACCTCTGCAGGGTGGGTATTGGAGGTACTGTTCTATGGTGGCTCTTTTCTTTCCTGGAGGAGCTCTCTCGGAGGGTGGTGCTGGGCGGTTCCTGCTTGACTTTTTGACCATTGGCCTCTGGAGTCCCTCAGAGTTCAATCTTGTCTCCTATGCGATTTAATGTCTCCAGGAAGCCACTTGGAAACATTGCCCATAGTTTTGGAGACAGGTGTCACCAGTAGGCTGACAATACCAAGCTCTATTACTCCTTTCCACCTACTTCCAGGAAGCTGTTCCTGTGGTAAACTGGTGGCTGGTAGCTGAAATGGACTGGATGAAGGCAAACAAATTGAAGCTTAATCTAGACAAGACAGAGGTGCTCCTAGTCAGTTAAAAGACAGATCTGAGAACAGGGATCTGAGAACAGGGGTCACACTCTCCCTGAAAATGCAGGTTCACAGTTGGAGGCACTCTTGGATTCAGCTCTGATCAGGAGGGCTTTTGCACTGTTGAAGCTAGTGCACTAACTGCACCTGATCCTGGAGAAGTAGAATCTGACAACAGTGGTACATGGTTGGATTACATCCCATTTGAATTACCATAATGTGCTTTATGTGGAGCTGCCTTTGAAAAGTGCTGAGAAACTTCAATTGACTTGAAGAGCTACAGCCAACTTGTTAAATGGGGCTGGCAACAGAAAGCACACAACTCTCTTGTTGCAACAGTCTCGCTGCCTGCTGGTCCATTTCCAGGCACAAATTCAAAATGCTAGTTTTGATCTATAAAGCCCCATATGGCTTGAATCCAGGTTATTTGAAAAACTGCATCTCCCTTTATGAGCCCATTAGAGCTCTAAGACTGTCTGGAGAGGTCCTCCTCTGTGTTCCATCACCTTCTCAGACTTGTTTGGTGGGAACAAGAGAGAGGGCCTTCTCAGTGGATATTCCCAAAGTTTGGAACTCCCTCCCTAGAGGCCAGGATTTTCTTTCCTCCCATTGGCAGGTCAAAACATTATTGTGTGGTCAGGCTTTTACAAACTGACTAAGGATGGGTTTTTAGTGCTGTGCAATATAGTCTTTTAATGATTTTGAATAATGTCTATTTTTTAACTTTATAAATTGTCTAATTGTTTTTTAAATTATGTATTTATAATTCTATTAATGCTTTTACCTTTAATTTGTATTGCTTTAAATATGTTGTTAGCCTTCTTGGGTCCCACTACTGGGAGAAAGGTGGCATATAAATTAAACAAATACATACATACATAAAGTACTGTAAGTGAAACCTTGTTTCATTGTAAGTTTCCTTGTCTTCATTTCCTTGTCTTTGCCTCACAAAAGCATTTACTTTGCAATTAGTTCATTAGTATTCTAATGTGCTTCTTTAAACTCAACTGGTTTCATGCTTGTCCATCTGGTATTTGCTCCTTTTACATCTCCATAATTGGCATTTGAGTCCTTCTGTCTCTAATGCCCATTAGCTATAGCTAAAGGCTTGCCTATCCATTCAGATTGCTGCCTGCATGATCAATTTTTAGATTTCTGAAGCAATTAATCTATTCATCAATATATTTAATAAAGTCAAAGATAGCTGTGTTTAACCATGAGAACCAGGAAAAAAAAACCTTCACAAGTAGGCATCAGTCAGATATGGCCAGATATTGTAACTATGAAGTCCACAATTAATTTGCATCCTGGAAATTGAGATTTCAACTCAGTAAGTCACTAGGAACAGATTACAACTAGCAATATATACAAGGGTGGAGAGGACATGTTGCATCTTCATTTCTGAAAACACAAGGTTGGCTGCAATGGAAAGATCTGCTTACAATTTTAAATAAATTATGCATTTTACAGTTAAACAAATTATAAAGTTATACAAATTATACTTTTTTTTTTTGCCAAGCTTTGATCTTTAGTTTGACTGTCAATCTTCTTGCAGTGTGCCATGACTCTTTGCTTAAGACCCCCACTCACTTATTCTTCTGGTACTCATGAACAGTAGCTAGAACATGAAATGCTGGTAGTAAATGGGAGAAGGATCTTCCTTTATCTGGGGTAATTCACAGCACACACATATGAATTTCGGTGTGTTTCAAAGGTACATAAAAATCACAATTATACTACAAGGGGGATGAGTATGGCCCCATGAGTAGGATGCCCATTTGCGAAGTGTTCCATTTTTCAAGGGCACACTAATTGCTTAGTGGTAAAGCACATAATCTCAGTTATATGTTAAGTTTAACACTAGGAGTCAATATTAGGAAATATTTCCACCTCAGAATCAAGAAACTTATTTTCAGCAAATGTATGCAGATCAATCCTGTATAGGTTTACCCCAAAGAAAGTCCCATGGAGTTCAGCAGAACTTCAAGTACTTCTAGACGGACAGCTTCTGGCACTAAAAGTCAAAAGATAATTGTGAAGCTCTTCCATCTTTTCCTCTATAATAGTGTTACCCTGATTTCTGGGGGTCTCAGGAGGGAAACCTAAATAACCAAACAATAAAACACAATGTTGGGGGAAATTGGCTGGAGCACTCACTTAAGCTAGTGAGAGGCAGCATAACTTAGCAGGATCTTGCAACCCAGTGTCTACAGGGTCAGGTCAGTCAAGCAGCCAGATGGGTTTAAAGTAATAAAAGTGATGTTTCATTGAATACAGACAAATATTAAAGACACCACAGTCACACAGACAACTAAAGAACCAGAAATTGAATTAGGGATAGGGATTTTCAGAGGGAAATGGATGATACGACACCTGTCTCGTCATCCTGGAGCTTGTGAGAGAAGCCGGGGATGCAGAGAAGAAATTCAGCTCGATTAGCTGAGTGGAGCTTGCCAAACAATGCGGCAGCAAGGCAGGATGGAACTCTGGAGCGGTACGAGCAATCCGAGAAAGGTCTGGAATCAGGGGTTTTTATAGGGTGAATTGTGACTGCGAGCCATGCCTTACTGGGGGAAAAACAATGAGTTTTGGGTGCAAGACAATGTCTCGGAAAGGTCACAACTTTGCATGATGGAATCAGTGCCGAATTAACAATAGTGTAGCCAGTATGCAAATACACAGCGCTTACCAGTGGACGGCACAACGTTTGTCCAGTAGCCTGCTCGGGGCAGGAGGCTTTTGTTAGTATAGTACATATGTAATGAGGTGTTTGCTGGAGAGGTCCCTGAAGCAACGAACCAGCTGTATCTGGCCTGCCCGGGGGGAGAATGGAATGTCCAGCAATTATCAGCTGTGCCTGTTTGTGTGCTTGTCCAGTGGCCTCACAAACATGTGGAGCAGGGTGGCAAGGAAAGCCGAATTGTTTGATATCAAAACGATATTGGGTGCTATCTCTGGGTAGGCCTAGACTGCAGTAACAATAGATTTTTTTATGGAGAAACAGAGGCATGGTCACAGATAGAAAATGAACATGCCTGAACTTCCTGTAAATTCTGTAAACTTTCACTTGAAGCAACCTTTTTATTCAGCATGTGTGTATCAAAACTGTAATCTAATGCATACTTCCTTGGGAAGACATTTTATTGAATATATTGGGGAGGGCTACCAGCACCAGGACCTTGCGTTATCTGGCTGCCTGCCCTAGACTCCTTTTTCTGCCGCTTTTGTGAACAACAGGATGAGTTTGAGCTGGTACACCACAATTCCTGTTGTCCCATGGCATTTTAGAAACCCACCAGTATAAAAATTTCCCACAAGGTTCCAGACTGTTGGTATGTCAACAACCCACTGGGAAGTTGTAGGCAACTGAAATGACAAGCTGCCCTAGCATTCCCTGGAGCACTACTACTCCTGTTTGCTGCTTGTTGCCTCCAGAGAACCCACTCGGGCCTCACAACCGTTAGGGTGGGAAAGGACTTATTCATGGAATTATCGCAAGAGGCCCTTTGAATGGGGAAGTCAGCCTTCTCAGTGAGGCTTCCTTTTGAATGAGCATGCACAGGATGAAGCTTTGTTTCTTCTCCATTTTAGGGAGCAAAAGTCATCAAAGGAACGTACAGGAAATGGAACTTTTGCCTCTTGAAGGCTAAATGTGACCAAAATATCCTTGTACAAAGACTTGAAATAATGTATCCATGGTAGCCACATATAATCCTGCACTTATTGTTGTTGCTAACTTTATTTATACCCCACCTTATCCTCAAAAGTGATACTGGAATTCAAGGTGCCTTGCAAATTAAAATGAGTACAACATGACAAAAAACATACAAAAGATCAACATTAAAATCAAATTAAGCTATCAACAATACTAAAACTATTTAAAACATACAATTAGAAATAATAAAAAAAACACAAGTTCATAGAAATCATGTAGAAGCTTGGCCAAATGCTGTTAAAACTAATACAAGTTTCTTCTAATTTAGCAAAGATCTGAGTCAGACAAGGCTATTTCAATTTATCCGATTAAAATGCTAGTACATTTTAATCATTCTTCCTTTCAAGAGCACCACACAATGGTTGGAAACTGAGCCATTTTACACTCTGCAGTGTTCCTTGTGACATCCTTCTGGGCGGTCATAAGGAAACAGCTCATAGCCATAAGGAAACAGCTAATTTCTGGGAAATACCAGGGAACATTGTCCAAAGGAGGTCATATAATCTATCTTCCATTTTAATCTAACCTTAGCTTGTTGAGAAGGGAAGCTGAGTCTTTGAAAAGAGTATTTAAGTCAGGAAATAGCTTTTTTTAGGCTTTGTCTACGTCAGTATAGGTGCTTGTTTGGTCATATAACAGTAGAACTTTTTTCTCACTTGTATGCATAGTTTCTTCTCGAATGTTACCTGGGGCACATACTAGTCTTTGAAATCTATCAATAAGCTCTGATGGAGCATTCCAGATAGACCATTTTCCAGGCTCAGCAAATGATGATACAATATAATATTCCATAAGTGCACAGAACTCAGTTGAAGAACATATGATTTCTTGGGGACAAAGCACATGGATATTTTATCAACGGCTAAGTAATAAAAACTTCATCAACCCACAAGCTAGCCAGGTTTCATTGTCAGCCAGATGTATCTGTATCACCAGCATAGAAAACATTTTGTGTGCTCAAGGACGAGATCTTTTATCCACCAAAAAACCACAAGCACTCACAGAATTTGGAAAGAAACTGGCCACAACTTCACCAGTTACAGGTGTTATTGGACTGGCATGTGCATGGGTCTGGATCCCAGCATTGGCCAACCCACTTGCTGTATGATAAGCCCGACCTCTAGCCACTGCTGGAATCTGTGTGGTGATTGGTATGGTATCCATTCAATCACCCAAGGAGTGTAGGGAATGCATGCAGCAACCATACTGTGTATGCCCGCTATCACCTTGTACCCCTTGCTTCCCAAAAGGGGACACTATAGTTTACCCTGCCCAAAGAAACTGGTAACCTTAACCTGGATCCAGAACGCATGCCAACTGCCCACAAGTTGTGACAAATAAACATAATATACAAACCAAACCCCCTAAATATAGGAAGGGTGGGTGGGATGATGCTCCAAACAAAGTCAGTGCATGCCAAAGGAGGACCTGCTTAGGTACTCTTTCCTGGACCAGAGGGGAAACTGCCAGTCAACTCTGGCCCAGGAGGGGGAAGCCAATGAGTTTAAAACATGGTTTAAACTCATTGGCTGACTAGCTAATGCCACCCTAAGGCTATGCCAGATGCGCAGCCTGCTGAGAAGGTGAAACCAGGTTTCCCAGCAGCATAAGCAGACCATGTGTTGAACGCAACTGCCCTGAGCTGCAAAATTGCCACCCGGAAAGTTAGGCAGCTTCATATATCATCAGTGTCAATAGTTCTGAATGTCTTGGGATGACCATGTTCTCTGGCATGTGCTCCATGCAATAGCACCTGGCTGTCTGCTTCTTTAGAGCTGCTTGGGGAACATAGCTGAAAGTCTAATTTTGAAATGATTGGATGCGATCTTTGTGAGGAAGCTAAATAGCTCTCGCTAGTTCACAGTGTTTTCCTTCATACTGGGTCAACTATGCATGCAAGCATTGGAAATATAACATGCCTCCGTATCTGAAAATGTTCACCATACATTGATCCAGAATGAGTAAAGCTGCACTAATTGTTATAGCTTTATCCAAAAGCTATACAGAAGGGTCAGTTTGCATAAAATCTGCTTGCAATAATATACCTACAATAATATAGATGAAGCTAGGAAATGGCTTTTTATATGGTGAATTTATGCAGGTATCATTTCATATCCTCTTCAGTCCAGTAAATTACACAGTGATAACTGCTTTGCTCTAATAAATGGTTGTGCATGCTAGACAGACACGGAAGGATATTAAATGAGATGAAATAAGATAGATGGAAATTCGAGTATGGCTATCTATAATGGAGCAGCATTCAGAACTGCTGCTGTGGAATTATGAAATTGCTGCTGTTTCATAATGCCACAGACAGTGTCAAACATCTGACACCTGGGAAATGCAGAATTAAGTTGCAAAATGGCTGTGGATCTGGACCTTGTATCAGCTTTTGCCTTATTTATAGGCCATTTCTGCACTAGATTGTTAATAGTGCTATTCTTCCACTTTCAATATCCTATGGAATCCTGGGTTTTGCAGCTTAGAGAGGGGCCTTGCAAACTCCAGGATTCCACAGGTGTTTGAAAGTGGAATAATAGCACTATAAGAATCTAGTGCAGAAATGGCCATAGTCCTCCAATCAAAGACTTTAGGTCCATATTCTACATTGTCTATTTAGATACACATGCATAACTAAGTAGGCTCCTCTGGCCCATCCCGTACCCCATCTATGTTACCAGGCATCAGCTGAATCTGGTGAAAGAAGTCTGTTCTGCTGGTGTTCAGCAAGCGTGTGGGTGGATGATGTTTCCAACCCCCTCCCACCAATGAGCTGAGGATGCAACAAGATGTTATAACAGGAGTCCTGCAAAAAGGAGGTGGAAACATCACCACCCACACTTCAGTCATGAGCAGAATATACCTACTTCACCCAATTAGACTGATGCCTCATAAAGTGGGTTTGAGAGGGTACTTACAGTCATGAAAATGGTGCCATAATCACAACTCCCTAGACATAATCAATATGGAGCAGTTATGAGAAGATAACTCTGAGGGCCTTTCCACCCAACACTGTTACAGTGCTATTATTCAAAGAATCATAGAGTTGGAAGAGACCACAAGGGCCATCCAGTCCAGCCTCCCCTGCTATGAAAGAACACACATCAAAGCATTCCCAACAGATGGCCATCTGCCTCTGCTTAAAAACCTCCAAAGAAGGAGACTCTACCACACTCTGAGGCAGCATATTCCACTGCCGGACAGCTTTGACCATCAGGAAGTTCTTCCTGAGGTTCAAGTGGAATCTCCTTTCCTGCAGCTTGAATCCACTGTTCCTTGTCCTAGTCTCTGGAGCAGTGGAAAACAAGCCCACTCCCTCCTTGACATGACATCCCTTCAAATATTTAAACATGGCTGTCATGTCCCCCTTTAACCTTCTCTTCTGCATACTAAACATACCCCAGTCCCCTAAGCCACTCCTCATAGGGCATGGCTTCCAGACCCTTCACCATTTTGGTCACTCTCCTCTGGACATGTTCCAGCTTGTCGATAAGCTTCTTCAATTGAGGTGCCCAGAACTGGACACAGTATTCTAGATGAGGTCTAATCAAAGCAGAACAGAGTGGTATCATTACCTCCCTTGATCTAGACATCATACTGCTACTGATGCAACCAAGAATCACATTGGCTTTCTTGGCTGCCGCATCACACTGCTGACTTATGTTCAGCTTGTGATCTACCAAGACTCCTAGATCTCTTTCACACGTATTGCTATCCAGCCACGTCTACTCCATCCTATATTTGTGCATTCCATTTTTTTCTGCCTAAACCTAGGATCTTACATTTCTCTTTGTTGAAATTCATCTTGTTAGCTTTGACCCAGCCAGAACTTTCAACATCCTGTAGAATTCTGGGTTTTGTAGTTTACTGAGGCCAAAGAGCTCTCTGGCTGAGAATTCTATATGCCCCTCCCTAAACTGCAAACCCCAGGATTCCATGGGATGTTGAAAGTGGAATAAAAGCACTATAACAGTGTAGCGTGGAAATGCCCTAGGTTACTTACCCTTAACTGCAATACAGAATGCCAGCTCAAGTCAGATGTATCTTGGCTGTATCACTTCAGGCTGCAGACTGGAGTTCACACAATTGAATGCTTTCATACAGTATAGTTCCCTTGCTTGGCCCTGCCATTAGAATTTTGTGAAATTAGCCTGTTGTGTTTCTAAATTTAATGACTTTAAGATCCGTAACTGAATGACTAGGAAGTCAAATATATAATCACCCTGTTGAGTTGGTTATTCACTAGTATGCCTGATGACAGGATCAAAATTCAAAAGGACCTGGACAGATTGGAGAGCTGGGCCAAGGCTAACAAAATGAATTTCAACAGAGAGAAATATAAGGTCCTACACTTAGGCAGAAAAAATGGTATGCAGAAGTATAGGATGGGGGACACGTGGCTGGCTAACAGTATGTGTGAAAGGGATCTAGGAGTCTTCATAGACCACAAGCTGAACATGAGTCAGCAGTGTGATGCGGCAGCCAAGAAGGCCAATGCAATTCTTGGTTGCATCAATAGGAGTATGGTGTCTAGATCGAGGGAGGTATTGGTACCACTTTATTCTGCATTGGTTAGACCTCATCTTGAATACTGTGTCCAGTTCTGGGCACCCCAATTCAAGAAGGATATGGATAAGCTGGAGCAGGTCCAGAGGAGGGCAACCAAAATGGTGAGGGGCCTGGAAGCCATGCCCTATGAGGACAGACTTAGAGAGCTGGGTATGTTTAGTCTGCAGAAGAGAAGGTTGAGAGGGGACATGATAGCCATGTTTAAATATTTGAAGGAATGTCATGTCGAGGAGGGAGTGGGCTTGTTTTCTCCTGCTCTTGAGACCAGGACAAGGAGCAATGGATGCAAGCTGCAGGAGGGGAGATTCCGCCTGAACCTTAGGAGGAATTTCCTGACGGTCAGGGCTGTCCGGCAGTGGAATGTGCTACCACAGAGTGTGGTGGAGTCTCCTTCTTTGGAGGTTTTTAAGCGGAGGCTGGATGGCCACTTGTCAGGAGTGCTTTGAGGGTTTTGCTGCATGGCAGGGGGTTGGACTGGATGGCCCTTGTGGTCTCTTCCAACTCTACATTTCTATGATTCTATGATTCTAAGACATATTAGTGAATAACCAACCCAACATGCCTGACCCAACAGGGTGTTAGATTCCTAGGGTGAAAGAACAGGGTGTAAGAACAGATTCCTAGTAAGTGATAACCTATTGAAGTTTAGTTAAAACAAACAAACAAACAAACAAAAAATAAATTTATATGTCTTTATGCAGTTATGCTTTATTGTTTTTGTCTCATCATTCATGCTTAATGTTCCATCCCTTGGCAGAAAGAGTTCTAATTGTTGTTCTTGTTGTTATTTAAAAAAGCAAGCCTTTTAAAATATTCCTTAAAACACCAGTCCACAGACTCTTGGGTTTTTACCCTGATCTTATGGACTAATACAGCTACTCCTCTCCTGTTTTCATGTGTAACTTAAACAAAAATAAATAATTTCAAACTCTTAAGATTTGCTGTCATATAAACATCAACTTGTTTAGCTTTCCAGTCTGACGCAACATGAGCTAGCCTTGACCCAGATCTCAAATTGGCACTGTTTATTAAAGAAATGAATAAACATACTGGGGTCTAGAATAGTTGCAACAGTGGTTCTGCAGAATCCTGATATTTTCTTTTGTATTGTGTTCAGTTCACCAACTGATCATGGATAGCTTTCTTCTTAGAAAGTATAAAGCCATTTTGGGGTTGATGTTTCTGTGACTGAAAGTACACCTACAGCATTCTATGGTGGTGTGATAATGGGACTTGGCTGAAGGGGGATACTTCCCTTTTCAGGTAAACCAAGGGTTAATGACGTCTTGGAGATTAGGGTTACATTTTTACTGTGGGTCAGCCTCACAGGTCACAGGGGGAGAATTGCCCAATCAAAGGAAAGAGGTGAGCATCTTTGAGATGCTTCGGAGGAAAAGTTATAAAACTCCTTGCAAGGCCATGTGGGAGAGAGACAACAAAGGAACTCCTAGAGATGAGATCTGTGGCAGTCGTAGGCTGCAGGCCCCCATGCCTCGCCTCCTGGTCACACTCCTCTCTTAGACCATCTAAGCACGTGAACCCAAATGTGAGTAACTAGAACATTAGATAGTTAGTTGCGTTAGGGCTGTTTATTATTTTGGAGGTTGGCTGATCTAAAGAATGTATCTGTTTTTGTAACTACTTGTAACTTAAGCGTACCTGGGAGGGGGGAGCCTCTCATGTGTGGTATTGTCTTGTTTATTTGCATGCCTTGAATAAATGCTTTTCTATAAAACCTCTGTTTCTTCTCCATTTCCACGCCAGTCATCGGCACACGCTTAGACAGGACTTCTCTCACTCAGAAGGGGGAGGTGAGAGGGAAGGAAAGGTCGTTAAACATAGGGATTGTCAATCCACTGAGCAGAGTCCCACTGTACTGTTCAGTTAATTCAGAATTCAGTGGGTGGTGGCACCAAGAATTAGTAAACGCTGGGGGAATTTCCAGCTCCTTTTCAAGGGTGGAAGTCAGGCTTGAAGGGGCTGGAAATAAACTCCAGTATGACAGGTGGAGACTGGAATTCAAGACCAAACAAAGCTCCATTACCTCTTCCTTGCTAAGAAGCTTAACTAACAAGAAAGGAGACTTCAAAAATTAAAACACCTGGTATCAAGAGAGAACCAGAACAACATTACCAAGTATCCAACATGTTCTGTAAGTTGGATGTATAGAACAGAAATAAGCTGTGCTGTATTTTATGGTTCTTACTTCACAGTAACTACGCATAGGATGGTGTGCCAGAATCCTATATCACCATTTACTTAATGTAACTTCATGTGTACTGAGATATGTAGCAGAAGCACCAAGAAATCCTGTTAGTGAATTGCGAAGATTCCCATTGGAATAATGGCAAGAGTGCATGATGTGCATTGGTGCCCAATGCCCATCAGTCTCATTGTACAACAGCAACTGTACGGGCTTTGCTATATAGTAATGTAACAGCAGCCCTTATATACTTGAGTCCAATTACAAAGACGTAACTTCCTTACAGGATTTCAGCCAATGTCATTACTGATAAACTTTATTATGAGATTTTAATACCAACATTAAGTGTCTTGGTACTTTATCCTTGTTCTCCATTCATACAAAGAATTTGCACTTTTGTTTTCAATGCCTGCGTTTTTAAAGTAGAGATTTTAAGCAGTGTGTTAGAAAAGTGAGATATATAAAATCCTGGCTACATAATTTTGGATTTTCCTTGGAGAAATGGCTCTGATTTCTGTCATGGTGCATTTCACCATTGCTTGGAATTGCACTCCACCCTCCGCCGCCAATGTGCTTGTGCTCCCTTCCTTGATTAAGAGTCTGTTTATACTCTGCACTAGCTCTAACACTGTTTTTGTGGCCCCTAGGGCTCCTACCTTTTTTGAAACATTTTTTTGAAAAATGAGCACAAAATCCCTGGAAGTGGAGCAATTTTGTCACTTTAGGACCAGGAGAGGCCTTTTTCCAACAACCTGGAAGCTGACAGGTACCTGCCCCTGATAGAAAGGCACCCACAAAACTATCATTTTGTTAATTCTTATTGCTATGTCCACCTTTTGAATGAAGGAGAAATAAAACTCCTTCATTCAGATGGCCAGAAAGATTGAAATGTTTCTCTATAGACATTTCTGTGTTACATTTAATAATGTCAATTTTATGTCCATTTATTTTCTTGCACAGGGTCTGTTCAGTTTATCCTATGTACATGCATGTACATATGCAGATCTTAAACTGACCATCATGAAAGCACATTTCAAATGTGGAATTCAGTGGAAGTTTGCTGAGATACCACCACAAACACTGGCCTGCATTCTCCTTTTCACAGCTTTGGTCCTCCCTCAGTATTGGGAAATTTGAAAGTTTGTGCCCTAACTCTTGTCTTTATGAAAATAACATAGTGTTCTGGAGAAAACAGAACAACATATTTACTGTAGCATGAGCTTTCATAAACTATATCTTGACTCATCAGAATCAGGATGTGTTATCACAAATTTCAGGTGCATGTACAGGATACTTATGTTACAGGGGGTTTATAGGCACTGAGGTCAAAGGGAAATTAAAAGCACAACTTATTGGTGACGACTTTCACATTATCACAAAACTGTTGGTGATAACATCCTGGGACTTGTTAGGCCAACACAGGCAGAATGATAAGCCTTGAAACAGACATTCTTCCCCACCCCTATCTCTTAGGATTGAGGCTTTGTGGGTGCTTGCCACTTGTCAGCTGATCTTGATCCTGTCTGGGGCCACCTGCCATTACCTTCTGGCCACCTGAGTACTCAAGTCATGATGGTGGTTGAACCAAAAATTCAGAGGTAAAATCAACACTCCATTTAAGCATTCTTAAATATTGGGATTTCAGGGTATTTAGATGGGAAATGAACAGGATCTGCTTTAGGTTATTAATTACATGTAGATATATAGATATACAAACAGATACAGTCTTCTTGGAGACTAAAAAAAAGACATTGAAGTCTTTTGTAAAGTGTTTGGAAACTTTAGCAGGTCCAAAATACTGCAGCTGGAATGCTGACAGGGGCCAGTTAGAGGGATCGTGTAACAGGTTCACTGGCTACGAATTCCTTCCAGGCACAATTTGAAGTGCTGGTCATGACCTATAAAGCCCTATACAGATCATAAAGCCCTATCTTCCTATACAAACCTGCTAGAGTCTTAAGATCTACAGGGGAAGGCTTTCTCTCAGTTCTCCCACTGTCAAAGGCTTGCTTCATGAAGATACAAGAGAGAGCCTTCTTAGTGACTACTCCTGCCCTCTGGATGCTGGCTCCCTCCCTCTTCTCCTTTCACCAGCAGGCCAAGACCTTTTCGTTTACGCAGGCTTTTAGTGTGTGGGCAAGAAAGCTTCTTATTGGGGTATGTGCTTTATTTATTGTTTTAACTTTTGTTATGTTTTTATATAATTTTCTACTGTTTTAAATTTGATGATTTTAATTGTTCTTCAAATTGCATTGTTGGATTTTAATTGGTTTCTTTTGGGACTGTTCCACTCTGGCAGAAAGGTGGCATTATCATCATCATCACAACAAGAACATTTTTTGTCTTTAAGGTGTCGCAGGATTCTTTTGTAGGTTTCTCAGCATAACAAAGAGCTACTCCTTTACAAATCCCTCCACAGTAAATGGAAAGAAGGTGAAGTGGTTTGAAACTCAAAACTAAAATCCAGCTGAGCTCTGAAATGATAGAGAAGTAGATGAATCAGTGGGAGATAAAAGTTAACGGCAATGCCAACACTTGTACTATTTTTCCATCCTGGCATATTCTACAACAAATTATTGTGATATTAACTCTGATTTTAAGTTGTTGCATTTTCTTCCATTCTTTCTCTGTATTTCTAAAACCTACAGTGTGAATACCACCAAATTATGGGTATTTGGTTCAACTAACAAATGTTATTACTCAAATTCTATGTGCCGGAAAGAACCTGTTGCTAACATGAACATTTTCTTGTAAAAATAAAGCCCTCAATTTCCTTTGTTCCCAGAACAGCCTGTTGTAAGCAAGAAATAGGTTATATTTGTCAGTAGTTACACAAAATGAAAGAAAAGGCTCAGGAAGGCTTGACAAATGCACAAGTAATTACATGTTTTGTTTTTTTGACTCATGCTATACAGGCTGATGACTTGTTCTGGCTGAAAGCTCTTCCTAAGTAGAAAAACAAGCACTTCAGACGTTTGTTCTATGAAACAGACAAAAGTTAGTGAACCTTACTTGAGAAGGTGTCACCTTCCTCCCATGCATGCATCCTTCAGTGTCACCTTCCGTCTCACCATGTCTGGAAGTAAACATGAATAAAAATTCTTCTACCCCCACACTGAGTTAATTATAAACAGACAGAATCCTTCCAGTCTATTCCAGAAATAGTCTGGACTGAAACTAGCTGCAGGTCTAGAAAACAGAACCACATATCCTTCAACATTTCAAAAACTGAAAACAGGGACGCATGTGGCCAAGCAACATCAAAATGAGGTCACAATGGCAAAACTCATTAATGAGGAAGAACACAAGCCAGGAGTGGCTACAACAGGTTGCTTTTGCCTGAGGTGAGTGGGAAGGAGAAGATTTCATCCCCTTATTTCCTCTCTCCCTTGTTGAATTAATTGAGTGCAAATTATTTCTTCACGTGGAAGTCAGTTTGCAGCTGCTGAAGCAAAGTGAGGACAAAGGGGAAAACAGGAGGGAGATAGAAAAACAGGGACATTTGATCAGAAGGATATGGAACTGACTTTCGGTGTGCATTTATCTGGCTCCCAGTAGCCGTACCTATTTTAACCAAGGCACAGTTTCCTTTTTTAAAAAATGTTTTTCTTAAAACACACAAGTTTTGTATATCAAAAACTACATATAAAGGATAAACTATAAGACAAACCAGTGATATAGACAACATGCACTGATATACAGTACCACAAAAACATCTAAAAAAAAGAATGAAACTAAACCAAGCCTAAAGATATAAAAATTAACTACAGTGGTCCCTCTGCTTTTGTGAGGGTTCAGGACACAGAACCCTTCCGAAAGTGGAAAAGCTGGAAACAACTCCCCCAATTCCCCCTCTCCTTCCTTTCTGGGCCTCCTCTTCTCCAGTTCCCATACAAAATGGAAAGGAACGGGGGATGGGGAAAGGCTCAAGCAAGCCTTCTTTTCTCCTCTCTAGAACTCCCTCTGCCATTCCTATGCATTTTGCCCTGGTGCTGAGAACCTGTGCAAGCCTTCCACCCACATTCCTTTCCATTTTGTCTTGGTACGAGTTCTCTGCACTGGGCAGGACAGCTTAAGGACAGCACTTCATGGTACCATTTTCCAGACCAGAATTCTATTATGCATATTTTCCATTGAACTCACGTACATGCTCCTTTGCACACTGATGAGGGATATATAAAACATCACAATGAACTGAAAGAAACACAACAGATGTGAACCTGCCTAATTTTCCTTTTAACAAATGCAAGATATTTTGTGGTTTCTCCTGTCCAGAGCAACAGGAAATTCCAAGGGGGATTAATAAATAAATAAATTTGAAAAACTACAATTAAACTAAAAGTAAAACATAATCCTAAAACACTGGACTGAAACACTGAACCTTAACACTAAAACACTGAAACATAAAAGGGCGTTGAGCCCTGCCCAAGTCAAACTGTAAAGAGAGAAAAGAAAAAAAAAGAAAAAATATTATTCTACCATTAGAGATCTAATACTATTACAAGTAAGCATAGGTGCATATTATTGCATTGATAGACTTCTTGCTGTCACAGAGCCAATTTCTCATGAGAGAGTATTGCACGCCCATGCTATTTCTGTAAATCCTGGCAAGTAAGTCAGTGCACAAAAAAATGTCTCCTGTCTCTAAAGTATCTCTGCATCCTCAGAAACATCCCCCTACCACTTCGCAGTGTTGACTTTTGGCACCCAGTTCTAACGTCTCACTCCTTCTCTTTTTGTCTAAAAACTCAGACTGCTTTTCCTCTAGCTGTGTTCACCCTACTGCAGTTACTGAAAAGACTTCTGCATATTAATAATCTTCTTGCTTACTGCCAATGTTTCAGTGTGAAACTCCCCTTGGGGCACCAGTTTAAAAACACATAGGAAGCAAGGATTCCTGAAAAGCATCTTAGGCAGAAATATATTTCAGAAATAATAAAAAGCTCACATCTCCTTTAATTTAATGCTTCGCTAGTTATTTTCCAGCTGTTTATATTACTTCTATTTCCCCGCAATCTCTTGCTGTTTAATATTTTTACACTGTAAAATCCATAAGGCTGCAATTCTGTGAAACATTCACTGCAGTAAAGCTCCACTGAAACCCAGGCGATAACCATAGAGTAAACAGCTGGAGGTATTCAGACATAAAGCTATCTTTTTTCAAAAGACCAGCATCTTAAATAAGACTCCTTCATTACTGTATGTCATCGAGTACTTAAAAACTATTGGGATATATTTGTCAGTGCAGTTTTAATAAGCTGCTTCATGTAAACCCCTGAGAGGAACACATGAACAGCTTGTTACCAAGATAATTCATGGAAATTATCTTTTTAAAAAATATGTTCTTTAATCATTAGTTTGCAAAATCACAGTCCTTTGGAAAAGCATACTTCTTCCCTATGAACCAGATTAGTTTAGAATTTATTTTTATTTAGAAATGCATTTTTGCTACTTTTAAGCTGTAATAATGCCCCCCTCCAAGTCTATAAAGCATAAACAATCTTTTTAAAAATGCAGCATCAAGTAATAAAAATCAAAATTAAGAAACTACAAATGAATACAATATCAAAGCATGAAAAGATTGCTTTTTTGCACTATAGCTCCATGCTGGCTGGGGGATTTTGGTTCTTGTAGTCCAAGGGAGGGAAACACCTTTTGCATTCGCGTATTGTAATCAGTGAAAAGCCAGACAGAATTTAGTCTTGTTCAGCACCATCAAAGATGTGGATAGCTTCTACTTTGAGGGAAACTGTTTGATTATTTGAGTGTGCCTGTCTTATGTTCTCAATCAAATGAACCTCTTTTGGTGATAGTGTGTTATAGCAGGGCCTTCAAAGATGATCTCAAACTACAAGCAAGCTCATAATAGAGGCAGCAGTCTTCTAGATATTCTGATTCCCGGTAGGGACCAACTAAGGTTACCAAAGTGAAATCTAGAGACACCTCCTGGCCTTTAATGGCTTTGTAGAAGAGGGTATTCCTTGTACCTGGTTTATGACAAGCAGCACCTGCTGAAATTCCCTCTCCTAAACAGCCATTAAAGAGACATACTACCAACACCCCGAATCACAGTCTGGCAGTGAAACTTTCCAGGTGTTTCAGTATTATTTTTAAATATCTATATTAAAAAATGGGCTGTAGTACAGATATATGTGAGCCCTGGTTTGCTAGTGTTGCTTTGTTATAGTAGGAATGTGCAACCATTCCTACTATCATCAGCCTTCAGGAAGGATTCAGATAATTAAACTAATGTGTAGCATAAGCACCAAATAGAGCTGAAAACCCATTTATGATGATGCAGGTGGTGATGCTGATGATGGAGAAAAGGCCAATATGAGATTTAAAATGTAGTGTGCATAGTAAGTATGGTGCCCATGGAAATTTTTTGTGGTCTCTACCTCTTTGGGACTTTTAAAGCTTTTGATTTTAAAAAAAAATCCCCAATTTTTGCCCCAGAATACCTCCATATCCACTAGGTGGCATGGGAAGGCAATTTCTCCATAGTTTTGAGCTCTCTGGGGTATTTTAGGTCCAGGAAAAGTGTTTTTCTCTCTCAATAGGAAATAACTTAGAAGTCAACAGACCTTTCCTGGCCTGGTTCAAATTTATTGCTCAAACATGAGGAAAAAAATGGGAAAAAATGGGGTATCAAAGTCTTTTGAGGATCAGTATGGTTTTCTAACTCCCCAAAAGTTGTCTTTGCATGATATGAGCAATTGAACGTATGGATTTTGGGGAAAGAAACTGTGTCCCTTGTTCCCATCCTGTAATCTCAATGCAGTTTATCAGGTGTTCAATAAATGTTCTTCTTCTGGTTGTCTGAGACTGCAAAACAATTGGTTGACCAAATAACTAGAATACTGTACATCCTTGTTAAGCTGCATTAGTTTGGAAGTCTCAGGCTTTACGTAACATAAACAATTACCTCTCTAGAATCTCAGTATAATTTCAGACGTGAGATGGAGATTTGTGGAGCCTTGCATGTATTGAGGTTGGGGGAGTTTGTGATTTCTCCTTTCAAACACTGGGAGATAATAATTTGATGGGTCTAATTTTCTCCCCTTCATGGGAATATTGATTCACATTGGCTTGCACAGATGGAAACATTATTGCTGCTTGGCAACAATTCACATCTCATCTCATTACTGCTGCTTGTGACATCAGGAGGCTTTGTGGATAATTCCAGGTTTCAAAATCTTTGTTGGATTGAATACTGGAATGAATGGAGTTCTCATCCTCCTCGCTGTATAGAGCTGAAACAAAATTTTCTTCCATAACTTCTCTTGAGAATTTTGTTGTCAAATGTTCTTCAGACATTCTCTTGTGGGTTTGGATATTTTCTAAATATTTGATACCAGTGGCAGTTTGGCTTCTACTTGGACCACAGGCATCCCTTGCCGTTTGACATCACATAGCCTATGACATTTTTATTGTAGCAATTGGCAATGGGATTTAACATTTGACAGCTGATTTGTGATATTACAGGGCTAAACCTAAAACAGCCACCACACTACAACCTTTCACTCTCATCCACAAGCAGCAAGGGCATTTCCACACTACACTGTTATAGTGCTATTATTCCATTTTTAACTGTGGAATTCTGGGATTTGTGGTTTACTAAGGCCAAAGAGCTCTCTGGCTGAGAATTCTAAGTCCTCTCCTTAAACAATAAAGCCCAGGGTTCCCTAGGATGTTGAAAGTGGAATAATAGCACTATAACAGTGTGCAGTACAGAAATGGCCCAAGCTATGGCAGCCATTTTCATTATTTTTAGAGGGGCTGTAGGTTGAACTGTTTCATCCAGTTCAGGCAAGGGATGCTTCGAACTTCTTCCACCATACTCATATACTTTTAAAACAGTTTTCATAATATCCCAATACATTGTCTCCATTTGGCTTCTGTGTTTATAATGAAAGCCATGGCAAGTGTCAACTTACCAGCATGCCTGGAAGATCATGGCAGTTATTGGTATCACTTCAGAAAGGGTGGGAGGAAGACAGAGGAACACTGATGGCAGCCTTTAAAAAAAATAAGAAAGAGGAGGGGAAGAATTCCTTATGTTACCCTGATTTCTGGGGTCCCTTGGGGGACACCTCAATGTGCTCCATGTGATGGGGAATGGAAACTAGCCAGAGCACAAGCAATAGCAATGCGAGAGGCAGGGTAACCTAGCGGGGTCTTTTTACCCAGTTTTTAGGGGGTCAGGCCAAGCCAAAAACCAAATGAAAATGTCCAATAAATTATTTTATTGAATGAAAGCCTCACTCAGCAACGCAATCATTCATACACTCACTGAAGACCTAGTAAGAAGTAAAAGAGAGGAAACTGGATAGGGGAATATTGAAGAGGTTGTAGCTGGAGTAATACTGCACCTTTCCCTGAAGTCTTTGGTCCAGGAAAAACAGCAGAGAAGTAGAGCTCAGCACGGAGAGGGCTGAGGGGATTACTCAACAGATGGAGAAATGGTCAGCTGGGATGACCAGGAGTGATCCAAAGAACCGCTCAAAACTGGGACTATTTGTAGGGGAAAAAGTACCTGGAAGGCTAATCCTTTCCCAGGGAGAACAATGGGTGTTGCAATGAGAAAGAAGCTCCACAATGGAAACTTCCTTTGCGTGATGAGATTACAAGGTGTTGCCAAAGTCTCAAGATCTTCGGCAACATTTGGTTGTGATGTGACTTCATGTAAATGGTCCTTGTTTGATAGGATTTTGCTCAGCTTGTGGCAAACACGCTAATCCCCTCAAGTTGGCTTCCCAGGGGCTGAGGACCCTTTGTTCACCATGGATTTGCACAGCTTGAGGTCTCCTAGGGGCTACGTGACTGGAGATTTTACTGGCCTGACCTGGTTTTTGATCGTTTGACTGTTGCTGCTTATGTGCCCATCCGAGCGACCTCTCAGGCACATGGAATCATATTTTAATATCAAAATTGTAGACCCCACAACAGGGTTTTCCAGTGGGGTAATACTCATCACCTCTCTGCTGGTGTCCCTTCAACTTGAAGTGGATGAATTGGTTTGGCCTTCCCATTCCCCAAAATTAGGGATGGGCCAGCTGAATCCTCGAATCTTTGGCAGGGATTCAAGATTTGAGAATCTGAATCCCTGTGCCAAAATAGGCAAATGGAATCTTTTGAATCCTCCACTCCAACAGTTTGTTGGAGACCGGGATGTCTGAAAACCTGGGAGACTGAGACACCTGAAAACCTGGGAGACCGGGATGCCTGAAATCTTGGGAGACCAGGATGCCTGAAAACTCAGGACCAGGACAGGATCCCGCTCCTCACATGTTTCCCTACCCAAAGTGGGCATGGGTGACTGGCCGGCAGACCAGCATAAAGCCTTTGCACGCACTGGAGGCTGCCATTTCTCCCTCCTGCTGCCTGTGTCCCTAGTGCTGCCTCTCCCTGCTGCTGCCTCCCTCTGCAAGGTAATTTCAGGATAGGGATTGGGAGGTAAGAAACAGAGGAGCAAAACTGAGTTTGTGTGGAGGTCTAGACTCTTGTGGAAATGTCCCGGGGGGTCCAAATACTGCAAAAAGGGGTTCAGGGGTTCCATGCAAGCCATGCCAGCCATACTTTCCCCTTCACCAGCTTTCTTTGGTCAGTTCTGGGACTAAGATTGTCATGATGCCATTTCCTCTCATAGAGCAGTTAAAAAAAGTGAGGTTCTAGACCTCAAACTGCTCTAGCGCAGCCGCAGGGGTGGCGCTGTGAGTTTTATAAAAACCACCTTCGCAAGTGGTTTTTATAAAACTCACCCGCGCTGCCCCGTGACAGTCCCCGGTGAAGAACTGCAGAGACGCGGTAGCGCATCCCTGCAGATCTGCCCGGGGGTGGGCTTCCGGCTGGCGTGCTGTTCTGATTGGTGGAGCGCCACTGGAAGCCACCGGCCGCTATTTTGGGTGCCGCCGAGCACCGCCAAGCGCCGCCGAAATTCGGTGGCGTTTAGAACGGCGGATCCGCGCTCTCCGCAGGGACGGAGCAACCCGCTCGTGGGTAAGCTCTGCCCCTGCGTGCATGGCCCCGTTTCGCCCCCCCCCCGTGAGGAAAGGGCCTTAGTTTCTATGTCTTGAATACACGAATACTTCAGTTAACCCATTTTGAAGTTCTCTTTTAGAAAGTCTTTTTATGCTTCTCAACCCCTTGTCCTCTTTTTCCTCTGTCTATCTGCAAGCTTATAAGCAGTATTGCCATTGGAAGGGTTGCAAAGGAGAGCTGGAGAAACACAGACTTTTGGTCTTGTGTTGCAGCAGCATGTCTGTGGTAAACAATGAATGCCAAAAAACCTGATCTGGGAAAGAATAGGATTCTACTCTAGCTAATTCCTCCTACAACAAACAAAGTGAACGGTAGCTGCCTCCAGAATCGTTTATTGAATATACATTAATCTGTATAATTTTTTGATTTGAGTCTGGAGGGTAGAGATTCGGAATTGTTGAGACAGGCCTAAAGATTTGACTTGATTGTCCCTTGCAGAACTTGAGGATAGAGAATTGACTGGACTTGACTGGCTTGTGTGTATGTGTGTGTGTTTAAGTGCTTTCTTTGTTGCAGGACTTGAGACTAGACTCTTGAGACTGCAGGGTGCAGAACTGAGATTGGACTAGAGGCTATTTGTGTGTGTGTGTATGTGTGTGTGTTTTAAGTGCCTTCCTTGTTGCAGGACTTGAGACTTGACTGGAAGATACAGTCTTCTTGAGATTTCAAGGACAGCTGAACATTTCTTTGCATCGCTCCCTTGCAAAGCTCTTTCAGACACATTTCTGGGCTTTGTAGTTTTACAAGGTATCACAGCCTTCTCTGCCAAAGTGCGCTGACACATCATCAAACTACAAACCCCAGGATGCCAGAAGGAGCTATGCAAAGAAAAGCTAATTTTAACCAGGATTATCTCTGTACTGTAATATGTGGCCCTGTTTACACAGGCAGGAAAATGTGGGATTAATCCACATTTTCCTGTCTGTGTAGAAAGGGCCTTCACGTCATTTTCAATCTGGGGAGATCTTGAGGCAAAACTATGACAATTATCCTGGCCGGATTTCTTCAGAGGGAGGTTTGCCTTTGCCTAGGCTTTTGCTAAGGCTGAGAGAGTGTGTCTTGCTCAAGATTATCCTTCTTTCCCTTGCTTTTTAAACCCTTTTTTAAAAAAAGGATTCAAAACATTCGAGATTTGTGAGATTCATGGATTCCCAGAACCTTCCAGGGATTCGGATTTCTGGATTCGTCCTATCCCTACCCAAAATGGATGCCTGTGTTTCAGACTAAGAGGAGGACTTCACACTAGGGCTGAGATCTTATTTAGTCAGATGAAGTGTAACATTCCACCAACACAGTTCTGTGTCTCCACTCCTGTGTATGTCTTTTTTGGATGAAGCACAAAGACTGCAGCACCTATTATTGGATGTTGTACAAGCCCTTTGTTCTCCATGCAAAACCTCCCCTCTTATCTGTCATGCCCTCTGAATGGGTGTTGCTTTTTACTAGGGATGCGCCAACTGAATCCTCAAATCCTCAGCAAGCATTCGAGATTCGCGAATCTGAATCCCTGTGCAAAAACAGGTGAACTGAAGCTTTCAAATCCACAAACCAAAAAATAGTTTTTTTAAAAAAAGTTTTAAAAAGTTTATTTTTTTAAAAAAAAGTTCCTTTTAAACCCTTTTTTTAAAAAAGCATTCAAAAGATTCAAGATTTGTGAGATTCGTGGATTTCCAGAACCTTCCAGGGATTTGGATCTGGATTCAGATCTGGAAAATTCTGGATTCTTCCCATCCCTACTTTTTACTGATGGAGAGGGAAGGGAGCAGGGAGACAAATCAGATGATGAAGAACTGGTTCTTCTTGTTCATGGTCTCTGTGCCTCACACAATGGGTTTTGCGCCTGCGCAGAGCAAAACCCATTGTGTAAGGGCATAGATAACCAATCGAAGAACCACAGTTACAGGTAAGCAACCTGTTCTTCTTAGTTCAGAAGGGAAAGGAAATGAGAGTGTACTCACAGATGCAGTACGTCCTGCTATCCCTTCTTCTTGGAGACATATCATCTGAATTGCCTCCCCTTTCCACCAATAAGTAACAGCAGCCCCTTCTTGGGTTTGACATCTATGTGTGCATGTGCAGGAGGGAGATTTTGGATAGCACCTTTCATTACATCCAAATATCTATGCACATAAACCACACTCATGTGCACAGTTGTGACTTACAGGATTCTGGCCATAGTAGGAAATCCAAGAATCTCACGAATCTCGAATCTTTTGAATCCTTTTTTTTAAAAAAGGTTTAAAAACTCCACTGTGCTGATGGTTTTATTGGCAAGATATATTAATTGGCAGATATGTTTGATTGGCATAAAATAGAAATCATATAAATATAAAGGCATGTGGAGAAGGAAGTTTGACTGGAAAAACAGGTCAGAGATGACTCCTGAGCATGGCTGAGTCTGACTTAATGGGTCTTTCAGGGAAAACAGAAGGCACCTCCAAGAACAGCAAGTAACTCCCTGTGGTTTGCATATCCTATGGAAGGCAAAGCCATAAAACCAGTTACCGACTTAATCCAACACCCATTTGCTGGAAACTTCAAAACAAAGAGCTTTTACTAGGTTGATAGCGCTGGTTCAGGAAAACAGGAAAATTTCAAACAAATCCATAATTGCATCATCCTCACACCTATGATCCTTTTCCTGATCTCTGATCACACTACTGTCAAAATCTTTTGCCATCCACATGTTAAAAATCATCAACATATTTCCTCTACACATTAGAACCATTAATTCATCCTGTCACCCTGGAAATCCTTTGTTGTCCAAGCAGAAAGTCACACCTTCAGGGCACATTTTTGGGTATAAAGGACTGTGATTTTGGGTCCTCCATGCAGAACTTCAATTTCGGGGGACCTCCTTGTCATTTTACCTCTTGTGGAGCAGCCCAAGCCCCATCACCATTTCTATCTGGGTGGTAAATATCAGCCAAAAGTCCCTTTCTATTCCTCTAAATCTTCCTCCCTTTATTCTATTCCCTCTATCAATTTTCCTCCCTTCCTTTTCAGTTAGCCTTATGTGATTGCTTGTGTGTCTATTTGTGCATATATGTATATTTCTCCCCAATAAAACACATTCAAATTGCACTATAAGTTTTCTGACTGGTCTCTTTAGCAGTTCCTCATAAACATAGGTGGAAAAATCTTGAAGTTACCTCCTTCTTGCAAAGTTCTTAATTTGAGTTAATTAATTCCCCATTTTTACATTTAATTGTGGGTTCTGATATAGGATCTCACAGGGTCCCATGGTTTTGAGGTAACAGTGGATGCGAATCCCAATATAGTAGCCCCTCCGCATTCATGAGGGTTTGGGGTACTTTCTCATGAAAGTAGAAAAGCTTCAAATAACTCCCTCCCCTTGATTCCCCTCCCATTCTTCTCTGGAGCTTCCCCCCTTCCATTCCTTTGCTTCTGGCCCTGGTGTTGGGTGGTGGAAGGGAAGAAAAAAACCTAAAAGGTACTTTCCCCTCAGAGATAGAAGAGGGTGGTTCTGGACTTCTAATTACTTCTGGTGGCCGTCTTGAAAAAGGAGCACCTGACCAATCAGCAGGCAATACACAGCAGAATGTGCAACCACATGGCAGAGAGGCCACACCTTCAGTAGTGGAAGGGGGCTTTGCTCACCCAAAAGGAAAAAAAAATCCATCTTAAACATAAGCCTTGCAAGCCTGGGGTGAGAAATGCAAGGGATGGAACGAGAAAAATGGATGGCAGGCAGGCAGGCAGGCAGGCAGGCAGGCACCTCACAATCAAATTCAAAAGGTCAAACCCACAAATGTGGAGGGAGGACTGTCCTGAGTACAGTTGAGGATTTGACAGGTTTTAATATCTGGTTGTGAAAAGATGTTTTTATTTCAAGGTATTTGAGTGTTGCCATGCAACCACAACTCACAACAGATTGTGTTCAATATATAGAATGCCATGCTAATTTTAATCAGTGTTTGATCGATGAAATGCAGATACTGAAAAGTATCTGTTGTAAGGTCTGGTTATGATCTTCATGGGTAAATAAATAAATAAATAAATAAATATCTTTCACCACAGAGAAAACATTGACATATTGCTTTAAGCTCAACATTTTGCAGTAGGATAGAGTATGCTTATTTCTATCTAGGACTAACTCACATGCTCATGTTCATTAATACTGATTGATGACGACCTTCCTGTGTTGATGAATCATCACAGAACAAACATTGCAAAGAGAACATCTACGTTGTTTTTCTTCCCTAATCCGTGAGTAGTATAATATAAATATCTGTTAATAATTTTGCTGTCTCACAGCTGGCATGTTAGAAAGGATGAATTAAAATGCAACATCAGAAGCTAAAAATTATTTGACTCTGTAAATGACAACGGTTAAAAAAATATTTGCCAGGATAAGCAACAGAACTGAAACCTATTCTGGGCATCAAACTAGCCAAATATAGATAAGCCATTCTCTTAGGGGGAAAAAAAACTCAAAACAAAACAGAAAAGGAGAGTGATACTGATTCTTGACGGAGCTAACATTTGAAATCACGTAGAAATGTCTCAGAAATAAGTAGTTTCCAAACATGGTAAATGCCATATTTTGATAGCAGGGAATTTTAGCATTTGTGGTTTCCCAAATTTGGGACCCACTAAACTTGCTGAATAACCACAGTGCAAACAACTTGTTTGCAATCTGTATAAAAGCAGAGAAAACAGCAGTAAGCGCCAATTTGCAATTAGGCAACTGAGTCAGAAGGGGCCTGCTGCTTGATAATGAGGAGAATCTAGAAGAATATGTTATTTTCAGCACCATGAAATGCTTGTTGAAAGATAGAGTTGACCATAGTTTCAGTAATTAACTACTTACGCTGAATTAATGCAATAGCCCCAATCCAACATCTCTCAATGTAGCATAAATAACCACATGTAGGCTACACTACACTGATCCATATACCCTGCTGACTTATGCCCTTTCTGCATGGACATGGCATCCTGCGATGGGGATGGGAGAGGAGCGGGACCATGACAATGTTTCTACAAGATGTTGTTGTGGTCCCATCCTTTTCCCATTGCCAACCAGTGAAATTGCAGGTAAATCATTGATGGATTTTCTCCATCAATGATCCCCGATCACGCAATGCTCCCGTACTCACCTGCCATGCAGTAGGGCTGGAAAGACTATGGGGTGCTTCCTGCCCCAGTGCAGCATGAGAAAGAGCCTGCTGTGCTGCAGAAGGAAGAGGCATGTCCCTTGCACTCCCTTCCTCAGGGAGCCAGTCCAGTGCATAGAGGAGCATTCTTGTTGTGCTCCCTTCCCACCAAAGACACTACCAGGATCATGTTTTAGAAGTCTCCTCTGATATGCAGCAGGGACAGGCTGCTGAGCAGACTTCAAGCCTGCCTCAAGCCCATTGCTAACCTGTTTGATGTTCCCCTCTGAGAAATGCACCCACACTTTGGGCTTGGGACAGACTATCATGTAACTAGTAGGCAAAAAGAGATGGAGGCGTTGCTCAAAGTCATAAGGTTTTGGATGAACTCATTATGTTACTGGACCAAGGGCATCAAGTCAGTCATTAAAAATATACAAGTCAGTGTTGAGTCAGTGCATCATTTATGGCTGAGTCTGGTCCAAGTCAAGTCGTTGAAGCAACTTAAGTCTGACTTGAGTCCAAATCTATCGACTTGGGTCTACACCACTGCTTTACAGTAAGTCAGAGTGGGTGTGTCAGGCACTGCAAAGGAAGGAATAGAGTACCAACCCCTTGCAGCACCCAAGAAAGGACATCTGCAAAAGGACACCTTCACAGAATTCTGGCCACTGTATGTACATTTACTATCGTACTCAATTAACTTGAAAAAATGAACTTCACTGTGTAAGAAGGTAGATATTGTGTATGTACTGCAATGTGATGGCAGTGCTAAAATGCTATCAAATACTGAAGTGAAGGTTAATAGTGATTTAACTTGTTAATTTAACTAATTTAACTAATTAGACTATAAGTAAGTAGATAAGTAATCAAATAAGATAACAAGGTAAAGAATCATAATGATAAATAATAAGTGATAAATGTTTAATGATATGTGATCACGAGTAACTATTAATTATTGTTATAAGGATGGATTCAGTACTTAGATGTAAATGTTTGAGTATAATGGACTGTATGCAAAGGGGAGGGAACCAACTCTTTTTAGTTGTTTGGGTTTTTTTTTATTAAATTTTATATTTTTTAGTTATTTGTAATAATGTGGATTGTTACTACTGTTAGCATTGTTTGTATTGTTAGTTTGTGTTTTAATTTCTGTTTTAATTTTGTTTTAAATTTGTGTAGATTGTATGCATTGTTAGTTTTTTTCTTGTTGTTTTGTTGTTGTTTTTTGTTATGTTTGCGTTTAATAAAATAAAATTTTATTTAGAAAAAAATACTGAAGCTTAGGAGAAATCCTCAGGAGATGAAATGAGTTATCATGCTTCAACATTGCATAAGTTGATGCTCCTTGCCACTCCATTGTACTAGAAGTACTGTGTTCATATATTACAAGTATCATCTACCCTAGTATCATAGCTGTTCCTTTTAAGAAGCAATATGTCTAGATTACATAAAGTCAGTGATGAGAGATAATGTCTGGACTCCAAAATGTCAATATGCCCAGACTGAGATGTCTGTGTGATATAAGAAACTTCCTCAAGAAATAAAAGTGCATAAGCTAATTGTTTCACTTAATAAACACAGAATTTTTTTTTTAAGTGTTGTCCATCTGCCTATTGTATAGTATTGCTGCTTACAATCTTGGGAGCTCAGTTGACCAAAATAGTAAACTCTATGGAACTTTAGTTAGGTACAGATTGCCAAGGAGAAGACCAACAACTTTCAATCCCACAAGTAAGAGATATTTGCGGGGGGAACCAGCTCTTTTTCAGAAGTTCATGGGATAACCCTGCCTGGCTTGCCTTTCAGATCACTGAAGTCTTGTAAAGTGTGCTTTATTTATATAAATATATAAGCAGAGCATTGCAAAGACAATCAGGCACTCCTGCAAATTGGACAGCAACATAGACAGTCCCCCTACCTGCTTTTACCTCTCTATTTCACTGAACTCTAGAGTCTTTGTTTCAGCATTGGCTGCTGTCCTAAGGCTCTCAGGCCAAGGTACAATTAGCTAATGTAACTACACTGGTGGAGATGGAGGTGGTGGCAGGAATAAAATGGGTGTGGGAGCAGTGGCCATAAGGGGGAATGCAGAGGAAACTGTTGATCTCAGGAGAGAAAGTTGTCCTACTTATGCTGCTTTCACCACTGATACCAGCTACCACCGGTTGCTATTTCACTAAATTTGCCTCTCTAAGTAGCAGGGATGGAATACATTTTGTTGGGTTCAGCACTCTCAATGAAATTAACATTTTTGTGCCTCTTAAGGAAAAAATATATACTTTATCTTGAGCATTCACCCATTTGCAAGGCTTACAGGGCATTTCTGAGAAATATAGTAGAATGTATTTGAAAAAGATTGATATCCTCGTGAGAAAGCTGATAGTCCTAAGATGTTGGTTGTTCCCACCAAAGTGGCTAAGGTACCCAACTTCAAATAGACTGGATAGCCTTGCAACTATCCCCCAGTTTAAAGACAGTTCAGCAAATCTTGTTGCTTAATCACAGCATTGTTACTGCAGTCTAGGCCTACCCAGAGATAGCACCCAATATAATTTTTGATATCAAACAATTCGGCTTTTCCCTGCCACCCCACTCCACTCCACATGTTTGCGAGGCCACCGGACAAGCACGCAAACAGGCATGGCCGATAATTGCTGGACATTCCATTCCTCACCCAGGCAGGTCAGACACAGCCGGTTTGTCGCTTCAAGGATCTCTCCGGCAAACACCTTATTACCGATGCATGATACTAACAAAAGCTTCCTGCCCTGAGCAGGCTACTGGACAAAGGTTGTGCTGTCCACTGGTAAGTCCTGCAGATTTGCATACTGGCCATGCTATTGTTATTTCGGTTCTGATTCCATCATGAAAAGTTGTGACCTTTCTGAGACATTGTCTCGCACCCAAAACTCATTGTTTTCCCCGAGTAAGGCATGGCCTGCAGTCCCAATTCACCCTATAAAAACCCCTGATTCCGAGACCTTCCTCGGATCGCTCCTGAGTTTCATCCCATCTTGCTGCTGCTTGGCTTGGCGAGCTCCCCTCGGCTAATCGAGCTGAGCTTCTTCTCTGCACCCTCAGCTTCTCTCCCGAGGTCCAGGATGACGAGACAGATGTCGTATCACCCATTTTCCTCCAAAAGTTCCTATCCTTAATTCAACCTCTAATTTCTAAGTTAGCTGTGTGACTGTGGTGTCTTTAATATCTGTCTGTACTCAATAAAACATCATTTTTATTACTTTAAACCCATCTGGCTGCTTGGCTGACCTGACCCCGTAGATGCTGGGTTGCAAGATCCTGCTAAGTCACCCTGCTTCTCGCTGGCTTAAGTGAGTGCTCCAGCTAATTTTCCCCAAAATTGTGTTTTATAGTTTGATTATTTAGGTGTCCCTCCTGGGACCCCCAGAGAACAGGGTAACAGCTTAGTGGCAGCTCAGTAAATGGAAAAGCAGTAACAATCCATAACTTGATACTAGATGAGTATGTCATGTATTACAGAGATCTGGATGGATAAAACTCCCAGCTCTTTCTATCTGGGTTCTCAGAGCAGCAACAGGTGAGATCTGGCTGTGGGGAAGCAGAGTCACAGTGGTCTACTTTGATTTTATCCCCTTTACTAGGTCCCCCTACCCCAGAGCTTTCCAAATTTCCATGTTGGTGACACACTTTTCGGACATGCATCATTTTGCAACACAATAATTCAGTAGGTAATTCAGTAAGTGGAGGCAGCCCTTACACCCGAGCCTGGCCCACCATCCTCACTAGGGTCTTCGGGGCGTCTGCGGAGGGAGAGGCATCCCCTTCACCTGGACCTGGCCTGCCAAGGGGGAGAGGGAGGCAGCCCTTTCAACCATTATATTTGTGTGACACACCTACACACTGCAGCCGACACACTAACATGTCGCGACACATAGTTTGGAAAGCTCTGCCCTACCCCAATCTTCTGGCTATGAGTGTGTGCATTTGAAGGTGGGCAGCCAGACGGAACAGTTATTCTGTTGGTATACCACTCCCCCTACTGATCAACATCTCACTTCCTGAACAGGCTGGTCTGGTCTCAGTTGTGTTGCTGCTCCCTCAGCTCACTGTGCTGAGAAACTTCAAAATCCATGCTGAGGCCACCCTATCAGGAGCGGTTCAGGACATCGTGATCACCATTGGTCTGTCCCAAGTGGTATTGGGCTCCAAGTACTGTCAGAACATTACCTGGTCTGAAGATTACCTAGTGATTAGAGTGTTGATGGCAGAAAACTTGGAATGGTCTGACTGAACATGAGCTAGAGCCCATTGGACAGTCTGCGTCATGGTGGTGATGCACACAGTTGTCCAGCAGAACTGTATTAAGTCCTCAAGGACCTTTTATACTCTACCCCCAAAGAGAATTCAGACTATTCTGCAGCTCATTGTGAAAAATTTGCATGACACTTGCAGGCAAAATTGCTTGGATCTGCTGTGACTTGGATTCTGTAGTTGATATAGGTCCATGTGGATGTAATTTTGGCTCCTGCTTGTTCTTTGCTCTTGGATATATTTCAGTTTGTATAGCCTGAGCATATGGACAGGATCCTTGGAGACATGAGAGCCATCACAAGCATACTTGGCTCTTGTTCATTCCGGCTCACAAAAACAACTAGAAGGGGACTGGTCAAGTGAGTAAGGGGTGTGCTGTATATAACACTACAGTAAGAAAGGCTTCCATTCTGCCTAAAAGAGACTGTGGGGATGCCACCCCTAGATCTCACCAGACTTGGATAATTGCCAGCCAGGCTCCAATATCCATTTCTGTGACATGGATCTGAGGTACATGGTGTCAGGAGCTCAGGCGTGGTCGCGCCCGCTGGCATCCCCGAGGCTGCTGTGGAGGCTGCCTCCGACGAGGAGGAGGAGGGCCCGGATGCTGTGGAGGCTGCCACCGCCGACAGGGATTGCCCAGACGTTGCGGAGGCCACTGCCGCCACCGGGGATTGCCCGGACACTGCGGAGGCCGCCGCCACCACCACCAGGGATCGCCCGGATGCTGCAGAGGCCACCGCCCAGGTTTCCACGCCGGTGGGCGAGGCGGGCATTGGCTCGCTGGGGGAGGCGGGTCCTGGGCCTCATCCCAGGGCTCCGACCCAGAGGAGGCTGAGGCCTCCGCCCCACCGCCCATGTTCCGGCAGCGGCGGCAGTACAAAGAAGTGATCCACTGGTCCCGGTGGTTACAGGAAAGGCGGCTGTGGGCTGAGAGCTCCCAGCTGTAAACACAGCTGTGAGCCCTCAGCCACGTGGTCGTTCCGGATTGGCCGCTGCCTGCTCAAGGGGGCTATTTAGGGTGGGCGCTGGGCTGGGAGGGGCACGGAGCAACAACCATCAGCCAACCGTGTTCCTGCCGCCCGTGTCCGGTTCCAGCCCAGCCCGAGTCCACGTCCAGCCTCTTTGCCAGCCAAGGACAATCCCTCTGTGTTTGGTGAAGTAACCCCCTTTGTGTTCCGGGTGAAGTAACCCTCCTTTGCTTTCTGTTGGAGCCTGCTTCTTAAGGCGTGTCTTCAGTTAAGGACAGTCAGTTTTCTGTAACCCCTTGTTTGCTGTCTCCCTCAGCCGCTTATCCTGCCTCTGCTTGACCTCCGCCTGCCGCTGACACATGGTGGCCTCTCAGCTCCAAGGGTTCCTGGATGAGATCCATTTCAATCTAGCTTCAAGCATGGTTATGCCTTGGTGGAAGAGGTAAGTTGGGAGCTGAAAAGGAGAAGTGTACCCTTTTGGTTCTGCTGGACCTTTCGGTGGCTTTTGATAGCACCATCTGTGATATCCTTCTGCGCTTCCATTTTGCAATGGGATCTGGGATCATTGTACAATGGCTCTAGTCCTTCTTGGAGTGAAGAACTCATGAGGTGGTACTGGCAAATTCCTTTCTGACGTAATCATTGGCCAGTGAGGACCCCCAGAGTTCTGTTTTGTTACCCATGCTGTTTAACATATATGAAGCCATGGGGAGAGTTCATGCTGATGACAACCAACTCTCCTTTCCATCCGGTCCCAAGGAAGTTGTTTTGTTACTAAAATGGTATCTGCTATTGCTGATGGATCTGATGGGAGTGAACAAATTGAAGCAGTATTCCTAGTCAGTCAAAAGGCAGAACAGGGAATAGCGACCCAGACTGTGCTGGATGGGGTTATTGTTGTTATTGTTGACTGCTGTCAAGTCAGCATTGACTTATGGCAACCCTATAAATGAAAGACCTTCAGGTCACCCTCTCATTAACAGCCTTGCTCAGGTCTTGCAGACTCAGCAATGTGGCCTCCTTGGCTGAGTCCGTCCATCTGTAATGTGGTCTTCCTCTTTTCTGACTGCCTTCTACCTTACTAAGCATTATTCTTGTTTCTAGTGAGTCACATCTTCTCCTGATATGTCCATTAAGCTTCAATATATTTAAAGCATAAAGCTGGATCATGGTTTGCTATTTGTAATTGGCCTCTGCTCTTCCTCAGTGGCTTCTTGAGTGACAGCTGACCTGGGACACTCATCGTCTGCCATAACCTCTTGTTTCATTTTGGATTGTCTCATCATAAGATTTCCCTGGTAAAAGATCTTCGAAAGGAGTCTTACCATGCCTACTAAGAGGTTTTAGCTATGGTGCCACTGCTGTTGGCTCTGAGAGATCTTCTGCCAGTGTTACCCCCCCACATACCGCACCTGCTGCTTCTGCCCAGTAGCAGTTTTTCACATTTAGCCTGGTTCCTCAGCAAAAGCCTGTCTGACATGGGAGACCCTGCCAACAGCACTGCTGTCAGCATCACATCTTGCTTCACAGGAGCATGCATTCCCATGGAAAGGTAGTGCCCTGGTGAGGAATGAGGTTATACTCCTCTTGAAATCTGTTTTGCAGTTTGAGTGTACTCCTCAATTCAAACCTGACCCTGGAGGCTCAAGTTTCAACAGTGGCCAGGAATATGTTTGTACAATTAAAACTAGTATGCAACCTGCTTCAATTCCTGAAGAAGTCTGTTCTGGCCCTGATGGTGCATGCTTTGATTCCATCCTGTTTGTATTACTATAACACATTCCATACCGGGCTGGGTTTAAAACTGTTCAGAATAAACCATGTGTACAAAATGTTGCGGTTGCTCTGCTGAAATGAGCTGCTTACAGGGAACATACAACCCCTTATTACAAAACTTTCACTGGTTCCATTTCTGGGCACAGTTCATAGTAGCATATTTTTAAGACCCAAGCTATGTCTTCGTATGTGACCCTGCCAAAGGTCTTGTCCTATGTGAACCTGAAAACTGTGTGCTTGTGTGTGTGTCAATCTCACCACTATCATCAGAAGGATATTTGGTGAAAACGCATGGGAAGGTCTTCTCAGTACCGGTAGTTATTCCTAGGCTGTCGATCCCCTACCACGAGAGGCTGGTCTGGTCTCTGGTAGGCTTTGCTCTAGTTTCATCAACAGACAAAAGATCTTTTTATTTCAACAAGTTTTTAACTGTTAACTGCTTACTCCATGAAAGCAGTGATAAGGTTCTATTCTCATTGTCATGTTTTAAATGCTTTTAGATTAGTGCTATTTTTAAAAAGATAGTTTATTAAATGATTTAGATTGTTTTTTATTGTTATGATCATTATGATAAAGACACAATTTAGGAAGAAGACTTTAAAAATGGTATTAATTTCAGTGTAAGAATAAAACACAAACTCTTACACAGCCCAATATAAAATACAGAAAGGAAGAAAATGCAAGTGGAGATCGAGACATTCAACAAAATTTAGATTAAGAGTTTTCCTTATCCCTGTTAGGTATTATTTTGTTTATTGGGAAAGCATGTATCTTTACTAATTTATTTCTCTTTCTTTCTCCACAATGGGACTCAAGACAATTCCCAATCTGAATTAAAACAAGGTCCACATTTTAATAACATAATAATATGCTATTAAATAATAAATATCTAATAAAAACAAATGACCACGTTAAAACATCAGTCCCTCAGAACAATATATCCTATTTGCTGGCATATAAGACTCGCTTTCCCCCCAAGAAATACTGTTTGAAAATGGGGTGCATCTTACATGCTGTGCATCTTATATGCTGCTGAATAGTATTTGACAGTGTATAAGTGGGGCACGTCTTCTACACTGGCAAATACAGGTAAAATCATTTTAAAACATCACTATAACAATAATACTGAAAGCAGATAGGATGCATTACAGATAACTTTTCATTCAAGAAAACATCGGGAAAGTATACATTCAACTATGATCAGCCCAAGATATTTTGCTGCCTGAGGCAGAGTGGCAAATGATGCAAATGATGCTCCGTAAAATCAAATGCATATCCATAGTGAGCCAGGTTAGTTTGGTACTTGAAAGTGAAAGTCCTCTAAGCATCTCTCCTGCTCTTGGTAGTAGAAATAAAAAAAATACAATAATTTACATTTACATTACATTACATTTACATTTGTTGCCCTCTCAAGCAAACTCGAGCAGGCTAAGGTGTCTGCCCTACTCCGCCTAAAAGGGGGGGGGCTTAACACGTGTCCAGCTATGTGATATGATCTGTTTAAATGTGAAGGTGGAAACTATTTCTGTGGCTTTTGAGGTGGTGTGTGGAAAAGTTGTATCAGTGGGAAAGTGGAGTTATTAAGAAACCAGAGTGAACCAGCCTTTACGTGTTTCTCAACAAGTGATGCTCATGTGTGAACCAGGGTAACAGAAAATGGCTGAAGATTGTGTTGCGTTGAAGGAATCACTCAGCTTTGCTCTATGACAAAGTGTGTATGGCATGAATCCATCAACATATTCTTAATACTTCAGTTGGGTTGTTGGGTGAACTGGTACCACTGAAATGCATATTGGAGGAATTTTCTCATTCCTCCAAAACCATTTATATTCACAGGTAATATAAGCTACAACATTGATCACTGTGATGTCTAGAAAACAATTTGTCCAAGGTTCATTATAAACAGGTCAGTGAGTGGTAAATATACCTACATTGACTAAATTCTAATTTGATCATTGTGAGTTGGCTGCAGATACAGGCCACATTAGTTAAATGCTTTTCTGAAAAAAAATGTTGGAATAATCACTACTATTTTACTGTTTCCTGTTGCAGTTAATACCACAAGTCATTCCCACAGAAACCAAATTCTGTATGAGAGTTTTTGAAGAACAAGAGAGTAGGTTACAGAGAGTAGATCTGAAAGTGCTGTTGCCATGGAAATTAGATTCTCTTTATAACATCTCGGAGGTTAAAGAACACAACAATATGCATTCTGCAAAATGTGTGTTTTGAAATAAAAAGGGTCAGAGTAAAGTTCAAGTTTATAGATTCAATGGGGTAAAAGTTTTCCTAGACTGTACTACTTCACACTGCAAACAGAGGATTGCATGTTTCGAATGCTTCTCTGCAAAACTAAAACAAAAAGTTCTGTTTCTACATAGAAAAAAAAACTATCAAGAGCTGACGTGCTAGCTTTCTTCATTCAGGATGCAGGGAGCTCTTTGTCAAAGAAAAGCATTCAAATACGAACCATCCCAGTCCACTTGCAGATCAGTAATAGTACAGTCCATTCCAACAGAAATATCATTCTTACCACTGTGTTAAGTAAACACCCTATTCTGTGCAGCCCATGACAACAACACAGACGCTCAGGAGAGTGTGTGTAAAGCCAAGGGGGGAAAATCTTGAATGATGTTGCAGTCTAGGTGTTATCACCATTTACTAGCCTTACTTTGGAAGATATTAGATATCGTTTGATATCATAATTCGGTCTCATTGTGCCACCATTGACCAAGTGTTTGTGAGGCCCCTGAACAAGCACAGAACTAGGCGTGGCCCTTAATTGCTGAACATTCCTTTCTCCACCTGGGCAAGCCAGACTCAGCCAGATCTTGCTTTAGGAGACCTCCCTAGGCAAACACCTCATTAAGGATGCATGCTAATACAAAAGCCCCCTGCCCCGAGCAGGTAACTTGACGAGCTAAATGCTTAACCGCCCAGGCGCGCTGCATCTGCATACTGGCCATTCCATTGTCAATTCGGACTTAATTCAATCATGCTAAATTCTGACCTTTTGGAGACATTGTCTCGTGCTCAAACCTCATTGTTCTTCCCAAAGTACAGACTAGCCTACGGTCATACTTTCCCTATAAAAACCCCCAGTTCCGAGAGCTTCCTCAGATCGCTCCTGAGTTCCAGATCGCCTTGCTGCTGTTTGCCCGGCGAGCTCCCCTCAGCGAACCACGCTGAGTTCCTTCCCTCCATCTTCAACTTCTTCAGGACTACGAGAAAGGTGTCGTATCACCCATTTCCCCCCAAAAACTCTTATTTCCTATTTCTTAGTTAGCTGTGTGGTAGTGTTGTCTTAAGTGTTTGTCTGTCCTTAATAAAACATCATTTTTGCTATTTTAAACTGTCTGACTGCTTGACTGACCTGACCCTGTAGACATTGGGTTAAAGATTCCGCTGCGTTGCCCTGCCTCTCGTTTTGCTAACTTGTGCTCTGAGCTAATCTTCCCCACCAATATTTGAGCATGTTTGGAGTCCCACACGGGACCCCCAGTAAACAGGGTAACGGAGGGCTCTAAATTCTAACCTAAATATTACCTGCCCTTTTGTGTTGATTGTTTTGGTCTGTCCTTGGCAGTCATGCAATAGCACTCTGACAAATAAGAAGGAAAAAAAAAGTCATCCCTGAAGGTCTCTAGAATTTAAAGATCAGCAAAACAAACAACAGATTATTATTCCTGAAACATCATGCACAGTGGGAGCAAGGTTGTTTTAAGTGTGTGAATTGAGGAACAACAATTAAAAGCAAACACACTGTCTATCTCTCTAATACATGAACAGTATCTCAGCACTTCAAAGATGTGGTTTAATTAAACCAATATATTCTTGAAGCAATAAAGAAGCTCCTCATCAGCTAAAACTTTCAATCTGGTTATATTATACTCATGCATTTAGAATTCCTTCAACCAGTAACTTTCACATTTTGTAAGGGGAACCCCAAATCAAGGGGGGAAGGACCAGTTTCCCCTGATCTACAAGAGAATAGGGATTAATCATGGGCTGGCTTTTGCTGAGAAGGAAGAGTTTTTTTCTGCCATGGTTCAAACAATCTCTTTGATCCTAACTGAGTCTCAAAAGATGAAGCAAAGTTGTTTTGCGGGGAAATCAAATCAGAACAGTGTTTCAATACAAGAGAATTTTATCAGCTGGCCATTTTGGATTATTAACCAGTTTAATATCCTTTAGCATGCAAATAGGTCTGTGATTTTGTGTGTTTGGCAGGACAGGTTATTTTGTTATTTATGTACAGTGCCAAGTTACTCATGAGGAACAACAGATAAACTAGGAGAGGCCACAGCAGTTTGTTTTTTTCTGAACCTAATGGGAAGGACAAAGTTCTACTTTCTCCTCTCCTCTCCTTGCTACTGAGCAAAATCAGCGCAAATTACTTTTGTACTTTGAAGTCAGTTTGCAGCAATTAAAGTAAGCTGAGGACAAAGGAGGAAAGTGGGAGGAGGCAAGAGAAACTGGGGCATTTTAAAAGCAGGTGAAAAAGTAAGACTAGAGACAATTAACTAGTAGTGTCCCTGCCAAATGGAGACAGCAGAGGGTTATGGATTTACGATGATCACCAAACCAGTATTGCTTACCTACAGCAAGAGAGCTCAAGCTCTTTTGTTGCCTAAGGCAGGAGAAGCAACATCCTCCTCTTTGCCACTTCCAGCCCTCAGAGAGTGAAACAGAGCAGGGGGGGGGGGCTCAAAGAAGCTAGTGCTGCTCTTCACCTAGGCAGTCAGGTCCAAATGCCCAGCTCTGAAGACCAGACAACAGAGGGAGTGTACAATTCACTTGTGCTTTATTGCTTGAGTTGGGCATCTTGCTCTGCTTTGTGGTCCTGGAGGAAGTGGAGAGCCTTTTCTCCTCTCCTCCATCCAAAGATCCCCATGTAGGCCAGAGTTTCTCACTGCTAGCTGCAACTGGTAAAGAAAAATCTGTGGGAAATTGCCAGGCAGGGGGTAGGAGGAGAATTCGGCAGTACTAGTGGGAGGCATCCATTGGAGGTCACAATTAAGGTCTTGGAGCCACAAATGTTGTACACCTCTGTTCTAGGAAATGGTGTTATGACCTTATTGTGCTTCTCAAACCCAGAGGTCAAGTCCTGGACCACAACAGTCTCAACTACACTGCATCTTCCTTGAAGGCCCCCGTACAGGCAGAATGTACCTTACAGCATCAACAAAGCCTTCCAGATCTGTGGTGGGACCAAATTGATTGCTATACATTTGTTTTATTTTAGCATATGTGCATTTTAAAGAAAAAAAAATTGTTATCACATGAAAGGAAGCATTGCACATATATAGCTGGATTCCATTGTTTGTCCCAGTGACAGTAGAACCCACTGAATCAGTGGTATTTACTGGTATATTGACTAATCATTCAACAGTTAATTTAATGAGACTCCAATTGGGACTAACTAGTAAGATTCAGTCCACAGGCTTGGTTGATCCGATTTCTTTCCAATAATCTTGATGAGGTAAAAAGCAACTATAACTTGACATAGCTTCTGACCCAGCCCCCACAACTAGAATGGCCACCAGCTGGCTGTGAGGTGCGCTGGGAAGCTACCAATTGTTGCCACCAAGACTGAATAATTTCATTGTCTGTATAAGTACACTAGTGGACTTTTATACTACACTGGCTTCAAAGAGGATCTCAGGCTCAGTGTAGCAAATAGTGGCAGATGGTTTTAGAAAGCCCTGTGTTCCCATTTCTCCTCTGATAGTCCACAAAAGTTTGTGCCATGGGATATATATTACTTTTTGAGGTGCAGTAAGACATTTTTCCGTTCATGCTATAGCAGAATAACATGACTATGTCCCTCTGGGAATCTTCTGATATGAAGAGTTAACCAGCTACTACTATGCCTACTGTACTAGTTTGCAGATGTCAGCATAAAATAACAACACCCCCTCCCTCCAAATAACCAAATAAATGCTATTGCATCTAACTTCAGCTCTTTCAGACTGAAAAAACATAAACTACTTGAATTTACAATGTGTCACACTAAATGTTGGGGTCTCATGCAGGCTTCTTATCTAAAATATTTTAACTGTGGATCCGAGAAACTGAACTTAAGGCACTATCTGTGCAAGGCTGCATACCTTGCCAATGCCCCATTGTACTGTTATCACTTCCTAAAGCTTATAGTTGCTGTACGGCCCAAGATTAATAGCTGTCCAGTAACATGAATTTGGGCATACTAGGCCCTGCTAGATAGTTTCGCTTTAGCCTGGCCTTTAATGACTTTAATAAGGCTGAAAACAAAATGGCGGGTAGGAGTGGACTGGGGAAATAAACTTCACTGTTAGTAACTTGCTTTTACAGTTCTCATAACTATTAGGATGGAAGATGAGTCATGTCTGTGCAGTTGTATTTCCTCTGTTTGATTCTGCCCTATATAACCTCAGGGATCCATCTTTCTTTTCTTTCCCTGCAGGTGTGCATCCACGCCCAGAGGCCTTGTTGTCCAACCAGATGGATTTGCAGTATTGATCCTGAAACAGTTTGAAGAAAATACATTGTCCTACTACTCACTGCAAGGGGGTGCTGAAACTCATCAGCTAAAGAGCTGGAATGCTTTCCTTTACTGTAGTCTCCCTGCTGTATCATTCATCACCAATATACCTTTTATCTTATAGCAGTTATGTGTGTTGGTTTTTGGTATCAAACGAAGTCTTGGAGAGACTAGAACGGCAAATGGTTCCATCTCAGAACCATTTTCTACATAACAGTTCTAGCTTTCAGCCCTCCTTCACCTGTTCTCTTAATTTGAACTTTGTATTTCAGTTTTCATTTCTAACACTGGAAGCTGCTGCACTTTCTCACCATATGCAGAAAGCAGCAGAGATGTCACTGCCTAAGAACCTGCAAATTACATACGGAATTTTGAAAACCTGGCTATCCCACCCATCCTTTGCCTTGGTGCTCCTCCTGTCCTTTGCTGGGTTGCATCTTTGCTGATACTGTAGGTTTTTTCAGAGGAGAGACTTTTTCTTCTTGCTTATGGAATTCCAGACCAGCCAGCTCCATTTTCTCCCTCTGCAATTTCATGAAAACAACTGTTTTACATAAGCACCCTCTGCTGGTAAGAAGTATGTACAGCCTGATGTCAAGAGTTTTGAAAAGCAAGCATACAGCTCTATGCACTTAAATGTTTTAAGATCAATGACAGTTTATGTACCTTCTGACACGAGTTAATGAGATGATAGTAAGCAAGTATTTTGTCTCATGCAAGTATTTATCAGGTAAAGGCTGCGTGACCAAGGAACTCAGGGCCCCACAATTTTAACTGCGGCCACATCAAAGAACAAAGGACTAAAGCCATCAGGCACATTATCCCTAATGTCAGGATGCCAATCCAGATCAAAATCCCCAAATGTGCCATTTATTTTATTTTTTTAATTTAATGCACAGGTGGCATCTCATTCAGCTTGGTTCTTTGCAGCAAAAAGACAACATACCACAGAACACATCCATTTTATTACTATTAAATATTTATATTCCACCTAATCCAACCTCCCCACTCACTTGTAAGTGGTTTATTAAGTACTATATTATGTAAATCACTTTAAGGGGCATACCAGATGTCAGATGTCTAAGTTTCATGTTTTTGCCTCCATGGCTCTGTCAGGCAGACATCCATCCACTTTTGCTATTAAAGTCTAAACTACTGATTAAATCCAAATCAACTGAGCCAACACCTAAAAATTACTATTTAGTATAACCTATGATGGGAAAAGAAGTTTTGAGAACAAACAATCTGAAAAATAATTTTAATTACATTTTGGTGTGTGGGTTGAACATCTGCTAGATAGTGAAATATACAGCTATTAAATACAGAAATAGTGTTTACAAGAAAAAAAACTTTTATATATATGTGTGTGTGTGTACAAAAATTTGAAACAAGTGAAGATACATTAGGATTTTAAACAATACAAAGTCTTCTCTTTTATAACTCCAGTTTCTATATACAGACAGTAAAATTCCCCAAGCGGAACAACGTTAAATGTGAAACACATTATACAAATATATCACATACAGACATTCTCATAGAGAAGGCACCTCAAATATTTATATCCTGTAGATCCAGCATGAGGAGCTCGGGGGTGTGGGGGAACAATTTTCTGGGGTCTGGGGGACATTTTTCCATTGCCAGGACCCTCCATGGGCCACGTATGCCATCAAAGTGACCACAAGATCACCTCTGGTTTTATTTTGTGTTAAAGGAATTTAGAGGAAGCATGCTCCCTAGAAGCACAATTACAGCATCTTTAAAAAGCAATCTAGGAGGTGAAGGGGTGCTAACTGCCCCCCTCCTCCTGCAGATTATCAGTCTTACAGTGATCAAATCATGCTTCCATTAAACAACTGAAATCAAAAGGACATGATGTAAATGGTTTTGTATTTTCCATTGTGAACAACTAACAGTGGAGTGAGAACAATCTTTAAGCAAGCCAAAAGAGGTCTCAGGCCAGCATCACTTCTCATGGTAAGCATGTATTTCCTTGGCCCTACTGGAGTCTCTGTTAAAAAAGTTTACAGGATTCCGAAAAAAAATACCACAAGCCTATAAAATGTACTTAGAGAGTCCAAGTGGGAGGCAAGTGCATATCACAAGCAGCACTCATTCCACTACCTTCAGCTCTCTGAAGTAAAATTAGTATGCTTTGACTGTCAATGAACAAACACATAAAACAAATTTTGTTAAAATGCTACATTTCAACTTACATTTCCAGTGAAAATTAGTTTGACAGTGTTTGGCAAAACCAGACAGAGGGAGAGAGCTATCAGGAACTTAGTATTTACATCCTGAAGACCAGTTTCAAGAGAACACTTCTATTTGCATAGATGAGAGCATTTTTTTCTGATTTGGAGCTGGCGCTCACATAATTAAGACAAAGTATTGTCTCTTACAGCAAAGAACAGTAGCAACTCAATTGCTTATTGTTTCAGCTGTAACACAAAACTCCGGACTACACTGAACAACGCTGTCTTCACGACATCTACACAAGAGCCAATGTTTCCTGCTGCCCTCTAAAAAGAGAGGTGCGTCACTCTTTTCTTGCACTTCTCCTGTTTTGAGTCTCTTTCTGAAGGTACTGCCCTGCTTTGCTCTCATGTTGTTGTATTACATTGACAAGAATCTTCTGTTCTTTCCGCACATGCCAGTAGATTGTTGACTTCTCTTATGGCATTTGCAAGAGCAGGAGGAAGGCTGTTTGTGTTCGTTGCTTCCCATGCTTGGATGGCCTCCAGTATTTTAGAGGGATTGCTAGGACCCAGGTCACAAAGTGCATATGCTGCTGCCAACTGGACACCCCAAGCCACATCTGTAAAGGTTGGAAAGAGAACAGTCACCAATGCCCTTGATCAAAGTCTACTATGGATATTAACATGGTCAGCTGAATGCCATAATTTATTCTAGTACCCTGGAGCACAAGAGTAACAAATTTGGTTCCAGGCCAAACTCATCTTCCATTGCTACTCACACAGAAGCTGATCTGTGTGAAATCATACTGGTCACTGCTTCACTGCCCTGCACAATGTCCAGGAACACTTGAGGGTATTCTTGGCAGTATGGGATCATGCCTGCCAGACATTTCATCATCACTACCCCGTTACAATAACGAAGCAGGAAACTGGTACCTTTTTCTTTGGCATGCTTGAGAAAGACTCCAATGACAGAACTGATATTTTCCACAGCAGAAGGAAAACCTTCTCTCAACCCTATTTGGCCAAGACGACCTGTGAACAGAAAAATTATGATTACAGCTGGGCTCTCACTGAGCTAGGCTGTTCCTGAGCAGGTGCCATTTCATATTGCAGTCCTGATGGTAGCAAATCAAGTGTTCTTCCACAGAAAGAATAAAAATTTCCTTCACAAAGGAAAGTAAATGTCAGAAGCATGTTAAGCTTGAATCCTCCCCAGCATCTACTTATTAAAAGGTGTGAACGATTATGCAAAGAGGAGAATTAAAGAAGAACATAAGAATAACCATGTTGGATCAGACCAAAGACCTATCGAGTTAACTCTCTCAGAAATAAGAATCCGGTCCTTGCTAGATCACAGTACTTTCCCACAATGATGCAGGGAACAGAAGAGTCAACTTCTTGATGCACTCCTTGGCATCAAAATATGGTAGTAAGAGGATTAGGTGAATGTAGTACACAGCAAATGAGACAGTTCTGTGGAGCCAAAACTGGGGGAATCACACAGGTCTTCAATTCCACTTCCATACTCTGACCTCAGACAAAACCATTCTGATTTGCTGGAGGGTGGCAGCACAACCTGGCATGCTCTTTTTCACTTCTGCACTCCCTCTCCTTTTTAATCCTATGGGAACTGCTTTAATTGCTATAGATGGTTAAACGATCATTCTGTCTTGTTATGAGCACTGCATGTGGTAGAGATTATGTATCCAACTGCACTACCTACAGGCTCTGAAATCTGAGAAAGGGAGGGGTACTATCCTACCTTCTTACTCCTCAGAGACTCAGCCAGGATATTAAAAAGCAATGTCACCTCAAGCTAATCACTCCTCCTGTTCATGCCAGCAGATGTGGACTAACTGGGAGATATCTTCCTAGTAGACAGGAAGATTCCAAGAGCTTTGAGCCTGCAGATAAAAGCGATACATACTCACCAATCAGCCTGAGCACTGTGGCTACAATTACATCAGAAGGAGAAGAAATGCTTCCATTGCCTTTTCTGTTTTTTATCCACTTGTCCATGATAGGCCAGAGTTCTTTACTGTAGAAGAAAATGGACACTGAGTGCACAAGTACAGACACCTTTCCTTATTTAAAGCTAGTGTGATCTGCTGGCACCCATATCATACTCTTACAGAAAAACATAATTTTGGGGGGTAAGAAAAAAAGCTGTATCTTGGAACAGCAAGGCTTACTTTAATACTTCTTCACTCATCATAATGGAAACAGCCTGACCATGATGAAGGAAGAATCAATCAGCATGATCCTTGTAACTCGCTAATCCCATGTGTTCTGTTGTCAAAGTTTCAGGGCCTTTTGTTTCTTTATGATTTATTCCTCTTAAAAACACCCCACCTCAACAACAAATCCTTCTATTAAGAGTTGGATGACAGAGTACTGCAAACTTGAACAGAATGCCTACACAGGTTCCTAGTACTTTGCCCCAGGAAGTCCATGGAGATCATACAAAGCAGAGGTGGGCCAAGTGCAGCTCATGGGCCACAGGCACCCCTTCAGAGTTGTTTTTGTGGCCACTGGGGTCAAAGACATTTTTGAGGGATTCCCCCCCCCATTTCTTCACGCAGGAATGCCTCCAAATGTACTCTATGAGGTATACAGTACCTTTCCACCATGTCTGGAGGATCTGCAAGCCTCAAAAATAATTTTTGCTAAATTTTTCAAAAAAGTGTTTTTGCCTGAAATGTTCCAAAATGTCCACTAGGGAGGGTTGGGTAGACTTCCACCACATTTTGCATGTTCTCTGGGCCAATTTAGGTCAAGGAGAAGCCTTTCTGGCAAACCAAAACATGGTGAAAATGCCCCCATATCTCCCAGATGCATTTGGGGGCAACATTTTCTAAGGAAGCTAATGAAGCTGCCTAGCCTTCCATTGTTGCCCACCTCTGATATAAAGGGATTAGCATGCTGCCTTTTTTACAGAAGGAATTTTAGAACCTTTTATATTTTAGAATCTTTTATAACTTCTATCCATCCTTCCATCTTTCTTTCTCAATGTTATTTATGTGCAATGATGTAGAAACCATGGTGATCCACTGATAACTAGCAAACTGACTGCCAAACAAAGCAGATGGATTGAAATCAAGACAATTAAATCAAATTTTGATTTAAATCAATGTTTTTCTCAAAACTTACTTGCATATTTTTGAATGTTGGAGCAAATCTGCACACTGAAATGTTCAATAAAGCAATCAAAATCTCCTGGCATCCTGTTCAGTATTTACAATCGTAACAAATGGAATGTATATGTTTGGTTGTTGCCCTCCTACAATGACTGAAAATGCTTCCCAAAAAACTGCCATTGAAGACAGGTGACACATCCAACATAAGGATTTTCTAGGTATTGAAGGTTGGGGCACTGAGCACATTCCTGGCAGCAATCTGTGATGTGACAAGCAGCAGAAGGAATGGCAAGAGAGGGCTGGACACACCATTGCTCAGTGCTTCCATCTCCAGCACCTTGGAAATCCTTTCTGTTGGAGCGGTGGGCTGCCTGCCTTCAAAAGTAGGCTTCAGGGGGTAGCACTGGGAGACACAGCTACAATGGCAGAGCTTTGTCATTCTAGCTATGTCTCCCAATGCAGGATCACAGCCCATTTTTTTTAAAAAAAATTGTTTTTAATTGCTGTATTAAATAAATTTGCCCTATCTTTAAAATGTTTACAACATCTTCCATATGATGCTGTCCATTTTATTCATAGATTGAAACGGAAATACAATTTTCCAGCTTGTTCTTATTAGAATTTAGGTAATTCAATGTGTGTGACAGAACCATTCATCTATTTTTAAGAGACTGTAAGTGTATGTTTAGCTGGCATGTTTCCAAAAAGATTTAGTTTTCATTTTTATTTTAAAATAAGACTCAAGAAAAAAAAAATAGCACTTTATTTAAAAATATCCAAGCAACTGAAATGAAAAAGTCCCTGATTTAAATAGTAACATCAATTTTAATTTCTTTTTAAACAATTATTTTATTCAGCCTAGTAACAAATGTGGGAGTGCAAGGATAAAGATAAGAAGCATCTGTGGCAGGCATTCAGCAGCCAGTCTCCCTTCTCTGTTCTCAGATGGCTTTGCTGTGCATGCTTCTTGCCATGACCCCAACAACTACCTTTGCTCTCCTCCAACACTGGCAGCAATTTTCCTGGCAGCTTTCTACTTTACCTTTAAGAATTACAGGTCATGAAGATTTTGTGATAGGTGCAGCACGAAAACTAACGCATGACCTTTTCAAACATCCGAAACATGTATACTGACTGTGCTGGAAACACAGTGTAGGAATGAGAAAACATACTGATATGAAAAAAACAATACCTGATTATATTGTCATGGGTCCAGCACCACTTTTGATATGAACACAGCAGATCAATAGCAAAAACATATTCCCATGTATTCTCTTTCAGGTCCTCTCCATATTCTTCACTAAACTGAAATTCCATTTGTGGACACAAATGTATCGCCAAAAGCAAGCTGGAGATCATCATGCCAATCTCCACTGGTGTACTCTAGACAAATTAAAAGTATATATATTAAAGAGTAGTGATTTAGTATAAACCATGACTGGCAACCTGTTAGTAAATTACAGCAGCATAAGTCAGACTCAGGGCACTGCAGCTCACTTTTACGGTCAGAATTCTGTTTTTACCATGTGACAACAAAACTCCCCCCCAAAACTCACCTGGTTTGTGGTGCAGCCCCACTCACAGGTAGTTCCATGTTGTTGGAGAATGGTGCATGAGAAGAGTTATGTGTACCTGTTTTCCTGTAGCTGGACATGCTGCAAGGACATCATCTGTAGAGAGCTTACAGAACCACCAGAGGTGCCTGTTGGAGAGCATCCAGCTACAGGAAAATCTAGCAAATCCCTGCTCATTCTTTCTATTCTCTGACAACATCAAAAGGAGTGTGTGTGTATGTGTGTGTGAGAGAGAGAGAGTGAGAGTGAGTTGTGCTAATTACAAGGTGAGTTTTCTGAGGCAGGGGCAGCACTGGCAGATGTAGCTATGGAGACACCGCTACATCATACACACAAGTCTCCAAATGCAGGAACCCATCCCATATTTTCATGTCAGAAGAATACAGGAGTGATCCATGGATTCCAAAACTGATAGTGTCCACTTTAGTTGGAATAAAAAAATACTAATGGAGAAAATAAAAACTCTCCAGAAATATACTGAATCTTTCTCATTGAAGATATTAACTAAACTGCCCTTAACATTTACCCTGAATTCCATGTAGTAATACTGGTGAAAACACACATCCTTTTCAAGTTTTGTCTTTCTGTGTTCTCTATTTAGATATTGCTAGAGTAGCTTGGGTCAAAGCATGTGGTTCTCAAGCTCCTGTGGTGGCAGTGTGGGCTATGCATATAAAACACAACATAAAAAGGAGTAAAGGCAGGATCAATGGATGCTGAGTTTGTACTATTCTCCCCTGCCCATGTCCATTTATTTTGAAACTATGGCTGATGTATCTTTTCATAAGGAGGACATTGTACAGACAGACAGAATATTCCCAATCCCAATAATTAATCAATCTTAAAGGATCAAAAGTAGGCTCAGCCTCCCCCATTTCTCCTGTCCTCTTTCACGAAGAGTCTTGAATATTGCTTTTTCTAGACTGATCTTATTCTTGGTTAACACCAACTAGGATATTATGAAACAGTTTGCTGCTGTCATTATCATGGTTAAGATCAAGGTCAATACGCCTTCAGGCCATGGTTTTATTTTTGAAATTTATGTCAGATGTCACTTTTTAAACACTTTTAATCCAGCTTAAACATACACATACAATAAACTATATTAATATATTTTTTATATAAAGCACCCACCCACAGAAACAACTCAGTAGCAGCATGATACTAACTTCAGCTGCCATAAGATGTTGCAACAAACAACTGTGGTGGAAGAACAGTATGACCCCAGGGTCTGTCATGTGTATGCGTGTGTGTATGCTGGTGATATGGCCTACCCTGGTTCATTTCAAGTCCAGCAGTATCTGTTCCTGAAATACCATATCTGTTGGTCAAATTTCGGGGAGAAAGTCTTTTTCTTCACAACTAGTACAAAGAAGGAAGCATTTAATTAAGAGATACTTCAATAAATACAGCCACTCTCTTATGCCTTAGTTAATTGAAAACAGAAGTGATTCTAGTCTTCTAACAAAACTGTGCAATCCAAAACTGAATGTTCTTGTAAACAATGGTTCCTGTCATACCTCTTCCCAATTCAAACAGGTTCTCAGGCATTTTAACACATTTCCTCTTGCACGCTGTCTGGCTACTAACTGGATAGCTTTGCTCACCACTCCTTCAGATGAGAATATCTCAGTCCACACATTTCCAATAAACAAAGTTAGCCTATCAGATTTGGGAAAATCTGGCATGGAGAAAACAGAGATTAAAACAATGAATATGCAAAAATTATGCAAAAACATTTTACAGCTAGAAACTTATACAAGTTGAACTTCAAAGAATTCCAGTGTGTCCTCCTGTGCTCCTGGTTCAGGGCTTAGCTCTGCCACAGTCTATTCTAGGGATACTGTAACACATTTATTTTCTGACTTATTTTTAATATCCCATCACTTTCAGAGACAAATGAACCTGATCAGTAATTTATCCACTGCTTTACACTATCTAAATTTGTCTCTTGTATCCATGACAAAAACTCTCACGAAGATATGCCTGTAGACAGAAGAAATGTGGATTCTTGTCAAGAACCTGTTCCATTCGTATTTAGTTCTAAATCTTTAGGGTACAGAGGACAACATGATGAAAACTACTTTACTTAAACAACAATCAATCTTTTTTCTGGTTGGTATGATACATAAATGCCACCTGGAGCTAGAACAGTACTTTCATATTATAGCAGGATGGAGTGGGATATGACATGCATCTCATACATAGTATTAGCTGAAAATGCAGATTAGACATTAACATCATTTCAGCATTGTGAAATGCTTTCTTAATGCAATTGTTAAAGGGAAACAGGGAAGAGCTTTTCTAACATTTGATATAGGCAAAACTTGTAAATATTCACATAACGCGAGAAAATCTGGCTTGTTCCTGTTTACAGCAGAGTGTGTTTCACATATCTCAACGTGGAGGTTTTCCCAAGCTTTACATAAGACACACAAGGTCATTTCTATCAACTGATCTGATTTCTTGCACCCAAATCTTTGCCAGTCTTAGGTGCTGAAGATAATTAGTAGGATGTACATATTTGGAATACTTAAAATATGACACAGAACTTGAACAAGTAAACTCTTGTTGTATGCTTCAAATTGTTTCCAACTTGTGGCGATCCTAAGGTGAACTTATCATGGGGTTTTCTGAGGGCTGAAAAATGCGTTCCTTGTGGACATTTTGGAACATTTCAGGTCACCCCTTGGGTTTCCCTGGCCAAAAGGGGAATAGAACCCTGATCTCCAGGATCATAATCCAATGCTCAAACTGAGCCCGAAAAGATAGTTTGGAAGTAGAAAGCTTATAGAGTGAAGACCACAAATTTTCATGAAATATGTCAGTTAAGGAAAATCTGTACAGAACATAGCTATATACAATAACCTCAGTTATTATTTTAAAAAATGCAGAATTATTCAGTTAAATGCTGGAAATGTCAGAACTAAACAGGACAGATCCATATTTACTGAGAATGGCCACAGGGAAAGAAATTCTGAAAAATGATTATGAGCATATGGAAAAAATAATGGGTTAAAAGGCTGTGAAACTTCAGTGAGTGCTGTGTTTTATTTTCTGAATGATACAATCATGGAAGAGACCACAGGGGCCATCCAGTCTAATCCCCTGCCATGCAGGAACACCTATCAAATCACTCCCAACAGATGGCCATCCAGCCTCTGCTTAAAAACCTTAAAATATAGACTTATTAATAAAGCACATAAACAGTTAAAATCATATATGGTAACTATGGCAGGAATATTCTACATGAAAGGTGTAAATGCTATGTTTCATAAATGAACCCCCGGAAAAAAAACTGGGATTCTACTCTTATGGCAAAGTTAAAACTTTATTAGAACAGTTACAAAAAGAGACAACAAGGGGGACAGATCCTGAAAACTGGCAAAATTTTACAGAGTTTTGTAGAATAAAATATATCCAATACTCATGTTTTTGAAGAATATGAAACAGCAACTCATTATCTATGTACAAAGAGTACAAAGAGCCTGACTGCTACACAACAGATCAGTCTGGCTACTGCAGATGTTCTTTTGCTCTGGACTCAGAGTATATTGCCTTTCTTGCTATTTGAGACAATTCTGAAGTCTAAGACTCCATTTCTACCTTTGCTAAATGGAGTATTCAGAATATTAGGAAGAAGCGAGGAAAGATATCATTATTAGAAGCAGAAGAAGATCTGAATAAAAAGAAATAAGGAGAATGAAGTAACAGTAAAATTACAAATAAACTAGAACACAGCTTGGAGGTGAAAGGAGAAATACTAAAACATATCTCACTGGCAAGACAAGAAAGAAAAAAGGAAAGGAGAGAGAAGAAAGTCAACAGACCTAACCAAAAATGAACTCTGAGTCCTGTCTTCTGAGGCAAGAGGATTAACCCATGTGGTTGTGAGTTGCTCCTTAGCAGCATCCAGAGAACAAATCAATGCAACAGAAGTGAGGACAACCTCTCCACAACCAAGATAACCCCCCAAATTTGAATGAGGTCCTCTGTGGTTTGAGTGCTGAACTACAATGCTGAAGACTAGTGTTTGAAACCTCACTCAGCTCTGGAAACCCAACAGGTGATCCTGGGCAAGTCACACTCTCTCAGCCTCAGAAGAAGGCCATGGCAAACCTGCTCTCAACAAATCTGGCCAAGAAACTCTGTGATAGGTTTGCCTTAGGGCCACAAAGTTGGAAATGACTTGAAAGCACACAACAACCCCTTCATGAGGTTATTATCCTGTAGAGGGTCTATCTAAAGAAGAACAAAAACCTCTGTCCTTACCCTATTAGCCATTCCTATGAAGGCTGCAGTTTGCTGTGTCAAAACAGGGAGGTGCTTGTGCCACTCCTCGCCTATAGTACCGCAGTGCTGCTCTGGCCTGAAATACATAAACTGAGGCTGGGAGCTCTTCAGTTGGCTGACAGCCCTAGTCAATAGACTTTTGCCTGCAGCAGCGCATATTCATGAAGGACTTGGTCAGAACAACAATCATAAGATGCTTTCAACCATAAGAAGACTTAAGTTAATACCATACCTTCCTTAAGTAGGCTGTAGCAAAACAGCCGTGCTCTTTCAAGATCTCCTAGCTGCCGGCATATTCCAACGTACACCCTGCAGAGGGACTGGATACAATTGTGGCTCAAGGAACTCTTTTCTTTTTTTAGCTTATTCAAAATAGCCTGTAATGCTCGCTCAGCTAAGTTCTGTAACATGCAGAACAGTATTTGTTGTAGATGATGCTTCAACACATGAAATACATCTTAATGCAATAAATAGTATACTGCTGCCCATTGAGAGAAATCATTCTGGTCTTCAGACTACCAATTTATAAAAATGCAGGCAAGAGCAGTTCTGTCAAGGCTAATGTTATGCCCAATATTTTGAAAAGTGTACATCAAGTTTCCTAAAGTGCACTCAAGGCTGTACACAGCTGAAACCAGCATGTTACAAAGCTTTCAAATACGTTATATGAGAAACTAAACTTCATGACAGCAACAGAAAAAGAAACCTCATGAACAATAAAAGGATAACAATGCTCAAGTGAATAAAAACTGAGCGACTTGACAGTAACATCGGAAGAAGCTCAATGAACCTCCCTGAGGGCCTTCACAAGGAAGGACTTCACTGACCCCTGCCAAGCTACTTGCTGGCCTCTATCATACAAAACATGGTACTATCTTTACTGGGCATGTATGGCTGTGAAGGATAGCAACAACACAATGGAAGACTATATGCAATGCAGGCAGAAGGTTCAAGATTCAATTCCCAATGTCTATGGTCAGAATGCATCTCTGCTTGGCACCTTGGATAGACACTGCTGATCAGAACAGACAAAAATGAATGACCCAGTGATATCCCTAAACATAAGCCAATTTCAAATGAGCAAAGGTAGGAAACTGTGGTTTTACAGATGCTTTTGGCCTGCAACTCCTGTCAGCTGTAGCAAGAATGGTGAAAGATGATGAGAACTGTAGCTGAAAAACATCTGAAAAGCCACAGTTGCCCAACCCCTGCACTATATGAACAATTACAACATAGTCATTTAAAATGGGTAACTGCTACCATGAATTCTGAACAGAGGCTTAAACCAGTTTATTTTAAACTGCAGGAGGGACCTCCCTTAGACTATGTGGGACACTTGGGAGAGGCCAGAAAATTCCAGTGAAGGAAATGGATCTACAAGCGTATGGCACCTTCCTTCCCATTAGTAAACACCTGCATGGCTGCAAAGCCTCATGCAAAGGAGTGTGAGGCACACTGAACTGATGGAATTTGCCCTCTGTATCACTCTAGAAACAGCTGCATACTTTTATGTGTTTAAGAAGAGATTGGGAGTGGCGAGGGATTTCTTATTTTAATGCTAATATTGGGGTCAGTACCTCAAGTCATATATCCTCTTAAGAGGCAGCAAGCTGTAGATACACAACTATTAGCACATTTCTTTCTATACTTATCTATACAAATTCTCTGGCATTCAAATCTATATTTATTTATTTATTTAACTTGTACTCTGCTTTTCTCCTGGGATGGAATCCAAGAGATCAGATGAGATGGTGAATTGTAGTAAGTTTAGAAGTCACAGCAGAGTTTAAGAACACAAAGCACTGAAATGCCTCTGATTATTATCTATGAAAAGAGATTGAAAACCATCTTCTGACCCATTATATGCCATTAAAGGGAACTGAACTAAGAATCAACAATTCCAGCTAATGTGTCTTAAAAATAATTAGATACCAGTGCCAGAATTGCATGGTGCAAGCTGGCAGTTATAAAGAGAGGCGATGAAATTTCTCATCTATACTCACTATGACTCTAAGTATTATTCTAGAAAATACTACGCTTTACATACGTATGCATCAATCTAAATAAATGACAAAGGTTTAAAAATGATCCAACTGACCTTCTTTGTAACACCAAACTCGTGGACCACTTCTTTCTCTTCGTCTCTCATAACAGGTACCCTTGAAGTATTGCCCACATGAACATGGCTAACAATAACAGGTAACAGGTCAAAACAAGCTTCAGAAATTTTCTCCAGTGCTACTGTCACAGCCCTACTATCAGGATCATCAATTTTCTCCACCGCCAAAAGCAATTCTGAATCGCAGTCCCCAGTTGACTGAATAACATCCTCATTGTTCAGATGGTCAGTTTCATCAGTGGCATACGAAGTATCAGCATCTGAAACTCTATCTGAAAGCTGTTCCTTGCTGAGGTCCAAGTTTGGTGACTTGATATCTAGCCTTGGCCTTTTGGCACTCTTTGGCACAACCACAGGTGAAACTGTCCTTTTCCCGGTCTCGCTCATATTGCAGAATGTCTGCTCTGAGTCATACTTAGTCCCTGCTTTAACAAAAGCGGTGGATGTGGAAGCAATTGCTTTAAACCCGCTGATTTGATGGACAGGCTGTGGGATATTCTTACCATCTACAGAAGATGACCTATTGAGCTGAATGTTACCTTTCAGGATGTTGAGAGTTCTTGCTCGAGCAGATAGCTCTGGGTACATACTGTCCAAAATTTTCACAGAGTTTTCCTGAGGCACAGGTGGAACAGCAATACCAGCTGCAGATGGAGGAAGTCTACCTGGTACAGGAAGGGCATGTTTAGGAGTGGTGGCACAAAACTGAAGAGGGGAAGACAGAATTCTCTGATCTACTGGCATTTCACAGGGAGATGGGGTAGTAAACGTAGCAGGAGACTTGCACCTCATGGTATCTGACAGTGGTGACATTAGAACTGGAGGAACTGGAGCTTTATGTAAAGGAGAAATCGATTCATCCAATGAGGACGGCAAGGAAAGCTGGCGGGACAATAATCTTCTTGGGGAAAGGGACTGAACAGGTCTTGGAGGGGTAGGCATCAGAGGAGGGAGCAAAGGAGGTAATGGTGGGCCCATCTCTTGCCTAATTTTTGTTAGAGTTCTTGGATAATGCTTTGTTGGTGTCAAAGTATCTGCACTGGGTAAAACGGTTTCAGCTAGCAAGGTATGCTGACGTTTCCTCTTCCTCTTTTGGCCAGCTGCTCTTTGGAAAAGGCTGTCATGACCATCTTTAATACCGGAAATATTTATACAATCTGATGGCATAGGTATCTGCTCTGCTCCATCCTTTGTGTAAGATGCAAAAGCAACTAAGGATTCCAGTTTCTCTGATACTGATTTCTGTGGTTTGGAGGGGAAGTTAGAAGATTCGGGGTCAGGTGGTATGGAATTCCAGCTGGCTTTAAAAGCTGATGTTTTCCCATTATTACTTATGTGGCCTTCCTTGCTATGGGATGTATTACTATCACCATCAACATGGTGGGATATTAAATGGTTTTGCTCCAGGTTTGCACTGCATGTTGAAGAAAAAACATTTATGCCTTGCTCAGCATTCAGTTTCCCTTTACTAAAGTGTGACTGAGTTGTGGAGGTTTCTATACTAGCACCACTGCACGTTAGATCTGGGGTAATTATAGCCCTATCGGTCTCTAAATCACTGACAGATGACTTCCTGGAGACAGATTTGCTGTTATATATTTTCTCCTTGCTTGGCGATGAAGCAACTACCAAAATATTTTCTTCTGCTAGCTTTCCTTCTGATCCCTCTTTTGTAATAGAGGCTTTCAGTTTTAATGAGGCATTTTGATTACTATATAGCAATTCCACTGAACATGAATTGTCCTGAGTCTTTTCCACTGCTTCATTAGCACTGGAATCAGTGTCATGTCCTGGAGCCTGATTATCTTTTTGAGATGCAACTTCATGTCCATCACCACCTGAAAGAGTCATATTAGATTCTGTACCTGCATGGCTGTTTCTGATAGTCCTCATTTCACCTATCGCAACCAGTGGCTCCCAGGGTGTTCTTATGAACTTCACCTTTCTTAATGGGCAGTCTTCCTCTTCTTCTGATGAAACTGAGACAGACGAATTCATAACCTTAACAGTATTTTCTGACGCCTCAGTTGTGACCACTCCTGCAGAACTTTTACCACTACTTGATATTTCATCTGTTTCTTTAGATGCAGCTTCATGGGGAGTATGTTCTAAAGAGCTGCTTTTTGAGGGCTTCCTCAGCTTCTTATCAGGAGGACTAAGCAGCTCCTCATCACTTAGAACTGATCTGTTTGCTGGAGGAATGTCTACTGGGTTAACACTGTTTAGATCAGAAGTCCCAGGAATTAGTGCTTTGTAGTTTTCTCTACTGCAAGAGCCTTTAAAAGTAATCAGTGCCTGCGGTTTGCTGACAGACTCCTCAACTTTATTGTTGGAAAGGCAGAAACAGTCAAGGGGCTCACGCTTCTCTTCCTCAGAATCAGCAGCATTTTCCTTTTTATTCTTCCAACCCTCTGCAATATTATGATCAAAATGAGTAATATCTTCTCTGGCTGGCAAGGAAGGGGTAATACATACTGGGGTAGAAGACAGTGTGTTTCCAGCAATGTCAGAGCTTTGGCTGTCCCTGATGAAAACCTTCAAATTAGCATCACTGACATCCATGGGCTCTGTAGCAGGCTGAGAAGCAGTCATCACTGTGATAGGCAAAACTGTTTCAGTAACTTCATTGCTGGTTTGTGGCATATCTTGCACAGACTGAGCTGGATCTTCATTCCTGTTTTGTTCTGACAACACCTCCTTTGTCACGGGACGCTCATCATGTTTTTTGTCCTTTTTCACAGCATATTTTCTTTGGTGACATGAATTGTTCTTACTATTCCAGTATGACATTTTTTGAGATGTGCCACTGATCCCATATTCAAGATGTTCGAACATCAAATTGATCTCCACACTTCTGTTATGCACAGTTTCCAAAACACTTCCTTCTGCCATAGCAGAGTGCATAGTCCCTGTTTCTGTGGTATTCAGTGATTCACCATCTTCCTTCTCAAGTCCTTTTGATGCCAGACATTCAATTTCTCTGAAAGACTCCACACTGTGAACATTATTTGAAATTGTATGCATTTTGGACTTGCATTGAGACTCTGTGTCCACATCTTCAACCTGACACAGTTTTGAAGTACTTCCAGAGACACTCTCCATTTCCAAGACTAAAGTGTTAGATTCAAAAGGATCCGCAGACTGCAACAAACAATCTTTGATAACACATGTCTGAGCTAGTAATATACAATTACTTTCACAGTCTGCGTGTTCTTCTGCTGATTTACAGTTATCTTTTTTATTAATTAACTGTTGCAATTGTAGGCATTCTTCCTTTTTTCTGTTCACTGATTTGTGTTCCTCAGTAATGCTATCAGTGACTTCCATCTGGTTACCCTCTACCTTTTCAGTAGGTGTAAAAAAGGCTGCCCAGCATTCATTCTCAGTATGGACTGCTTCATCTACATGATATAATGATTTCTTGCATCCATCAGCTACCTCTGTAGCATCTGACTGTGAAACTGAAAAGCTCATAACTTCATCTTCCCTGTTTTCCTCAGTTTCATTTTGTTTGTCACATCTTTCTTCATTCATGTAGTTTTTTTCTATACATTGTGATCCAATAGAGTCATCAATTTTTTTTTCAACAGAAAGTGTGAATGGTGCCTCAGCAACCTCTTGCTTGACCTGTTCTATAGGATGATCTGTTTCAGAAAGGAACTTGCTGTTTCTGATTTTCATTTTATGTTCCAATAAGGGTTCACCACTTCTGCCTCTGCAAAGTCGTTCAGTTGCTGTATTTTGCTCATTCCTTGTTACACATTCAGTGGACTCTTCACCAAGAGATCTAGTTTCTCCTGAATAAGATATTGGCTGCATATCCTTAAAGGATTCTTCTGTCACTTCTCCTTCTCTGATGACATTACTAGAACCATCCTTACATTTTTCAGGAATTCCTGGCACACTTTCAACAACAAAAATTGGTTCTTCTGTGTGCTGGTGATCCCTTCTTTTGGAAGACTGGGACAAATAATCTTCTACTGTTCCAGTTAGTAACTTATTCTCATCGTTTTTCATGAAGTCAATACATTCTTCAAATACATGCATGGTCTTATTTGTAACTATTTTTTGCACATGCACCAGCTCAGTTGTTTTTTCTTCATCTTGTGCACTAATGGACATTAAATCAGGCATCAAGGTGGTATCTTTTGTTTCCATTATGTTAAATACCTTTTCTTTGATGTCCTCTATACTGGCCCCTGTTATTTCAGTGGCTGTGTGCATTTCCATGAAGTCAGAGTTCTCTTCAGAATTCTCTTCTTCCTTGGATTTGGCTTTTTGCACATTAAGGTATTTTGATTTTGCCGTCATTGGGCTAGAACAAAATGCTAATTCTTCACTTCTTAATTTTCTCAATTTTTCAGGTGGCCCCTGAGGACCAATATTTGCACTCCTAACAACAGACGAACTGCATTTATTCCAAGACTGTGATGAATATTCTTCATGCCTGTTTTTAGCTGTTTGTTCATCTTGATCATAGTTGTCAATGATATTTTCAAGCATCTGTGCATTGTCATCCATTCCTTCATCACCAGAATCTGTTATGTCTCCAATTAAGATATCCTTGAGGAGATAAGTAAAAATAGGTGGTTACGATATTTTCCACAGTTATTAATATAGCTGTTGCATTATCTTGCCTAGTACTTAATTTAGCAAAATGGGAATGGACCACTAAAGGCATTTTCAAACCACTAGGCACTGAAATCACAACTTAGGTGTAGCTTCCAGCAAGGTGGTAAAATCATTTTTGGGTGCAATGCTTTCAAATTCAAATAATGGCATGGTCCTCTGTACCAAAATACAACCCCAAGAAAGCTGTCAATTGAGGGAAGAAGTTTTCTCTCAGGATGTTTTATGTTCAACAATTTATTTTTCTAAGGTAACTTTATCACCTCAGTGAGAATTAAAACTTAAACTAAAATACATCTGTTAGTAAAAGATATTTCTCTTTACAGGGTTTAACTTGGCCTGCAGGGTTTATCAAGTAATCTTAAAGTGTTTTATGTTTGACAAATAAAGTTTTGAAACTTTAAATATCTTAAGTTACTTTCAATCAATAGAACTAAACAACACACACAAAAAAGTAACAGCTAAAGTTCAAGAGATCAGACAGTCATTCAATATATTTTGAAAGATCTTCCTAAAACCAAACTGGTTTCACCCAAGGACAGAATTAATAATGCTAATTAGCGGAGTATACAGAAGGGCCATAGCTCAATGGCAGATCACGTAAGAAGTTCAATCCCTGACACATTTTGCTAGGCCTAGTAAAGAATTTGGCCTGAATCTCTGGACAATCATTGCCAGTCAGCGTAGACTAACGTTGTCCTACCTTTCATTCTGTACACATCGAAGATGGCCAGTGCGGAAGCATCAAGGCAACTAAAGCCCAAAACATCTTTGTTGGACTTGGGCAGTCTTTCAAGGCAACATTTCCACAGTTAGACTCTCTATCTAAGCATGCTCTTGCTTTATATATGTAGTTCTGCTATTCTTAATTCAATAAGTGGAGCAAGAAAATCATAACTTCCCTTGGTAAAAATGCCTCTCTTATGCAACACAACAAAACTTATTTGATAATTCTACATCCCATGACATGTTGTAAAAACTACTGTAGAGCAACTAACAAAAAACTATTAGAAATAAAGATCAGCATACACTATAAATCCATAATTATAGCGCATTACAATAAATTAAATGTATTCTCCTTTCTCAAAATTGCTATTTGAATATTCATGTTGTGAACTCTCTTATAAAGCCAGGTCTGGTAAATCTCTCCGAAAAATGACTGAGGATGCTACCACTAAAAAGGCCCTACTACTTGTACCAACCATGCTTAACATCACACATTGATATTACTTGGTGCAGAACCCCTCTGCAGACTTAGGAGCACATAGAAAGTTCATACAGAAAGCTACGAAGGCTTGGAATAAGTCACTGACATTTTAAAGGTAACATCAATATTTTGAATTACACCTTCACATTAAACTGTCAGTTGCTTGTACAACAGAGGCACCATTGCCCTGGGATATATACCCTCACGGATTTTGTCCACTAAGGATAACAGTTTCCTTTCAGCTCCTGAAATGCTATAAAACGCTGCAATACTTGTTTACCAGCAATAATAGCAGACCATGCTCATCACAGATAACAAGGTATCTTTCATGCTGCCTTCAACTATCATCTACTTCCAAACTATAACAGTCTTGATGAAATGTACTATATTTCCTAATTTTTATTAATTTTTTTTTAACTTACTGGAGTAGTGGCTGGTGAAAACTGTATGGGAGACAGTAGAGGGGGAAGAGGCCTAATCCATTTCAGAACATCTCGCAGACTTTCATCACATTCTTCATGGTCCATGCTGAGAAGATTCATACTAGTTGCTGATAAATGCATGTGAGAAATATCTTCTAGAGATCTGCCTCCACAAAAAGTGCTATTGCCAATTTCAGTAGTTTCCACTGTCTTGCTTTCTACTGCATCACTGTATTCAGCAGACTTTTTATCCAATTTTATATGTAATGCTGACAAAGTAGTTTCTGCTGCACAGGTTTCAGATAAAGAACCATCAGAATTTTTCTCTCCTTGAGAATTCTTGAGTTTTTGAGGATTCTGCATCATTTCTATGAAAGAGATTAGTTGTGATTTAAATAAAAATACTGTATTCTCCTCACCTCCTGAAGGTTTAAGGTAACAAAACATGATACCCGGAATCATTTGTTCTAGCTTTTGGTTTTATTAGCCAAAATGGTATTCAATCACTTGAATCTGACACAAGGATTTAAGTCAGGACAGACTGTATAAGCACTCTTTTAATTTTGAATTCTCTGTGTGGGAAGTAACAGCAGGGAGCAAAAATAACCTTTTTGAGAATAAAAAGGCAGGAAATAAATATCTTCATCTTCACCATCTTCACCACCACCATCACTACCACCACCACCATCAGTTGCCAGAATGCCCTTATGCTGACAGAAGAGTATGGATCCCTGTTGGCTGATTGCTGTACACAAGTACAGTATGAAAATCTTTGCTATCAAAATAAATGTTGATTGTACCATATTTGAATATGACCAACAGAAGGGATCATAAGAGAAAGCTATGCAGAGAGGACCTGATACATTTCTTACTGGGTATAATCTGTAATGGAAAGGAAGGTACCCCTTTACTTTGTTCCATTTAATGAAAGGATGCTATTTTCTTCTATGGTGGAAAAGCAAAATGCAGTGGTGTATGTTTTTAGGATAAAGTAGAACTGGGAAATTATCTGACAAAGAAATCTGTTTCCTACCGGAAAATTTTCATGGAAAATTTTTTGTTGAGAATTTTCCACCTCACCTCTCAGGCAAAACATTTTATTTCATGTGGAATATTATGTGAGCAGCATCTGCCTTCCATGCCAATACGTGACCTTCAGTGGCAGAGATTTAGCAAAGACACATATGCATGCGCACACATAAACACACATATGCTTACAGTATAGCTCTTGAATATAAAATAAGCTACTCCCAGAAGGGTCCTTGCAATATATAAACCCTTTCCCTGTTCACATGCACATCTCATCGGAAGCATGGGCATTCAGACCACTGAATAAGTAAAAGCAAGTGTCCAGTTCCAGGGAACAGGGACAGCAGAAATCTAATTCTCTCTAAGACTGTTTTTGGAGAGTGATCAGGAGCAAGCCTCCCATTCTCTCATGTGGCAGGAGCTGGAGGTGTCACATTACTACTTGATTTTAGAGTATTTAATTTCTGAACATCAAAAGATCCCACATTCAGAGTCATAAAAGACCCCCTCATTTGATAGTTCACTTTTTCCAGTGGTGGAAGCCAGAGACTACAGAGAAAAATACATTTAAATGGTCCTAGAATATGAATGATTCCTTATGAGGTTTCGGAAGAAGAGAAGAGGCTATGCTAAGTTAAAATGTCCAATAGCTTAGATGCAAAATTTAATTGCCCCATACAGAGCTGATGTGCTCTTCACAATTGGCATATATATATATATATACACACACACACATACTACACACACATATGTATTCTGTTACTTTCATATTTTTGCACTGCATATTTGAAATGCCTACTTCAATGTCACTGAAAAAAGTACTCACTTGCTCTTCCAAGTGTTCTTGAATGACTATGCAAATCACCTATTGCAAGGAGGAAAAACAGGCTTTTTTATTTACTCTTACTGAACACAGTCTCAGGTATTTTTAAAATGGTCATTTCCAATAAGCTTTGGAATTGCAGTGCTTGGTCTCACCTAAAAGGTAATCATTTTCACTGATTTGATCTTCTCCTGTGGAACCACTGATACACATCCAGAGTTCTTCCAACAGCAGCTTGATCTTTTCTGTAAAATAATTAAGAGCCTGTGTAAATGGCATTTCCACATTCTTAATATGCTGAAGCATGGGGCACATGTAACCAAAGACACTAATTAACATGAAATGAATATGATACAACATTTGGACCTCTCTCTCATTTGAGCAGGTAGTATGATGTGTTCCTCAAAATTGTTAAGGTATTTCTACATCAACCAGAAAGCAGGCATTAGATGGAGTTCAAGACACCTTACTTAAGTTTCCCCAGGCATATGACTTAAGGGTAGCATGAGAAGACCTATCATAAATAAAATAATCCTCTTTTACACAGCTGGAATAGCCCTGAATGGGAAAGTGTGCCTGATTTCCTGATTGTAAAAAATGGCTCTATGCTTGCAGAATGGATACACACAAAAATAGGTAAGTTGAAAAAATAATTAAACTCATATATTATAACAAAAAAGCATGGTTTCAGGGAGCCTGCAAAAATTCAGGACTGCCATAGGAACAAACAGTTCTCTGATATCATTATCAGAGTGCAGTGTTTCATCTATGTAAATATTTCACAGAAATTTTGACTTCATGCAAAGTATAAATTACAGGTGCTCTTTTCCCTTCCCTGAAACTCTCCCGAGCCTTCTGCCTCCTTAGAGGGCTCAGTCCTGTTTGCATGATAAACAATAGCAAGAAATCCAAGCACGTCAATTTAAATTGCATCATTTCCTTCTTGTCTCTGCTTGCCACTTAGTTAATCAAGCTACAGACTAAAAAAATGGAAATAAAGTAAAGAGCTCATATTTTATTTCTTTGTTGGCATTTTAAGTACTGACAATGACTTGGTGCTTGGTTCTTGGATGCAAAAGGAAATGCATTGATTCATGTCTGGTCATTTGGAGTGGGAAAGAAATAATGTCAAAATAACCAGGTAGGAAAAACAAAAACATCTTCTCCTTTCAAAGTCACCATGCCAGCATGCCCAAAATGAATAAAACAGGTATGCAGATGGCCTAGATAACATTTTGATAGCCTAACTCTTTTAATGGCCTTATTTGAAGCCCGCGTTGACGTAAAATTGACCCTTCAAAATGACTGAAAGCTTCTTTCAGAAATGGCCATATAAACCAGCCAAACAGTTTAATGGCCTATGCACAGCAGACCTCCTAAATAGCCAATTCTGGTGTACCAACATGCCATGTTTCCTTCAAAAATTTATTTACCAGAATCTTTAACAGAACTCCACTTGCTTGTACCTATTAGTCTGTAATCATCGGTGCATCTCCTAATTTTCCATTATTTAAACTCCAAGCATAACTGCTTGCTATCCAAAACTGTCCAAACTCTATACTCTGCTCCAAGATACTGCATTCTGAGGTCATATGGTCTCTCATATTCTTAAACTCGTGTGCAGTTAATCTCAAGGAAACAATGGGACAGACACCTATTGTCAAAGACATGGAGTATCAGCCTTTGACAAGCCAGTCCCTTTATCCAACTTGCAAATTCCCAGTGGTACAAACAATTTGTACCATATTTGGTGAGGGTGCTGCAAGCTGCAATGGAGACTCAAAGGAGCCTGACAAAAGTAGCCTCAAGGCTTTATGTTTGACAGCTCAGAATTAGGCAACAACCAATAACTTATAACACTTTTCTCCAACCACCTGCAGTACTAGGGGAAAAAACCCCCCAGAATTCAACAAAGTAAGAAAAAGCTTCCAGAAAAAGTTTTGGTCCAATCTATGGTAATCTTGCTACTGCTGTGTAACTTCAACTCGTGCCTGACTTACAGGGACTCTATGGTGAACCTATCACAGGATTTTCTAGGCACAATGTATTCAGAGGGGTTTGTCATGGCCCTCCTCTGTGACTGAAAGAGTGTGACTTGCCTGGGGCACCCTATGGGTTTCCATGGTCAAGCAGAGATTCAAACCCTAGTCTCCAGAGGTCTTGTCAGACACCCAAACTACTATAATACACTGGTTCTATGCATATTAAAACAACAAGACCTTCCATACTGGTAGGAGACAGGAGCTTCTGGACTGCAACTTCCACAATCCCTTACCACTCGCTATGGAGAGGCACAGTTGCCTACCACTGTACTAGAGCTCTCTGACAGAAGACATTGTTCTTTCCTTGTGCACATTTTGGAGCCTTGTATATGCTCCAAGGGATGAGGCAATCTCAATGCAGTTCCTTTATGTAACATTGAAGAGTGAGGCTCTATGGCAGGATGTGATGGCTGCATCAATGACCCAGCTATGAGCGTCTGTAACACTACTTGTTAAAGGATGCATACACACCAACCTTTGTTCAGGTTTGCAACTGGATTCTCTTTTTCACTTTGGGTCTCTGCATTCTTTAGCACTGAAATGAAATATGTAGACACAGAGATACGAGATAAGCATTTTAAGATCAAAACTGGAAAATCAAGGATGACCGACCAAACAAACAAACAATAAAAAGGAGTGTCACCTTTCTTATGTTTTGCACCAGGAAAGCCATCAATCTTTTCCTATTAGGGAGAATGGGAGGAAAAAAACTAATTAATATTTTAAAACCTGACAATAGGAAGAGTGTTTCATTATTTCTTAAATTACCTCTTTTATAAGCCTGATGTAAAATTATAAAATATAAGCCTGATGTAAAATTGAAAAAATACATTTTAGGATACTTAACTCACATTCCCAATCAAAAAGATGCTAACTGTCTAGTTGTAGTTATCACTTGTTCCACTTTGGGTCCTGTACTGGGCCATCCTGGGACCTTTGAGATGTATATACAAAGGTGAAAATATGTGCTGGGCACGAACATAAAATAGCTGCCTGGAGTGCAGGGCTAGTCAGAAAGGACAGAAAACCTATCCTAAAGACTGAGTATCAGGCAGAGATGTGGTATAAACCCTAAACACAGAAATTTCCTTTGAATTTATACCAAGAGAAACCTATTCACAGAAGATAAAACTCTTTTTCTCTTTCCTGCTGTCATCTATCAGCCAACCTTATTTCCACCCATCTTTTTCTTTCTCACATACATGCATTTTCTCATCCCAGATTACTACTCATGTACTCTCCTGTACATTTATACCTTAAATCTCTTTCTATATGCATATATACACATGGGGACAAGCACCTGTCTCATGTATACACATACAAAGATCCCTTCTTTCTTACCACTCCAAGCACACATAATGCCACAATCTCTCTCTTTCACAATCTCTCCCAAACCACTCCTTTCTGGATCATCCACTGTTTCTCTCTCCCTCTTCCTTGCACTGCCCCCTCTCATTCAGACATAAAAGCATACAACTTCCCCCAACATCACAGGTTCACTCAGACCCTGTTGCCCTTCCTAGTTCCGCTCCTTGCCAGCTTCTATGACCACCCCCCCACTAGCTTACCACTGTCCTTCTCAGCACTTCCAAATTAGAACTACTTGGCAGGCACAAATGTGCCCAAAGTATACTGGCACTCCTGCTCTAAAATAATATGAACACTGGCATAGTCTAATGTCTATGTATCGTTATTTATCATTATCATTATTTTATCATTATTTTAGTCAAGATATCATTATTTTTTGCAAATGCTGCTTCTGCTATCATGCTAACGGACCAACAAAGCCAACAAACCAAGTCACCCTGGTAGCAAAAAAAATTTCTATTATCAATCCTCCTTCTAAAACTTCTATAACAAGCCACACGCCAATAAATCTCTCAATAAATTCCATCATAAGGTGGGAGCGAGTAGAAAAGGAGTTTAGACCACCATTGACACAACAGGTGGGAAACCATGGGGATGCTGTGAAAGGGAACAAGAACAGCTGGACAGCAAGGGGGAACATTCCTGACTTAAAAATCCCCACCACGCACATGACATATATTGGGAAAAAAATTAGACAAATTTATGGGAACTTCCTGGGTTGCCAACACATACTCTCCAATTCATAATACTAATGGGTGAAGCATGCAGAACCATGTCACTCAATGAAGTGCCCTATTTTAACCATAACAAATCCTTGATCAAGGAAGTTACCTGTGCTTTCTTCAGTTCCTTCTCAAGAACTTTCTTCTCTGCTTTCAACTGCTTGAACTCTTGTATGTGTTTTGCAGCAGCCTCTTCATTAAATGGAAAAAGTAATCAAAACTTGTTAAACCCATTTAGCTTACCTTCCAAATCAACAAAAAATCTGCTAAATGAGGACAGAATGCACTTGCATAGTAACACCTTCCCTTTCTGGTTTGTCCAACTCTGTGTTTTTTTTCCTCCACAGTTCACAGCACTCAACTCTGCACTATCCTGTATTTCATTAAGATTTCATCACACTGGAAGCATGCAGCTTGGCTCTGTCAGTGTTACATTAAAATTGCACATACCAGCTCCAAAGCTTTTTCTCCAAATGTGGAGGGGAGGTGGGAGGCACATGTATTAGAATCATGCTTAGTGATTCTAAGAAATCACTGGAAGCCAGAATAAAAATCTTACTAAAAGCTATTAAAAACAAGTTGTTTTTGAGTAAGTCTGTCATTTCTCAAAATTTGCGATCACACTCTAAAATAAAAACAATCTTCTTTAAAATATCTCAACTTTAGAAATATGAAAGACATTTTAGGAATGTATTAATTAAAATAAACATTTATACAGCAATCAAATCAGCTTAGTCACACACAGGTCAACTTCGGTATGAAAAGAGGGGCAATCTTTTTCAGTTCAGTGACTTTATTGGCCCCAGCAGAACCCCTAAGGGGATACACAAGCTGGTGAGTAGTGGGATAGTGGAAAATGGGGCCAGGACTGCACACAGACAGCTACATCTATTTATATTTGTTCTTTTTCTCATATATCCTCCGTTGTCTTTCCATGCAACCCAGTTAAACAGATAAGGGAGCAGGGGATCTAGATTAAAACCAACACTCTAAAAAAAATACTGACCAGGACCATTTCTGGGGATTGGGAAAGGCTAAAACAAGCAGCTTGGTTCTGTTATTGTTATATTAAAATTGTGCATACCTCCCTGACAGTGATCCTGACCAAGGCTGGCACTTCTTGATTGTTGTTGTTGTTGTGTGCCTTCAAGTTGTTTCTGACTTATGGCAACCCTAAAACCTAACATGGGGTTTTCTGGGGCTAAGAGTGCCCAAGGTCACTCAGTGGGTTTCCACGGCTGAGCAGGGAACTGAACTCTCCAGGGTCACAGTCCAATGCTCAAACCACTACACCACACTGGTTTCTCATTTACTGATAGCAAAATAGAAACAGCAATCTTGCTTGCTTTGAGATGACATGGGTAAGGTTTAAGTCACTTCCCCATGATCCCAAGGGGATGTGTGACTGCTTTATTTTCGTCATTCATGCTTCAGCTGGTTGTCGCTGTAGGAAGAAGTGCAAGTAGGTGACACTAGCTTCCCCACAATCACTTGGAGTGGATGTGCAGGCTAGAATGAAATTGATGAAAGGACAAGAAATTTGTATTCCTTATGCTCCTCCTTCAATTGAATATGATATGCTTCCAGCAAGTTGCCAGGTAATTTCAACTGACTGGTGCCTCAACTAATTATAATCACATATAAACTATGCAAAAGAAATTACCCAACTTTCCTTTCTTACAAAAATACATTATGTCCCATCTATAGCTCTTCTAAACATTTTCAATATCAGAATTTAACTTCTTTCTACCTATGTAGAGGATTCTTCCTTCAGCACAAAGAAGCTGAACCACATGCTTCAAAGAATTCTAGAAGCCCTATAATTTGAGAGGGATTTTCATAGACAGCGGTAAGGCTAGCCTTGAGCTTGGAATATATCACTTCTGAATGTTTTTTCTATACTATATGAAACACTGGTAGGCACTGCTTTTAAAATTCTATGTAGACTTTTGATCTACAGGTGCCAAACAGACATATATAGCTGCTCGACATAGGAAACTGGCTGTTTTTCTCTCCACATAACTTATGGATAGCCTAGTTATTTGCAAAGGAAAACTGGGGGACATGCCACAGCATTTTCTAATGGGTGATATAAAGCAAATAATTCTCACCCTAGGCTCTTGTGGCAGGCTTGCAAATAACTGTAAAGTTATGGGCAACAGAGGTGGCTGTGAATTCTCACTAACACATGAATTTGCACAAAACACATTTTCCAACATTCTAGTTTCATAGGGAGAGGTAAGGGAGTGGGAATTAAGGTGACAGGAAAATTGCTAAATATTTCTTACCAAATAGCTTTTTAGGTTCAGAAAGTGTGATATAAATATTGTTATAAAGAAATGTTTCCTTCCAGAAAAGTAACAGATATCTAGTTGGCTTATAAATAAGTGTAAGAAATATTATACATAATGGATACAATCACCTTCAAGCTTCTTTACTTTAGTTTCCAGTTTCTTCTTCCTGTACATGAAAACAGACACACACACAAACATCTGTAACATATTTTCTCATTACTAATTTAATAACATGGTACATCATCTTAATGCTGATTTAACAGTAATTTGTCAGTTTCATTTTTGCAGATTTAGCTACTCATAGATTATTTTGCTGCCTCCTCTGCTGCTGCACTATGCCGTTTTTAATAGAGGCTGCAAGCCTCACAAGACAGAGAGTGTGACTGACGCTTCTAAGTCCCTATTAAAAATTGCATAAGGTAGCAGTGGAGGTGGTAGCAAGTCCCACCAGCCGCTCAGTTTTGCCTTGTAACACTTCAAAGGCATCCATGGTGGGTTGAATAAGTTGAGCATACTTTTTTTGTGTTAAATATGGTTTGGAAGGGCCTAGTTATTTGTTGTTTTTCTATTTCCATGGGGGCTTGTACTCCTAACCCTAGCAAATGACTATACATTTTGTTCAAATAACCTAATGTTCTTCATCACTGAATCAGACACCGACACCATGGCAGTTTTATGAGATGCCAGGTAGCCATATTTTCCATCATGTGTTATAATGATGTACATGGCACAAACAGCAAGGGAGAAGTACAGATAGTAAAGGTGTGGCACTTCATATTACACTACAATGCATCTAGGTCTAGATGCAGAGAGCTCTGAATGAATGGCAGTGGAAACTGAGATCTTCTTTTCTCAACACAGCAAAGACCTCTCATTATATACTATCCCCCAGGATCAGAACTATCTGAAGTGGTAGTACGTGCAAAATATATGTGTGCCTGAGATTTCTTTGTACCAAAGAGGACTCTGGGTGCTCCCTTGGCACGCAACTACCTTTGTGCAGCCAGCTAGATCAGAGTCCTTTTGCATGCTATATTTGGTTGGGTGAATTCATCCACCCTGAAATATGTCCTGGCATCTTCTGATTAACAGTGTAAACTTTATGGAAATGTTGAAGCTACAAAGATGCAGCCACACCCATTTCCTCCCCTTCTCTGATACTACCCGGGCAACAATGAAGATGTCTCCCACTCCCTGCTACTTTTCACCCAGCAACCATTTTCACAAACTAGATAACTCCCATCCAAACAACTAATAATGGCCTCTAAATCTGTACCTCCTATCCACCTCTCCTCTACTTTATGGAATGTGGTTGCAGATACCTCACTGAATAGGTACAAAATAGGAACAGGTACAAAAAGAGATGGAGTGAATTGCTTGCTTCTATAGACATAAAAACCCAGAAAACAATGGAAAATTACAGAAAAATATTCAAGGAAATTTTTTTCTGTGGAAGAACTGTAACCTTTGGGGATTACAGAGGAAAAACTCCAACTAAATATTTTTTTCTTTTGGATGAATGAAAAGATTTTTCGGAAAGGCTTCATTCACTCTCAACATCAAGAACAGGAAAGTATGAAAATAAATATGCAAGACAATTTAGAAAAAAATAATTCCTTTGCATGTTTTATATACACTCCAATCTAAGATGTATTTTTGCCCTTAGTGGATGTTGCCCTCTTGCTTATGTGTGTTCTGTTTTCATGCAAAATACATGCTTTTAGACATAGCAAGGTCAGTGGTCTACAGTTCTCTATCGTTTTTCTATAGACTCCTAAACTTGCATGCATAAAAATAAAGCTTTAATATCTTTGTATTTTATAAGAGTGCCAAACAGTACAATTTTATGCATGAATTAAATTATCAATGTAGGATTTAATGTTTCCAAACAATAAATTTTAAAATAAGTGTAAGCTTGATACGAAGAAATGTAGTGCACATATTTCAGCTTCCTTAAATTTCCCTTTTCTTCCTGAAAGAAAAGCAAAAACCCCACTTTTTCCCACCATGGTTTCAAAATTTCCCAGCATTTTACATTTCTACTTGCTTCTTCTTTTGCAGTGTTAGGGCACATAACTTGAAAGTGATCTAATATTTCTTTTTGTTTATGGTTTAAGTAGCACTGCTTATTTTATTTAGTTTATTACAAATAAAGTAGGGCCTGTTTGCACCCTAGATTATTAGGACTGGGAAACTCCTTAAAAATGGATGAGATTCATTAACTGACTCCTTTTTATTGGAATGACTCACACAATGTCACTTCTGTCCATTTCCTCTTTCACTTGAACATACTCCAGATGAGTCTCCTGGTATATCTTGAGTGAACTCTAGTTAAAAAAATGAATGGCAATAAGAAACTAATAATACAAACACCAACTGAATTCTCAAGACCTGTCAGTTGTATTTTTATTTATTTAATAATAATAACTGCATGCTTCCATTACAGTACAGAACAATGTTATAACATGATTTACTGTAAAGATCATTCTTGGACAGCAGGAGGAACAATCCACTCACTCATGGGTTATTCCCCACATACCACTGGTCAATGTAGGAGTTCAAATCCCAAGGTTCTTTTTTTTTTGTTTTGACCATTGACTCCACTATCTTCATTGACAGTTTCATTGAAAAGCTTTGCTTGCTGTATAACCTAATCCTAATCTTCTTCCTTTTCTTATTTTGCAGCCAAATGTAGGAAGGGTGGATTGCTCTTCCTGCCATCTAAAAATGAAATGTCATGGTAAGTACCAATCTCCCATTTTGTGGACAGAATGGAGGAACAACCCACATTCATGGGAATTGCCCTCAACTCAATGGATGAGTGTGGATGCCCTAAATCTACCTGTCTGCAATACAGTTTCCCCAGAGACTGTCTGTGCTGACCTATACTTGTCAATCTTATAATGTCTCCAAATGTGGATAGCTCTTTCTAGCCCACACTGCACACATCACCCAAGGATGCTGTTGCAACATATGCTGTACTTGTTGCTGTCAACCAAGTTGAATGTAGCCATACATTCTCTGGTCTTGGTATTCTTGCATAATCATAACAGAGGAAAATACACACTTCATTCCAGAAGGCAACCAGCTTTGTTGCCCTATATTCTAACATTTTTAAGTGGAAGGAAATGAATAGTGCCTTTGCATGTCTGATGTAACTTGTTCTTTAAATATATGCCTTCACTGTGCTACTCACATCTAACATATGCCACTTCTTCTCCAGAGGATATTTTGGTTCAGAGAAGAAATTTGTAAGTGAATTAAATGTTGTAACCCTGTAGTCATGATGCCTTTGGACCAAAAAGTTGGATCTACTGTAAGTGTCATCATATCTTCCTCAAACTTAACATAAATTTGCATTTATTTAATAGCAGTTAGCAAGAGCAGTTACATTTCTATACCATATAACTTCTGACACACCTACAAGCTTCAGACGACACACTAATGTGTCACAGCACACCATTTGGAAAGCCCTGCTATACTGCTTATCAGTGCAAAACATTAAGTAGCTTACAATGTGTTTCACTAATTGCCCTCAACAAGCTGGGTACTAATTTTACTGACATATAGAAGGCTGAGTCAACCTAGAGCCCTGCAGGATCAAACTCACAACATTGTGGCTGCAGTACTGACATTTAACCACTGTGCCACCAGGGCTCTTATTTAAAGCACTGCCAATTCTGTCACATATCCTGCAAAGGTTATTGCCATCAAGAATACCACCTGAGAAATGAGCAATCTTAAAGATGCCTAATTTATATTGGTTCAAATGGAGCACTTGTGAGCACATTGCATACTAAATTCAGGTCCCATGATATAAACCTATGCACAGTTGGAGGTGTAAACAAGGTTGCAACTCTTAAAACCCTTTTAACATGTGGCTGACTTGATGACATTTCTCCTTATACTTTGCCTACTGAACCTAGAACTCCCACTTGCCTATTTAATGTGTTTGGCCTCCAACCTTTCGTAACTCCGTCTTGAAGAAACTGTAACACATAGCTAACCCGACCGTGTTCTAAATTTACTGTATGATCTCAACACTAATTTCTAAATAGCTCCCAAGTCAAATCAAGTATTCTGTGTAGATAGTTTCCTTCTGTATACTAACATCACATACAGAACCAAATTTGAATATCCACGTTGAATCAAAATTCTCCTTTCAATCTTCATGCAAGGTTGGGAGGCTTCACCAGACCCTGATGTAATAATTCTGAGACATCATGGCTTCATGATGGACATTCGTATCAGTATAGAAACCACAGATGTTGTGCCAATATGGAGCAATTAGCACTACTTTGGCCCATTCCAAACGTCTTTGATAGAATTCTCTGAATTATGGGCAGAAGTAGAAATGCATAAAGGAGACCTGGGGGGGCCATGGTGCCATCAAGACATCTTGCTGCTCTGTACCTTTGTTTCCAGTTAAGGTAAAAAAAACTGTTTAACTTGTAAATCTCTGCAGAAGGGTACAAATGTACTTGGAAAGGGCCTAAAACCTTGTGTACCTGGAGAAACACCTCCCGGTTCAAAGCCATTATCCCAGATAGATTTTGTGCCTGTTTAAATATTCTGCCTATATGGTCAATGAACCTTTCAAATACACCACTGTTAGTGACTTTGCTGATTTCTCTGCCAGCTAGAAAAAACTGCTGGACTCTTTGATTAATGGTATGAATAACAACTTCCCTTGGTTGTTGATAATTTTACAGTCACGTTGTTTGTGTGAATCTGTGCATCTTGTCTTTTTCTTATCCCTGAAAACACTAGCAGTGCAAGCCTCACTGCTGTCAATTCCAAGCCAATTATGTTGTGCCTCTGATCTTTCTTTGTAATGAACAACCACTGCTGCGAGCTTCCCATCTGGAGAGTTATGTCTATCACCACAAACACTTTCTTTTGTTCTGTGAATGACATTCCTCTGTTCACGTGTTTGTCTTGAATCCACCATATTAGTTTCTGTTTCAGATCTCACGGAAGATTAATTTTGTAATTTTGTATCACTAACTGATGTGGAATCACAAACTGTTGCAGTTTCCTGGTGTGAAATCTTGCCCAAGGAACAAGGTGAACTGCAGAATCTAGATATATCAGATTTGCTTTTCTTAATAACAGGAACTTCTCCACTTCTTCCTTTTTGCTCTTCAGAAAGATAAAGACAACCTCTGTGTTTGCTCCTAAATGAATTAGGATTGTCACTGGCTCTAAGTGACTTTTTTTGAAATTTATCAAAAACTTGTGTTTCTGTTTTCTCAATCCGATCTTGTTTTATCTTCGCTCTCCACTTTCAGCAAAGCATCATCACAAAAAGGATGTCAAGTTGAATCCTTTTCTGTCTTGAATGTGTAATAAGTGGAAATAACACTTTTGTTTAAACTCTTAGAGCTGAGGCAAGACCTAACGGGTGTGGTCTGAAGTGAGGGTGCATGTAACAATAAGGGAACATCATCTCCCTGAATATTGGGTGCTTCAGAATGTAAAAATATGCTTCACTCAACTCTACTGAAACTACGCAATTGTTCTCTTGTAAACTCGCCTTGATTGCTGAAGTGTCTCTATTTTGAACTCCTGGTATATTACAAACCCATTCAGATATTTTAGATCTAAAATGGGTCTGTTAGGAACAACTGGATTTTGGCAACAGAAATAAGATTGACTAGACACTGTTATGACCCCATACATCCCGCAGGATTGATATGGTTTAATTGGTAATATTATTTAGGTGACTGGCATTGATTGGCATTGATAAAAAATGGTAACCTGAGGTGACCGCAAGGTCAAGCTGGAAAGAGGCAAATTACTGACAGTAAACATGAGCAAGGCAGGTCAGCCACATCCCCTCTAGGCACAACTAAGTCACTGTCAGGCTAACTGCAAGGCAACTATAGAGACAACAGCCTTATGCTAAGAGCTGGACATCTCGGAACAGAAAGAGAAAGTCTCTATCAAACTGTGATTATTTTAACCCTGATCCGTCACACCTGGAGGTTTCTCTGCTTTGTCTTCCCAACCTCTCCACAATACACTGCTATTACAACAATCATTACCCCTTTTTCACTTAAACGCTGTTAACTTTGTCTGGACTTCACTGTTTGTGTTGCAACTCCCATTGTCCGCTTGGCTGTGAGAGTGATTCACACCCATACCTAGAGGGTAGTTTTTGGGTATAAGAACTCTTGGTTTTGAGCAGCTCAGCACAGTCTCTCGGCTTCCTGAATGCCACAGTGTCTGTTTGATTCCTGAACAAGAACTGTCCTTAGGTGTCTGCTTAAGCCACACTGCAGCTTTTCTTCGCTTCACTCCAGACCAGTATATCACCCAAACCCTAAGCATCCTCTATCCACAAATTTCTCCCTTTTACCTTCAGTTAGTCCTTGTGTGAATGTCTGGATCTTTTGCATGTGTGTATGATTTTCTCAATAAAACACATTCTTACTTTATTCACATTTTGGTTTCTCTGGCTGGTTCTTTCCTGTGTGATCCTGTAAACATTGGTGGAAAGATCTTGTTAAGTTACCACCCTCTTGCAGACCTCCTAATTTTGAGCTAATTAATTCCCCATTGTCACATAGAGGTACTGGCATCGTGGGCAGACCTCTGAGTCACCAACATCTTGAGGTAACAAGATCTTTGAACTTCTGTGATTCTGGAACATTCTCTATAACCCAAATTTGCAGGAGGTTTGATTGATTTTCATATGAACTATATCCTGTTTTAATTGATTCCTCATTCCTCTATCCATGGTTCCTAGAAAGAGACAGTAGAAAGAATGGAAGAATAGTTCTTTCAGAAAAAAACTCCTTTTTCTTTTGAACCATGGACATTACTTTTTCTTATCTTTGTCCTCTACTAACATTTTTTCCAGATCTTTAGCACCAAGCAAAAACTCTCCTTTGAATAATAGACAAGTTAAACATTTAGGATCTGTCTCCCAGTGGCACAATCATAATTACCTTTGAGCTAGTGCAGTAGCTGTAATGTTTCTTGCTATGAAAGCCACTGTCATATACCATAACACTTTTTGTTCCCCCACCCCACCCTCAAGGCTTTATGTAAACTACATATACTAAAATCTTGGATGTCAAATACATCTCACACCTACAAAACCACAGCCTTTGCAAATAAAGAAGTCACCATGGGAGCTCCAGCAGCTGGTGCTGCTGCTGTTTCTTGCACCTTTCTAAGTGCCGCTTCCGCCTTGGGTTCATCTACTTCTTTCAAAGCCATGTCCCCCTTCTTAAAAACAAATGCATTTCCATTTTTCTTAAGCTCATCCACTGTTGTCTTTCTGAGTTTTTTTTTTCCTTTTGTGTGCTCTCTCCATAGCAGTCTACTCTAAATCTGTGAATGTGTGAGAGTGAAGGGGAAACATGACTGACTGATAAAGCAGAAAAATTAAAAAAAACTGTCAGTGAAAGGACTGACTATAGTTGAAACAGAAAAAGAATCTTGGGCTTTGAACTCCCAGATCAATGGCTAGCATGGAAAGAACAATCCATGAGAGAATGAATTGCTCCTCCATGCCATCCAGAGAATAAAACTATGAAAACCACAAGACATAATATTTAACTATAGCAACATAAGGGAGGAAAAACAAAAAGACTGAAGATAAAAAGATTAAATCTAAATTTAATCTTTTAAACTCAACCTGGAAATGAATTAGGAATTGGTGGAATCTTTCTTACAATACACCAGTCTAGTATGATAGTGTATGGATAACTAAGGTTAGATCTTTCTCTTTACAATTCCAAAATGTTAGGAAGGCAAACTGTTCACAGACAACCTCTCTTGGGACAATATTTCGTGCAAATCCCTCACATAGGCAGTTTTGCACACACCAGTTCTAGCATATGCAGTAACCATAGTTTATTCTGGAACCTCAGATGTATGCAATCTTTCTATGAGAACATATCAACAGAAATACTGCAATATTTAATTCATATCATGAAGTCAAGTGACAAAATGTGTTCCCATCTGTTTTAATTTCTTATAGATTAGATTAATCTTCCCTACAAAGTGTCCTCCAGGTATTTTGGACAGCAACTCCTATAAATCCTAATCAGTAGTACTGGTGGCTAGCATTAATGGTAATTGTATTCCAAGACTCAGAAGAATACCCAGTTTGAAAGGATGCTTTAGAAATAAAATATTTAGTATAAAGATTATACCAGAGAGGAAAACTAATGTTAAGGCATTCAGTCTTCACCTCTTGAGGCTGAAATCCAATATTTAGCAGATATCTACTACCATGATAGGAATTTCTTCTACTTCATCTAGAGTCTTCCATGTCATTTAAAATCCTGCTCCAGATGATTTTCCAAGGCTTATGAAGAAGTTTTTGAGGACATATTGGGAGTGGAGTGGTAATGATCAGTGCAGTAACAGTATAAAATTCTGCTGAGGATCTTACCATAGATGCTCAAAGTCTGTCCTGAGCCAGGTCAAGTGCACAGTATATACATCTTTCTTCCTATTGCATTGTGACTCTCTGAGCACAAACCCTCATATTTGTTATAATTCATGAATAACTGTTAACTAAAGAGAAGTCTTTAAGCATATATAAAAATTAATCTTCTAAAATTATCTTCTGTTTTCCTACATGTCACAGACCACTCATGACCATAAGTTTGCTTGTTTAAACACTGTATTGAGAGACCAGGTTTATAATTAATTCTTTTCAATTCTGTTAATACAACTGTGGGATTATTAATATTTCTTTTCCACTTACAGGAGAATCATTACTCTATTACTAGTTCTCCTAACTACCCCCACCTTATCCAAAACATTTGTTCTCATTTTTAATCCCAGTGAAATACTGGTGGATATGCATTCTATGGTGATACAGCAAGAGAAATAAGTCAAAAGATAACAAAAGCAAGCTGAATCAAGCACATTTTAAATCAATACCTCCCATCTGTTACAACAGGTCTTCAAGCATATGTCTCTCTTTTACTTCAATCAAAGGCTATCAAGAAGACATATTAGGGTTGGGTTTTGTTTTTGTTATTTTTTTGAAAATTTTAAAGAAATTATACCCTTAACTGTAAATTAGAAGTAACATATCTCATTCAGCTCTGGAAAAAAGCTGAAGCTACAAAACAGGAGTCGATCATGCGATCTGTCTGCAGAAAGTCGGGACTCCACCAAGCAGCAAAATTTCAAGTAACTGGGCTGTAGAGGACCATCTCCCCGAAGCTTTGGAGGACTGTGACCAGCTTGAAGAAAAAGTATGACTCCCTTTGATGAACAAATGGCTTTTTCAAAAAGATTACATATTTGAACAGTAATGGTGAGCTGTGCTCTCCACTGCCTATCACCTCATGATCAAAATAATGGGAGGTAAACTGGTGGAGAGGATTGATGGCTGAAGAAGTACAAGAGAGTGTTTTGGTCCACAATAACAATACTGATTGCAATTTTGTTTTCCTGGGACTTCTGGGGAGAATGTTACAATACTACAAAGCTAATACATCTCTAATTGTGCAAGAAGTGAAGGATTGAGAGTGTAGACATAGCTAAAGCAAATTATGTACTACAGAACAGATCATATATGGGGTTGTGAGCACTCTTTTTAAAGCCAAATTCTACCTGTAGGCTTCTAAGTGAACAACTGCAGTCTACGCAATTCAGAGAACAGACAGCCTCAAGACAAAGCTCTATTTCACAAAGGGAAGTCACCTTTTTCTCTTCCAGTTCTGCTTTCACAGAGCCCAGTTCTTCTTCACACTTCTTTAGAGGTGATATTTTCTGGAACATTTGTTCCACTTGGTGATGAAGAGTATTGTTTTCTCTAGAAAATGGACATTACAGACTAAAATTATAGAAATTGAAGAAAAGCAAAGCTTAATCTCAACTATAGGTGCACTCACTATTTCAAAATTTTCTGCACATACCTTAATGCAACTGACCACACAGCACACATAAAAAACTCAGTTTAGTAGCAACATAGCATCCCATACTCAAATGTTACCTCCCTAAAAGCTACTCTAACATCCCATCCGGCTTTTTTGTCATTAATTATTACAGCTATTCAGCATTAACAGCTAGAAATTCATTCGGAGTACCATCCTGTTAATACCCAGATCCAGAGTAGGGAACAATTACAACATTGTAATGAATCCTTACCTTTTAGCAGCCTCAAGCTGTGAAATGTGGTTAAAGAAAACTTGATATGAAAAGATGATTGCTACACTTCACCAAACATACTGGAGAAACAAGAAAAATGGAACTCATTTTATAATAGCATCTTTGTACTGGGAAGGATATTTGCAAGAACAAATCCATACTGAAGGCAAAAAGAACTGCCATTCTGCATTACAAGTACAAAAAGTTTTCTCATATCAGGATATTGTAGAGCTGTGAAATTTTATATCTCTTTTGAAGGATGCATGTGAAGTACACAGCATGTTTGTCAAGCACCCAAGGACTTTAGCACTGTATAAAGCAATATACACAGGAAATGCTAGATTTCCTTTTACTACCACTAACTGATGAAGCTGTTCCTGGACTGCTGTTTGCATGTATTTTAAAGAGTAATCTGATTTAAATACACAGGCACGCACACATATATCCACATAGCTGAAACAATAAGCATGTATTTTGCATTTCAATGCAAGCATACTACTGCTTTAAATGTATATAGTGCAGTATATTCAAAAATCTTGAAATGCATTTTAGTGACCATTACAACAAGTTTGTAATACAGGGCAATATTGTTGAAGGGAAAGGGGATGAGACTGAGATAGTGTAGTTCAGCCCCCCTATTTAGCTCAAAAGGGAGGCAAGCTTTGAACAGGAACCTCCCAATTCACTCTCTTAAGCCAGAAGGGTCTTTGGACACATAAGCACTAAATGCTTTTCCTATCCCAACAGCAACATCTGGCATGAATAAAGATGGGCTTTCTCGCTGGGTGTTCTAATACTTATCTGACAGGTTAGCGATCACAGTACTATAAGAAAATAGAATTGGTTGAATAGTAGAAGCCACGTACAGTAGGGAGCATAAAGGACTTACAGAGGTTCACTTAGGACTGACTGCACATGTATGGCTTGCAAATTCACTCGGCTAGCTTAGCACCCTTTCCCTCCCTCAGCTTGCTTTGCAAGCAGTACGTATGCAAGTTGTTCCAAACAAGCCTCCACAGAAAAGAAGAACTGATGAAAGTGTGGAATCCTACTCGAATTTATGGAACTTGCCTTTAATATTGAACTGTCAAAAGAGCAAGTCATCAGATAATGGGGCACCAAAAGGTGGGGCTTCCTGTATTTCGGAATTCCTTGCAAAGAAAGGCTGATCTGGTCTTTTCTATGATGAATCCCCACTGGTAGGCAAAACCATTTTTAAATCACATTTATTGTGTGCCTCATAAGCATGCATAAAATAACTGAATAAAATCAAATATATTTAAGTTTATCTGTCCTGTTTGACATTTTGTAAAAATATATCCATTATTTTATATTTTATTGCTATTTGCTTCCATGAGCAAATTGGTTGGAAATAAGGCTACAAACCTTATAATATGGTGTTAGCCATAATGAATGTATATGTAAAATACATGAAAATACAAGCCTGATCTTCTTCTAGCACACATGTATTTTTCCGGCATGCATGTACAAAAGTACTTGCTCTATATAACCACATAAAGCATCAACCCTCAAGGTTTTAGCAGGGTAACGGAAGATGGAGTCATGGTGCTTCAGCATCTTCATTTACTGAGACTTCTCTGCTACAATGGTCCTTCTCTGCTACGATGGACACAAAGACGATCCTCAGTGCCATGGTAACAGAGTGCCTGCTTTCTGCCAAAGTTACCTTGGCTGCTGCTCACTATCTATGTTCCACTGTCTGATGCAATTCTGGGTAACTTGAGCCTTGGCAGATTGCATAATCAAGATTTCAGAAGTCACAATGTTATCTTTCCAACAACAACCTCAATAATGTCATAGCATAGCAACCCAACAGAAAAATGCCTGCCACATATTATAAACTTCTAAGCCACTTTTCGATTCTTCATTGCAGTGTGTACTGATCATATACATGGTAATTTCTTTGGTGCAGAAATATGCAGAAAAGGATATCATTGCACTTTTGCTGGTATTCTGTCAGCAAGTGGCTGTAAAGGAAAGAGAAAGTAAAAAGGATCAGGTGGAGGTCCACATTTCAAAAACAACCAACCAACCAAACAAACAATGATACTTGACAGAAATCTGGCAAAATTAAGGATCTGATGAAGAAAGCCAAATCTGAAGCTGTATGTACTGAATACTGTTGCACCTCATTCATGTGAAAATGGTTGATATGTTTTGAGGACTGGCTAGCAAAGACAGATGTGTTCTCTTTCTTGTTGTTGTTGTTGCCATTATGTCCTTTCAAATCATTTTTGACTTAGTGCAATCTTAAGGCGAACCTATCATGGGGTTTTCTTGGAAAGATTTGTTCAAATCTTGCCCTAGCCTTCTTCTCAAGCTGAGACTGTGACTTGCCCAAGGTCGCTCAGTGAGCTTCCATGGCTAAATTGGACTTCAAATCCTGGTTTCCTAGAGCCCCAGTCCAACACTCAAACCACTACACCAGGCCTGTTCTCTCAAAACTCAGGTACACTGCATGCAATAACTACGCTAACTACTCCATTAGCTCTCCCACCAGACTTCACTTCATACATAGCTATATGCTCCCAAAAAGGGATATACTTCTGCTGCTATTTTTTCTTAATATTTGGCCATTCTCTGTTCCTTCAACTTACAATTTTACAGGGTAGCCAGAATAGTTCTATGCTGAAAAGTCTGCCTGTGGGGCTGGACTACAACAGGATGGCTATCTATGCACCAGATACTTTAAATCCCACTGAGCCTGAAAGGGTTTAAAAGCAGCTGAAGTGTTCACAGGAGTGAAACCTTTATATTCACATGCATATGTATTCCAAGTTTCACTCCTGTGAACACTTCAACTGCTTTTAAACCCTTTAAATACATTTTGGAATTGAAAGAGATGAAGATGTACTTACTCAGTATCAATTATCTTTTGTTTTAAAGCAATTAAGGCAGCTACATATTCATTTAAATTCTGCAAGAAAGAAGGTAGTATTAAATTAAGGAAATTGAATATACTTGGCCCTCTCCATTTGAATACATGCTGAACAACAGATTGAGTACAGTTGAGTAACATTTAATCTAATGTAGACAGCAGAAGAATGAAAACTGAAAGATGACACAGATAAGATGAAACAGGTATCAAGAGACTACATCGTAAAAGCTATTAGACTAAACTCAGAAAAAGATTAATAAAAATTACAAAAACCCTGTGAATAATTTAGGCTGGAGGAAAGGCTGCTTCCAACTGTATAGAGTACATTTTTGGGTCGTACTTCAGTGACTATAGTCTGCTGAGAAAACAGCTGACCATATGGCTCAGGACTATGTAACTCAGGCAATAGCTAAATCCAAAACCCCAGAATCAATAAAGTTCCAGGTTCTACATGCTCTACGCATCAAACCCCCAAAAACCAGTAGCTGGAGATTTAGACACATCCTAAACATAGAATTCAAAGTTTCATTCAAATAGTTTCATAACAGTTAGCTAGCCTGGGTTGTATAATCCAGCACATATCCTCTCTCTGTTATAATGCTAACTTTGTTAAAGCTTTAAATCAGGTTTGTGTGCAGTTGCACTGTGCTCTCCATTTATGCGGGGGTTCCATTCCAAAAACTCCTGCGGAGAAAAAACAGATGAAGACTACATCCCATTATAATCAATGGATATGTTGTGTATATGCCTGTGGCAATGTGGACATATGCCCACTGTGCCCATTGATTATAATAGGATGCAATGCTTTGTGTGACCTTGCATTCATGTGTGCAGACACCGCAGTAAGTCAGGCCCAATGTATTTGTAAACCTGTGCCTCCAAACACTGACATTTATTCTACTCCTTTGTGGGATCCTTCTTCTTTCATTATTATTAATATTTTTTAATTAGAACAGACATGTATAGGCAGGTAGGATGGTGGAAATTTGGTGAATTTGCAATGTTTCATAGAGCCACTTGCAGGCCTGCTTTAAGCCTGTACCTCTATCTGAGATTTTTATTAATTGGTCTAGCTATTCTTTGAACAATACAACAACAAACCAACCTAGACATATGTGTGCGCAAGACACCAAACACAAAACTTTCATCATCATCCAGTTAACTACAATATAATATTTTCCAGAGACCAATGGCATCAACTTACATATTTGGGTGCCATTCATGAGGTTGGCTACAAAGGAGTAAGAAAGCTGTGTCCCTCCAGATGTGGTTGAACTGCAATTCCTATAAGACCTAAACAGCATAGCTAATGGATAGGATCCATGGGAGTTATACTCCCACAACATCTGGATGGGCACAGCTTACTCATGTCTGATTTATAATTGTCTCAGATCATATTCATGATACTAGGTGATCCAAAGAAAACTCCAGTGCACAGAGTCTCTATTATACATTGTCTAGCATGTCCCTCATCTGTTTTTTTTAGCCTAAGATATCAAAAAAGAGTAAGGCGGCCAGATGTAAAACAGGAGAGGGCTCCTGCATACTGAATAGTTGTGTAGGTGAGGAAATTCCAACATGTGTAGCTTGTTAGAAAGCACCAGTTGGTTCCTTCCTTCCTGCAGTTCTCAGATTTGTCACTGCCAATGGGCTACCTACTGCATTTTCTGTGGAAGACTAAAGCACTTACATCAAGTCTTTGAGAAAAAGAAAGGCTTTTTGTTATGTCAGAAAAATAAGAAAGAAAAGTGCTGGTCACATAGTACAACTACTAACACTTGAAATTAAATAAATCCAAGAGATGAAGCAAAGAGTGGACATAGCAAAAGGGAGCCAGAATACATGTCTTCCCATATATTGACGACAACCACACACAATTGCTTTCCTCCGTGCCTCACACATGCCAACAGGTCCTTTCACTTATTTCTGCCCAGCAACAACCAATTTCATGGGGATCAACAATGAGAATCAATAATTTCACCAAAGCCTCAATGCTCTCTGTTAATTAAAAGCTTCTGGATTGACACATTTTGCTCATAAAACCTGAACTACACTTTCAGCTTCAGATAATCTGAAGAGAACATTATATGAACGGCAGAAAGACAAACACAACTATTAAGCCAACAGCTTTCCAAACAGTCATGGACACCCATGCAAAACTTCGCTGGAAACAATAACAAAGCCTTTCATATCAAAAACACACAAGTTAAAAAACATAAAAAAGTTACTTTTTTTTGCATGGTGATAGAAACCTGGTAAAGAACATAAGCAAACAATTTGAGTGACAGCCCGAAATAAACATTACATTATGATGGCAGAGGAAGGCTACAAATAAGGGACTTATCAGAAGTTTATCCTTAAACAGAGAATTAGGATGTCAAATAAAAATGTGAATGCCCAAGTAAAGACCTGCCCACCCTAAAGTCTGAAATGGAAAAACTGGAGAAATTTAAGTACTGTTTGTGAAATACTTCTCTTTCAGAATCAGGAAAAAAAAAACATTTTTGAAGATATTGATACAATCTGTTCATACATCTGTAAATCTTTCTCTTCAAAGATCCAAAGACTTGTTAGTGATGATCAAAATACGACGGCACTTTGAGCATCATTAGCTGATACTATGGATTCCTGAGCAAGACTCTCTGCATTCTAGGTAGCAAAACGACTTTCAAATATTGCAGAATTAAAGGCATTTTCCAAAACAAATGGAACTCAGGAATTAATAATCCAAACCTGTTGATCTTTCAAACACTAATGTAGTTTTAAAAATAAGCATGTATTATGCTAGCATTTGAGAAATTTAGTGATGTTTACTTGTTGAAGTGGAAATCATAAAACAAATATATAGGGTTTAGAATAACTAGTCTTTTTTTTAACCATCTATCCAACAGCTGTTAACTGAAAAGCAATCCTCACGCAGTTCAACACAATTTACTCCAAGTATGGACAGGATTACAGCCTTGAATTAGTAAAACCTGCTACTGGAAAGTTAAAAGTTAATGTTTATGCCATTCCTCCATTATACACACCCACGGCAAGGTACAGATGGAAAGTACAGTGCAGGAATAGCTGGAGGACCATAAATTGTTTACCCCAGGTCTACCCACAACTCAACAAGAGAGAGTACTGAGCCAACCCTTCTTCTATTTATGGTCAAACATAAGCAACAATTCAAACAATGCAATAACTATACAACAGAGCTGCACCAAAACGTATAACCGTGTACTTTAAAAAAAAACTTAGAAGATGTACATCACACCTTATTAGGAACATTAGCATATTCCAAGAGATATTAAACCATTAAGATTTTCAAATTATTTTTTCCCTCGGTTTATTTTAACCTGGTATATTAGCACTTCCATCCCTTAAATAATTTAATTCACAGGCATATTATTAAACTAGAAACGATGCACTTTGGAATTTCACTGTGTGGTTTTATGCGTTAAAATGACACTTATTATACCCAAACATAGCAGTGTTACTTCTGATGGTTTCCGTACGTCTCCAGCTCCACAGAGGTAGGGAAACAGGGCGTATGTAACTCACAGGAAAGTATACCTAAAAGAACTCTTCACATGCTCCAGGGTGTCAAGACGTCATAAAATGCACATAAAACGAAACAAGATACACGGAAATATTGATTTTTTTTTAAAAAAACATGAAAGTAACAAGAGAGGGCTGGAGCCTGAAAGAGCCAAGAAGAGTCTGGGGACCCCCTACCTGCTGGAGGGCGCCGCAGTTTGCGCAGGCCGTGGCCGCCGCCTCCTCCGCGATCCCCGCTGTGGTGGCCGCCGGCGGGGTCTCCCCGGGCATCATGATTCCCGCCGCCGCCGCCGCCCCGCGCGCCCATCCGTCGCCCCTCAAAAGCTCCGGGCAGCGGCGCCGACAGGGATAACGGAAACGGCACGCGAGAGCAAGGAGGACCGGCGCCTCGGCCCCTCTCTCGGACGCCAAGAGGAAAAGGCCCCGCGCTTGCGACGCACGGCGAGGAAGGTCCCCCGTGGTGAGGGTGTCTACAGCAGTGCCAGCTTTAAAAAGCCTGGCTGCGCGATTCTGAAAGGAGAACAGCGGGTATTCGCTCCCCTTCCTCCTGGCGCTGGAAACAGACTCCTCTGCCTTGCAAACAGCTGCTCCTTGTCGGGAGGCTTGTTTCCCTTCAAGCAACCCGAAAGACAAACAGGTCCCTTGGCGGAGCCGGCCGCCAAAACTGCCAGCATGCAGCGCTCCCGCGAAAGATAGACTACCAGTCCCAGCATACCGTGCTGTCGTTGACTTTCGTTTCTGTCGGAATTCGGAGCAGTTGGTCACACCAGCCAGGTGTATCGCATTTCCGGCAGGATGCGCTTGGCCCTCCACATTCGCTAGGGTTAGGGACGGAGGACCCTGGCAAGATGAAAAATTGGCAGATAACAAATTTGTGGGTCTGTGAGAAGAGGACTGAGGCACGGGTGGGGAAAGTGGACCTCCAGAGTCTAAACCAGGTCAGGGAAGGGAGATGGTTGGCACGGTGGTCCGGTACTTCCTCTCTCTTGCCCATCTCCTCCGTTGTGTGTGTGTGTGTGTGTGTGGCGTGGATACAGGGTTTGTGGTGCTGAGAATTTGGGCGGGCAGGCAGCCATCTTTAGCTGGCCAGGCAGAGACTGGTAGAGGAAGAGGACCAGAGGTGGGCTTCTAAAGGGCAAAGCGGCCTGATTGGAGCTACCAAGAGGGAAGGTTCCCCGAAAAGAAGCACCTGAGGTGGGAGGGCAGGGGTTGGAAAACTTGCAAATAATCAAATCTGTGAATGTCAAACCTGCAAATGTGGAGGGCTGACTAATATCCTCTTTAGCTGGGACTTCTTCTGTCACCTCCTTCCTCTTCTGTTATTCTCCTTAGTGAGAGACCATTTGGAATGTGTTTCTTTTAGAAAGGAAGTTATTAATCTGTAATGAGTTGTTTGTAAAAGAAAGGCTTTCCAAACAGTCTCCCACTGGGAGAACAACAGAAGAGGAATGATGTCATGTGAGAAGTCCCAGGGCATTTCCACATGACACGGTTATAGTGCTATTATTCCACTCTCAACATCCTGTGGAATCCTGGGGTTTGCAGTTTAGGGAGAGGCATTTGGAATTCTCAGCCAGAGAGCTCTTGGGCCTCAGTAAAATGTACACGCCAGAATTCCACAGGAGGTTGAAAGTGGAATAATAGCACTGTAACAGTGTAGTGAGGAAATGGCCCCAGACAAAGATGCTGTTATCCTGTTGTAAGTGCAGTTTGCCTGCCTGATGTGATGAAATTGCAAGATTGGGTTCTTCATTCTTTGAGTGGGAATGCTGAAATCACGTAAACATGAAGGAGGATATTTATTTATTAAAACCTTTTAAGATTGCACTGGACCTTTACCAGGGTTCTAGAACAGGTGAATGCCTGAACAGAAGGGAAGAAGGGGCTTTTTAAAAAAGAAATAGTGATGCAAAAAGCATTAGCATCTGTTGGACAAGCCAGAGAACAAGACAAGTGTATTTCGGTTAATCAAGGCTGTACTAGGGAAGCTCTTTTTTACAAAAGCTTTTTACCTCCATGCAGCTGTCTTTTTCTCCTTCTCTGTCTAGTGATGCAAGGAGCCACAAAAACACGTCAAGAACCACTTTCTTGTACCCATTCTATCTATATTCTGGAAAATAGCCTGGAAAGTCCAGTTTCCATAGCTGTGCAGGCCAAACTGACTAGTCGGGCAGAACTAACTACGTGCATCAAGCTACGAAAAAGGCAGAGGAACTTCTTCCCACACCTACTTCTGAGCAAAACATCTTTCGGTTATGTGGTTATCAAATTAACCTTTGACACAACACTATATAAAAGTGATACTGTTGCATTTATGCTAGTTGTAGCTTCCAAACACTTGTTATATGGACCTTCATTAGAGCAAGTTTCAGTAGTCTAATTGGGAGATGATTAAAACATGAAGCACTTTGGGCCAAACCTGCTTGCCTTAGGAATGGGATGAGGGTACACCAGCCCAAGCTGGGCAAAGCACTCCTGGCCACAATAGCTACCTGGTTTTCCAGGAGCAACACTAGTTCAGGAGTACCCCTAAGCTATGAACCTGATCTTTCGGGGGAGTGTAACCGCAGAACTTAATCCAACCCCAAATCAGCGTACTCAAAGAATAGCAGAACTTCATTTTGTCAGGATTGAGGCTTAATTTATTCATCCATATCAAATCTTTCACTGCATTCAGGAATTCAGGACTTCCACAGTTTCCCTGGCATCAGTTCTTTTAAAAAAAGTCATGTTCCAGATTACCAATATCTTTCTTGAACTGTGGTGCCCAGAGCTGGACACAATATTCCAGGTGATATGTGACCAGAACTAAACAGATTGGTACTGTTACTAAACAGATTGATACTGTTACTTTCCTTGATTTGGACTTTATGCTCCCTTCAGGCAGTTTAGAATTGCACTGACATTTTTAGGCACCACATCACCCTGTTGTCTCACATTTAGCTTGTGGTCTGCTAAGATCCCTAGATCCTTTTCACATGTACTCTTTTCAAGCCACGTGTCACTCATCCTATATCTGTGCATTTCACTTTTCCTCCCTCAATCACATTTCATCCAACCAAGCCAGCTACTGCCTCTCTACCAGCTTTGTTTTGCTGTTTAGCTAGCTCTTGCTCTCCTAAGGGATGTTTTTGCCTTGTTGCACCAGTACCATGTAATGGTGCATCAGTAGTGAATTTGGTGAGTGTGGCTATTTGGAAAGTGGGTGTGCCAGATGTTCACCAGGTTATAGATATTTCACCCAGAAAACATAGTAGTTCCAGCAGGAATTATGGAATGAGTTTGGGTATTTGGGAAGCAAGCAATCCAGACTGTCTTTTAGAATATAGATTTTTCCCCACCTCAGAATGGATAGTAGAAGCATCTTGTGGGATTTCTGTGGCCTCCCCTTATCGCTCCCACGTTGTCTTGCAGGAAAGGTGAACTTGGTGAGTGTAGGTATTTGGAAAATGAGCATTCTCTGCTGTTATAGAATACAGATACTGTAACTGGAACAGGTAATAGAAGGTGGTTTCTGTGATTTTTTTTGTGGGTTTTGTGTCATTCTTGGTCAGTCTTGTATAGCTGGTGAATTTGGTCACTGTTGCCTACTTGGGAGTTCCAGGCCACTTTATTCTTCTCCAGATCATTTGGGAGCATTACAGAGTTAATAAAAGCAAAATATTTCCTGTTGCAGTTCTAAAATTCAGTTCCAAAATACCTAAAATACAATTGATGCTTCTGACATCAGTCTCTCCAAAACGGTGTGTTGTAGCACATGCTGTTCTGTTCCAGGTTTTACCCAGTCCAATAAAATACTGTAAGAACAACAAAATAAAATTAAAGCAAACATTCTGAAACTTGGGCCACTTCCACACTACACTGTTATAATGCTATTATTCCACTTTCAACATGCTGTGGAATCCTGGGGTTTGTAGTTTATAGGAGGGGCATTTAGAATCCTCAGCCAGAGAGCTCTTTGGCCTCAGTAAACTACAAACCACAGAATTCCACAGCATGTTGAAAGTGGAATAATAACACTATAACAGTATAGTGCAGAAGCACAGAAAAATGAAACAAAAGAATACTGTCAGGATTAGTGGAGAAGTTGTACAGAAATACAAAAAGCACTATAGGGTCTATACAGTAGTATCTCGCATTAATGTTGTAAGAAGAAACAGTGGTTTCAGAGAAATTTGAGAAGGATGATGGAGAAATATGCACAGAATCTGTTTGGTTTTAGATTTTCAATATTCTGATAATGAGGACAACATGTAGGTTGTGTGCAATAGCACCCAGCAAATCCAAAGGAAAGAGATTATGTTTCCTTTCTTGCACAGAAAGTTATGTAAATGTTTCTGTAAAATGTTATAGTGCTTTTGAAATTTCTTATACCACTATGTGATTACTGAGCCAGCAGCGTAAGATTGAAAGTCTGCTGTCTATCTCATTGTCTTGCTGTTAAGCTGATCTCTTCTGTCTACCTCCCTCTTTCCCTCTAAGATCTCTTTCTTGGCCAACTGTGAGGTGGTCTCTCTCTCTCTCTCTCTCTTTCACTCACACACACACACACACATTGATCCAACACAGAACGTTTTGCCAATACCTCTCTGCTTTATAAGTTACGTTGTCAAAGATCTCTCAACAAGATATAATAAAGACCATATCCTAGCATTCTCTAGCAAATAAATTTTATTTTTCTTTCACTTCCTGTACTTCTGTACTTTTCAGAGAGTAAGCTCCATTGAACCTAAGTATTTTTAGCTCTTAGTAGACACATACCTGCGGGATATAGAGGAATTCCTTTTCAGAATCCTTTGTATGTTTGTTTTGTACATGAGGAGTGTGGAGATAATGCTTAAATACAGATAAGGGTCTTAATTATATGCCACATCAGAGCAGTGTTGTTCGCAAATGAGAAGGGGAGGTTATGGTAGGGCAGTAATTTCTGAAGGAAGGGTCATTGCCCTTACGATAGGGTAAGAACAAGGCATCATCACAGGAGTATGAAAGGCAAGCCGCATATACACAGTTGGTACAGAAGGGTGATTCATAATCTGATGTTCATTCAGAGACACATTTATTATGATACTGTTTTGGAGCTGATGCCACAAACAGTGTTGTAGCGGAGCCAAGGCTTGCAGGGTCTATGTGATGGGATTTTTGATTAGCAAAAATAGCGATAACCTTCTCTTGTGACTTCTCTGTTCCCTTTGGGCTTAGCTCCAGTTCTCAAAGCAATGAAGAAAGGGCAGATTTTCCCAGAAACAACATACTGTTGTGTGTTAGCTATTACAGGCCAGGCTTGTCCATTTACTAACTTTGCAGCATGGGAATAAACTTAGGCCATTTCTGTACCTCACCTTATATTATCATCCTCTGGTGGTGATCCCGGCAGTGGCTCTGCCAGGAAGGGAGTACAACACACCAGCTGGCTCCCTGCTTGAGAAAGTGCCATGGACACACCTTTTCCTTCCGCAGTGCAGCTGGGCACTTTCCCAAGCTGTGCTGGGGCAGGAAGCATCTCCACTGCACTTCTGGCACTTCCGCAGGGCAGGTAAATGTGGGATGGTCATGCAATCACAGGTCATTGACAGAGAAAACCCATCAATAACTTCATCCGCAAATGTGCCACCTGGCAATGGGAGAAGGATGGGACCATGACGACATCATGCAGAAGCGTTGCCACAGTCCTGCTCCTCTCCCATCCCCATGCCAGGATGGGAAGCTCCTGTGGAAAGGGCCTTATGAAGTCTAGGGTGTAATGTGGTGCAACTTATAGGATATCGAATATATGGAATAAGATATAAGAAGAAATTAGTATCTCTGCGTATGTATCACTGAGAACCTGGCAGCAGCTTGTCAGGAAAAACTATCCACTAGAATGTTAGTAGATAAGAGGTGTGTCCAACAACAACTTCCAAGCAGAGAGATGTGAAGAGATGGGATTGAGAATAACCTACTAGCAAGGGAATGGGAATTGGGGGAGGGGGGGGAAAGGGAATGGGAGGGGAAGAGTTGGGAAAGTTATTCATGGTTTGTTCTGGGCCCCAAATCCTGGCAAAAGTGGAAGAGCCACTGTAGATATATGTCCCATTATGAGTACAATGGGTGCCTGTTAAGATGCTTATGATTATAAAAGATGCTATTGAGATTTATCAGTGCCTGAGGAAAGTAACAGTTGAATTCCTGTGTATTCACTGATACCTGTTTAGAAATATGTAATGCCACAACAGATGAGATTATATTCCTTCATGGATATATGGTTGTTACTATGATACAAGGGACAGAATTCTGTATATATGAAATGTCTGTATAATGCCTTAATTGACTATGGGAAGGATAAAAGAACCTGATAGTGATGATGGATAAATTGATAGGTTATATAGTTTAAAAAGAGCAATTGTTCCATAAAAGTTCACATCAAATTATCTTTTGTTAAAGTTTGAAGAAATGATATATTCTTTGTTGTTTGCGCTACATAATTTTTAAAAAGTTGTACTCCTATTGCATACTTTTTAAAAATATTTTAACTACAAACTTTAGATATGAGGACAAAGTTCTCAAAAATAATGCCTGCAAACTTCTCACAATGTATTTTTCTTCATTGCACTGTTATTAGGACTGTCCCTGTCCCTGTTGGCCTCAAAAACCTATTTTCAAATTACATTTGAAGAGAAGACGCATGGCAAGGTAACATACAGATGGCTGTTTAACAAGATGGGAATCTTCTCATGTTTTACAGAGCAAATGAAGGTGTCTGCCCAGTTTTTCCTCTGCATTCTCTATGACAAAAATAAAATAAATGAAATCAATTTTGAGTTTGCTGTGAAGGTCTATGTTGGAGAGAAAGACATTGGTATTAAAGAGTCACTTTCACACAACCATCCAGCTTATAATATGAGGGTCAAGCTAATTGTTAGGGACAAAGGCCCTTTCCACACCACCCTCCCAACCTGCCATAGGGACAGGAGGCAACGCTTCTGCATGATATCATCGTGGTCCCATCCTTCTCCCATCTCCAAGCGATGCAATCATGGAGTACATCATTGACAGGTTTTCCCCATCAATGACTTGCAATCATGCCACCAGCACAGACTTATCTGTCCTGTGGAAGCCTGGGAAGCGCAATGCCAGTGGTTCCTGCCCCAGAGAAGCCTGCGCTGTGTTACAAGAGAAAGAGACGTGGCCATCACGCTTCCTTCACCATGGAGTCAGCTGGTGTGGAGGTAATGCTCCCTTCCCAGCAGAACCGAGGGATCATCCCAAGGGGTCATCCCAAGGTCTCAGGTTCTAAAGGCTGCTGGCCTCATGTCCAACTTGTGGGTTTTCCACAGGCAACTGATTGGCCACTGTGTGAATGTAATGCTGGACAAAGGAGGCCTTTGTTCTGATTCAGCAGGGTGCTTACTACATAAATAACAACAGCAACAACATGTTTTACATCTTAATTAAGCAACAATTCAGTTTTTGGGAAACAAGCAATATCAGCAAAACAAGTGTCCCATTTCAATAGATCTGGGCCTGCATATGTGCTAATTTAGTGGTACTAAAGACGTTAAGAAACCAAACAGAAGAGTTATAAGGGAATGTATATAGACAGACTATACACCCAGTCCTGTATGCATGTATACAAAATCTACATAATGTAGTGAAATCTTTAAACTGGCAACTTGCCATAGCTGAGATTTGGCCTGTAGATCCTCAACAAGCACAACTCCGGCTGCTACAACTGTTGCTCCCATTGTCCTAGTGTCAAGACTTCTTCTTCAAATGTAATTGAAGCCTTCTATCTGAATATGCTAGCCAGGATGGGCAGGTGTGCCTTGCTCCCCAAAGCTATCTGGTTGCTATGGTGGTATTGGCCTTTAAGAGAGGAATAGTGTTTGTACATGATCAGAGGTACTTCAGTTGTTTCAGGGAAGAGGACTTTCCATGGGCTTTGAAGCAGCCAACCAATGATGCTAGAATTTTTGAAATGTAAAATATGGAAATCTGATATTAGGAATTAAAGGCATAGAAGTATGTAAATATGAGCAAGAATTAGTAGGGTTTTCTTTGCAGAGGTTTAGTAAGGACTTGTAATGCCAGCTAATGTACTCAAGGTGGCACCAAAGATTATTCAGAGGTTCCTGCATCAGTATTCCAATAACAAATACTGAAATGGTAAGGTGTAGAAAATGAGTGTAGAGACAAACTGATAAACCAAATACAGGAAATTTGAAATAGAGATTCCTTTAGCCACGTTTTCCTTAATTTTTTTTAAGTTAAAAGAATTTCTACACAATGTCAAAATGAATCAGATCTACCATTTGAAATAGTGTGACTTCACCCTCTCCACTTTGACTCATAAATACTTAAATAAAGAGAAGTGCAGTAATGTCTTGTGATTTTCAACACAAATATTTAAGGTATGGGAATAAGAGAATAAGAAATTAATAAAGTCAGAAAATAATGAATGAAATAAAAATGGTAAGAGAGAGCATATTATATAGAGGACTTTTTCTTGTCTTCTTCTTCTAAAGAACAACTATAAAAAAAGGAATGTGAAAGATGTTATCAACAAGAGCAGGTGAACAAATTTTGATTAATCTTATTTATTTTCTTCATTAGATTTATATCTTGTTTTCCTTTCCAAAAATGGGAATTCATGGCAGCTAACAGTAATAACAGTCAAACAAATGCAAGTAAAAGCACCTGTTAATTATGCACATTTTATAAATGATAAGAAACAGTAACTTACATAAAAGGTTGTCATTTAATATCATTTATTATAATTTATAACAGCAAAAAAAAAGGTATAGGACTGGGGACATGCAAGCATCTGCTGACCAAAGGTCAAATCATTATTGAGGTGGAGAGCAATACCACAAAGCAGCCAAAGAATAAAATGTGATTATTACCATAACCTACACCCCCACTCTGCGGGATGTGCTTTTTTCATAATTGAACATATTTATGACTGGAAAACATGTTTGAAAGTGTGCTGGTCAGAAGCGTGTTGCCAGGTCAGGCTGAGCTTAGACATGGTCAGGTCATAAGTTCAGAGAGCATGAGATGGGAAAACCCAGCACTAATGAGTTTGTGATAATCCTTTCAACACCCTAAGCCCTATCCACACCCCAATACAATAGAAGGTGAAACTGCCTGGTTGAAGCAATCAGGGACCATAATGTGATCCAGCCCTATGGAAATCCTCCCTAGGCCCCCTTGCCTGATCAGACATTGAGAGATTATCATGACTCCCATCAATGTTTTGGCACCAAGAATTAAGGTAATAAGCCCACTCTGGACTCCTTTGTTGGTTCCATGAGAAAGCCATTACAACTTTGTCTACAAACCCCTTCAGGGTAGGAAATAGGGTATATAAACCCTAGGCTCAGCCCCAGAAAACGGTAGTATGTTGGATGTAATAAGTGGTCCTCAGATCTCTGCTTGTCTCTGCTACCCTCAGACTCTGTCTGAGCTGCTCTGCTTTGACTATCTTCTTCAGGATTGGTAACTGTCGCCCTCTTCACTCCAATTACTCTCCCTATCTAACCTTGCTTTCCAATGGCCTTGTATGGTTCTTAGAGTGCCTGATTTCTTGTGTGTTAATCCAAATAAAATACTCTATTTAACTTTTAACTGGAGTCCTCTCTACAGCTAGTTCTGGTATACACAGGTGAAAAGATCCTGCTGTTACCCTCCTCTTGCAGGCCTCCTTTGAGCTATAATTCCCCCAAATTCTAAGGAGGCACTAGCATTGTGGGTGAATCTCAAGGTCCCCCACCTCTTAGGGTAACATGATGGTGGATGAGTTCACCTGTCTTCACTATTGGCTGGATAAATGTACATTCAGATCATAATATAGAGAAAAATATTATAGACATGAAAAATTAATTATGCCTTGGAGTTGGAGTGGAGCTGAAAAGAACTTCTGAACAACCTAACATTAAATGGTGCCCAGAATCTGCTTGGAACTGTTGTCAAACCATTTGGAAAACTGATCACAATACTATCAGATTCAATGTATATGAATGGAAAATTGCCTAGAAAGCACAAACAATCTCGTTTCATTTCAGAAGAGAGAAATTCTCAGAAAAATTAGAAAATTACTCAAAAGGAAGTGGGAAGGAAGAGGGAAAATCATCAGAATAAGTGTATGCTGCCGATTATAGGGTTTCAAATTCCAGGAGGATACAGTGTGATTAACAACAGTGTTAAAGAAATCTTGCCCAAGTAAAAAAATAACAACAGAGCACAAACCATTACAAAAAGGTAACTTGTGCACTGATGATAAAGTAAACAAATAATTGGATAAATGAACTTCTGAAGACATGAAAACAACGAACACTAAATAATTTCAATACAGCTGTCTAAAGGCTCACTCACACTACACAAATATAGCACTATTATTCCACTTTAACTGCCATGGCTGCAGCTTGTGGAATCCTGGGATTTGTTGTTTGGTGAGGCATTAGAGCTTTCTGGCTGAAAATTCAAAATATCCCTCCATTCTACATGATGGAACCATGACAGTTAAAGTAGAATCATTGTAGTGTAATAGTGTAATGTGAAAGGCTCATGAAAGGCTACACAATAATCATGATAGATGTATTGGCATGTCAACTATGGAATACCCATATCTGAAGGCAGTATAGCTTTGATGACCCAGTGTGGTGCAGTAGTTTGAATGTTGGACTAGGACACTGGGAGACCAGGATTCAAATCCCCACTTAGGCATGAAAACCCACTGGGTGACCTTGAACAGGTCACTTTCAGCTTCAGAGGAGGGCAATGGCAAATCCCCTATGAACAAAGCTTGCCAAGAACATTCCATGATAGGTCCACCTTAGGGTCACCATAAGTCAGAAATGACTTGAAGTCACAATGACGACGTAGCTCTGAATGCTACATGGGAGTAAGTTGTTATCTTTACACTCTAGTTTGGAGGTTTTCTCCACAGATCAGCAGCACTTGGCAGGAGGATGTTAGGACATATGGGCCCTTAGCTTTTTCCAGCAGGGTTCTCCTAAGGCAATGATACATAATTATATCTGAACTGCATCACTTTTGGCATGTGTTGGAGCACACATTATTAAACTACAAATGCCCATCTTGAAGCCATCAAACCTGTAACTTAGTAATCCCTCATGCATGATACAAGAAAGCCTTCTCTAGCCTCCAAGTGATGAGTCATGATGGCCAGTCCAGGTTACTCTTACTCCATTAGGATAGCCCAGCAGAGATGTCTGGGAATTATACTATAGCCTTTAAAAGGCTCCACGAACGTGTAACAACATGTCTGCTAGAAGGGGTTAACCAGCTGTATCCTCAGGGGTGTCATTTAGGGAGATGGGGGGCTACCCCCCTCTGCCTCTGTGTGCTCCTGACTAACCCACTTGGCTTCTATAAACTCTGGCTATTGTTTTAAATACTAAATACATTGTAGGCATGCATGTCAAAGCCACAAATTTAAAAGTCTGGCAGCTGATTACATTACTACATTCTTATGAGATATAAACAGAGAATTGTGCCCATACCAAATAATTAGCAACAGCATTCCCAAACATGCTATTGTTTTAATGGAACATATCCAGTTCTCTTCCTCCTCTTCCTCTTCTTTACACAGTCATGCACATGGTAGTTGTGAAAAAATTGCAGGACAGGTCTTCACTGAAAAAATTTGACAATCTAGAAAATATGTATATATATATGTACGTATGTATGTGAGGCAGGACAAACAGTGCAGGAATATGAACTTGCTGCAGTTATCTGTTTACATTAAGCCACTATGCACTGAAAAAACATTTGAGCATGACATGCAGGCTGACCCACCCAACTGCCACTTATGTGTTCCATGGGTGCCATACCCCATCACTGATGGCCACAGTGGAAATGCCTCCCTGCTTGCCAGATTCATCTGTTACCCTGTTTCTCTGGGGTCCTGGGAAGGACGCCCAAATGACCAAATATTAACACAAAATTGGGGAAATTAACTGGAGCAGACTCAAATGGCTAGCTAGAGGCAGGGTAACCCAGCAGGACCTTTTTGCCCTATGTATACAGCGTCAGACCAGTGAGCCAAACAAATTCAGAGTAAACCAATTAATGTTTTATTGAGAAGTAAACAAATAAGACAACAATCACACCACTAACTAAATAAGAAATAGGAAAATAGAAATGAATTTAGGAATAAGCAATACGACCTGATCACGTAGTCCTGAAGAGCTGAAGAAGATGAGACTTAGTAGGATTCCTGGGGAGCTCGCTATACAGACTGGCAGCAAGACGGGGTGAAACTCAAAAAGCGGCTCTCTGAACTATCAAACCAGGGCTTTTTATAACAAAATTGTGCCTGTGATCCATGTCATAAACTTTGAAAACAAAGTTAACTTTGAAATGCACCAAAAGGCTTGGAAGTGGATCAAAACATCAATCATGCAGCCCATGTGCCAGTCAATGGGCACTTTTATGGTGTTGTTATTTATGGGTGCGAATCAGGTATCTTGTGAGATGAAAGGAATACACCATCCAGATCCCGAAGCACAACCAAGGCTTTGAAATGCCCACCTGAGAGAGGGGAAGTTGGAATTCCTGTCATTAAACGACTGCTCCTTGTGTCTGTGTTTTTCTCAGGATCGTGGCAAACATATTAGCCAGGGTGTCATGGAAAGGTCAAATTATTTGATATCACAAAGGAATATCTAGTGCTATCAAAGCTTATGCCTAAATCACAGTTACACCACCAGTGTGGGAAAGGGGCTGTGCACACTGATGGACAAACCTAAAGTGGTTCCGAGGGAGTACCCAGATTGAACTAGATCACCCATACATGGAGGAGTCTTGCACCTGCATGGCAGTACAAGTCTTCAGCCCTTTGCTTATATTAGCCAGACATTTAGATAAAAGTCTTATCATGAGTGTTATTGTGGGGGCGGAATGGTTGTTGCCCAAGTTCCTAGTTTCAGTTCAGAAGATCTAAATTCTAAAGAGGGTTTACTAAAAGCAAAACTCAGCCAGATTCTTTTAAGGGACTAGAAAGCAGAAGCAGCCTCTCCGAGGCAGTGTTGCTAAAATTCCTGAGGTAGAAGGGAGAAAGAGGTGAGACGGATAAGACTACTAGTCTACAATACTTGAGGTTAGGAGAATCCTGAGAAAAGGATGGGGAAACAGGAGAAGGATGTGTGGGGTACTGCTAATAAGATATGTGTGGTAAAAAAAATGGAGGCCCTGTGGTGCCTTTTAGGGCTATAACCTACAGACCTCAGTATTGTTAGGTAAACTTTGCCAGTTTAAAGTAATGCTACTTGGACTGAAGGGAATACCATTTGTGACTAGTGTTTAAATTATGTTGGAAAAGATGGAAGGCCAACCTTCTGACTCAATGTCATTTTAGACAATGCTGCTGAATAACATTTCTACAAACAGTAGCTAAGTGAGCTGTCACAGAAGGCCATGTGCAATTCAAACAGTATTCCTGACATCATGGAGACCAAAAAAGAGGTACTCGCCACAAATGGGTTTTCCCCATTCAAGCCCTTTGAGCTATAGATCGTGCAGAACTGTTATTTTAAAAAGCTTACTTCAGAAGAGCGCAAAGCGGCAGAATAGACTCTGTCACTTTCACAATTGAACATTAGTATGTTCTCTAAAAGTACCAGATCCTGCCTATCTTGGAAGCTAAGCAGGGTCAGCCCTGGTTAATACTTGGATAAGAGACTACCAATGAATACCAGATGTCACAGGCTGTATATTTTAGAGCAGTGGTTCTCAACCTGTGGGTCCCCAGATGTTTTTGGACTTCATCTCCCAGAAGCCCTGAGCATTGACCATAGTGGCTGGGGCTTCTGGGAGCTGAAGTCCACAAACATCTGGGGACCCATAGGTTGAGAACCACTGTTTTAGAGGAAAGAACTGGCAAAACTACCTCTGAATATTCCTTGCCTAAGAGAATCCTATGAAATTCATGGGCTCACCATAAGTTAACAGTCAGCATGAAGGCATACGCACATGTCCAAATACCCAATGTCTCATGCGTTCTAGAAAGTTTCTTGTTAAACATTAAAGAAATCCCAACCTTCTCTTTAACTATTATATATATTATAATATATTATGATGGAAGCTGTTAGTTCTACAGATCATTCAGAAGCCCTCCAGAATGACAAACCAGCCATAGTAAAATTATGTTGTTATTTGTTTTGTTTGTTGTTGTTTTCTTGCCTTTCTCCCAACAATGGGACTCGAGGTGTCTAACAACATTAAAACAATACAAATTAAAAAATTCATAAAAGTATAAATATCAGATTTAAAAAGCAATTAAACAATTTATAAAATTCAAACATTACATGTTAAAACATTAAATGCATTAAAATATATTAAAAGCCATACCAACCTTAAAAACAGAACTGCACAGTATTATTATTTATAAACAACAAAATGAACCCAAACTACACTAGAGGACTCCTTATAAATTCAGCATGAATGCATTTATTATTTATCAGAGTATTCCCTTTGGCAAGTCTTCTGCTAATGATATCACCAGTGGAGAGCTAGTGCTGAGCAAATCCTGGCACTCACAACAGCTTTTCTTAAAATTGAGATTAATGGCAGCTCTGGATCTGCACATGTTTCCAGGTACCTGAAAGTAGAGTCTTTGTTATGGACATTTGTAATTTAGTTATGGCACAGATTGTGTTTTTCTTGGGCTCTGTAGCATCCTATGAGGTTGCCCCGACTATAACAAAATACCATCCATAACCAAAGCTAAACAAACAAAAAGAAGGGAACAAATGACAACCACAGAGAACAGTCTACACTGGGGAGGAATTAACTCTCCATCTGGGTCAACACTTGTGAAGCTACAGACAGAGAAGTTGTTAATATTTGGCATGTATATAGCACTTTTTGAATGTTCAGAAGGTTTTGCATACAATATCTCAGACGCTGTCCCACAACAACTCTGCGAGGCAAATCTGTCTTGTTATCCCCACGCTGCAGGGGCAGGGATGAAGAACTGGTGAGCCTAGGGTCTTTTAGTAGGTTCATGGCTAAAACAAGATTTTAACTGGAGATTTGCTGGGTTACAACTCATGCTGTTAGAGATGATCTATACATTTGGCAGGAAATGAAATGCCAGCCGCTCCGTGGTGGCAGAACCGGTGGGCATGTATGTGTTTGCAGGCTGCAGTAGAGAAATAATGGTTTTGGAGATATGCTTTTAAACCTTCTCCTCCCCACTACTGCCTCCCCTCCTCTACATTTTGCCCAGCCAAGGTTGTTCCCAGACATGAGGTTTCAGACAACCCACTAATGTTTTCTTTCAGCGCATGTGAGTTGTCTGAGCTACCTACTTTAAGTACAGAAATATGACTGAAGAAGAGAAGGACAGAGAAAAAAGCAGCAGGGAAAGGAAGCAGAAAATCAGTTCCTTAGCTTCCAACACCCATATTTGCCTTTGAATCCATAGAACACATTTCCCTCAGCTGCTATTTTACACCATAAAATTTTTTTAAAAAATTGATTTTAAAATTTAATTTGATTTTAAAATTGATTTTTTTAAAAATCAGAGCAGCACCTTTAAAACTAACTGATTTTTATTTTAGTTTGAGCTTTCCCAGACATTACTCCATTTCTTCAGATGCAATACAAAGTGATATTAAAGCCCCAGGTTATTAAATATATTTATTTGTATTTATATATTTATACAGTTTATGTATTTATACAGTTGTGGTAGTGGGATAGAATCCAGAATGATGCAAATTGTGACCCTTACCCTAAATTGCCAAAGAACTGTGTGAGGTGATAACAGGGCTTTCATGTAAATTGGTATTGATGTGTAAAAGCAATAAATATGCTTACCAAAAGTTAGTTCCCTTGCGGTCAAAACCACACCAGGCGTACATCTCACTGAAGTGGTAACCTTTGTGGATCTCCCAGTTAGGCAGGGATTCAGACGATTTGATGCTCTTCCATTTACTCCCCCCTAAACCCTTCCCTTGGAAGGGTGGAAACAAGCATACCAGAATGGTTCTAGTCAAACCTCCCTGACACATCTCCTTCCCCCATTCATGGATCAGGGGAGTTTTAATGGAGAAGCACTGATCTTGGAAACTAAGCAAGGTCAGTCCCAGGTAGTGCGATTTTTGCCTGGGGAAGTCCTATGAAATTCATCGGGTCACCATAGGTTGCCAGGCAACTTGAGGGAACATATAGAAATATGTATCCCCTAAGCCGTTTATTACTGCAGTATGAGATGGCATTGCTTAGACACAGGCCATTTCCACCCTACCCTGTTATAGTGCTATTATTCCACTTTCAATATCCTGTGGAATTCTGAGGTTTGCAGTTTACTGAGGCCAAAGAGCTCTCTGGCTGAGAATTCTAGATGCCCTCCCTAAACTGCAAATCCCAGGATTCTATAGGAGGTTGAAAGTGGAATAATAGCACTGTAACAGTGTAGTGCAGAGATGACCACAGACTGGCTGTAGTGAGAATTAGAGCTATCTCTCTTTACAGACAGCAGCCCCAGTTATCCATTTACACTTGATATACAGAGTTTCAGCCAGTTAACTAGCAGTTACTTAGGCAACTCTTTAAGTAGATCAAAATGATCTTTTCTGTGCTACATCAGATCAGTTAATATCTAGCTAGCTAGCTATATCCCTCCACCACATTTACTTTCTATTAGCACAGTCAACAAGAATCAAATATATTCAGTTCAGAAGTAGCAGTGTCCACCAGGACTGGACTGGACTGGGCTGGGCTGGTGCTTCTTCTTTTATTTTAACTTTTAGAGTATTGCTTGCAAGAGATGACTCAGGAAACACTAGAACTACAAAAGAGATAAATTTCTGCATAAAATGGGAATTGGTTTATGGGGTGAAAATACTCAGAAAATAATTTTTGTTTTTGTAGAGAAACGACCCCAAGAGAAATGTTTCACTGAAAAGAAGTGCTTGAATTTAAATTCAAGGGGTGCTGTTTTCGAACCAGGCTGTCCACAAAAACACAATAGCAGCATTATCTTCTTCAACACTGGCTTTTAACACTTGTATATGGTATACACACCTACAAGCAAGATTAATCAAGGCAGTAGAGCCTTTAAAGCTCTGCTTTCCCCAGAAACAAAGAAAGATTTCTAGGATGATTTTCTGTCTCTGACAGATTAACGGAAGAAAGATGGGGAGAGGAAGAGGGAAGTAGCTGCTGTGTTTACCAAATACTCTTGGTTTCCATAGTGAGGGTGTCTCTGTCCTTATGAAAGGCTTAGAAGAGCCATAGGGAGGGGAAAAGGGGGTGAGGAGAAGGCCATATTCAGGTCAGTAGGTGGGAATGTTGCAGGGTAGGAAGAAGGGGCCTCCATTTGCCCAGAACAAACTACGCTTTCTAGCTTATTCAGATAAAGAATTCTTAAAAAAGTGCAAATTCTAATTTTTCTGCTGGATATCAACGACGTTTCATGTCCACTCTATGCACTATTAATATGGAGACTATTTCGTTGAACAACATGCTCTTTCATGTTTTAATCAAGAAAACTAGTCTTTATTTCAGTCAGAACCTCCATTTATCCCCAGAAGTCTATTCTTCTGTCCCTTTTTCATTCTTTCTTTCCTGTTTTCAGTTCCTCGTTGGCAGCCCATGTCAGTTCACACACTAAGGGACATCATTCTAATGATGACTTAGGATGCTTCCACACTAATCATTTTCTCTGCTAAACAGACCATTTGCTTAGGATAGTCCAAACTATGGTATTCCTGTTTTCCACCCCTCCCTCCATTGTGCTATTTATTCCAAGTGCTGATATAGGTCTGAGTGTGCATGTCTGTATTAGCATGTTTATATTCAAAGCAGCTCAATGTTACCTATGTGATTCTCTCTGCTCTCATTTTTTTTCTTCACAAAAACCTTGTGGATTGGATCAAGCTGAGAGCTAGTGACTAGCTCAAAGTCGCTCAGTGAGTGTAATAATTGGATGGAGATTTGAACGTTGGTTTCCCCGTCATAGTTAGATATTCCTAACACTACTGAGCTCACTGTAGTGAAATTGTCTTGCCAAGGGTGGACCTTGCTGTGGAATGTGTGTAATCCCACCCTCAGGCTCTAATAATACCAGGTGCGTTTTTGCTCCTGCACCATTCACATTTATGTATTTGCAAGAACTAGTGAAACGTCTAAAGTTTTCCCTTCACATCAACAGCTGATCAGATTCAAGAGCGAATGCTGGGCCTAATTTTGGAGCATGGAATGCCCTCTGTGGGTGTCATGCTCTCTGAGTGAGTTTTCATCCTCCTCACCAGTGTTTCCATGACCCATTCACTTGCCCACTTCCTCTGGAACCAATTCCACACAATTGCCAAGAATGAAAGCAAAAGGGAAATGAACTGCTGTGTCTTTTCTTTCTAGTCATTTCTGACATGTTCAGAAGAGGCTGGTGAATAGGCAGTAGAAGCAAGGAATAACAGCAGCAGGGTCAGAAGGTTCTGGGGTTGATACTGGGTTTTGGCCTCAATAGGTGGTCTGCAATGTCTGCCTGTGATATCAGCCCTGGCAGGACTTAACCCCCTAACTACAGAAAAATGGGGTGGGGGTGGGGAGATCCATATGCCAGTTTCAGTGATCATCATGCGTGTGCTAACACTGATATGCACACATGGTCTTCTAACACTAGTACAGCCTTAGTTAAGAAAAAAGATGAATATTGGTGCTTACATGCATTTGCTGTCATCTAGAAGCATCCTTGCATGTCTGGTGGGCTTTGATAGACAGAACATTAACATCACCTGGCACACAATGTTTTTCAATGAAGTCTGTATACAATTAGCTGCTTGTCCTATGGATGTATCTTTGTGCTGACTCTAAGCAAACTGACTCTGATGGTCGTAAAGACCAGCCAGAAGGAAGTGATGATAATCATGCATTCAATCAGTCCCTGCAAGATGCCATTATCAAGAGACAAGCCTCCATGTGTGAGACAGGAGTAGCTGTTCAGTAGGGATGGAAAATATATTGAAAAATATTTAATAAATGTGTTTCTCAAGTGTCAGGAGACCCCTATGAAAAGAATCCTGAGTGAATAAGAAATTTTGGAGTTCAGGAGTTATTCTGATCAAAATTCACACAATTTTTTGGTTCATAAAATAGCATTTCTGATTTTCTGTACAGGAAATAATATTGCTGAGAACAAGTCCCCAGCTAAACTTTTTCTGCACTGAAATATTATCTGCACAGAAAATGCTGTATTCTGTACAAGAAAGGTGAACACATTGTGCACAAGTCTTGAGCTATGAATTTTTTAGTGCAGGAAGAAAATTTCTAAAATAATTTACTGCTTTCCTTCAAAACGAAATTAGCAAAGAATTAGATTCCTACTGCGCAGTTATCAGAGACCGAGAGATTAAGTCATGTTTCACTTGTACCTGTGAACCAACCTTTGCTGACTGGTGGTGTGAACTGACTCAATTGAAACATGTACAGCAAGATTAGTCTTTAGTATTAGAACTACAAAAGCCCATTTATATATCCTAGTTAAAGGGACCTAAATACCCTAAAGGTACCAGATCCTGTCTCATCTTGAAAGCTAAGCAGGATCACTCCTGGTTAGTAATTGGACAGGAAACAGCAATGAACACACTATATGCTGTAGGCTGTATGTCAGAGGAAGGTACTTTAAAGCCACCTCTGAGTATTCCTTGCCTAAGAAAACCCTATGAAAAATTTATGAGGTCTCCATAGGTTGTCAGGCAACTTGAAGGTGTGTGCATGTGTGTGCGCACACATCCTAGTTAAGCAGTGTGTGAACCATACCTTTGATTATTTTCCTTCTCTCTTTGTCTGTGTTCATATGAAGATGCCTGTTCAAGTATTGTAACACAAACATTAAAAGGAATGAACTAGTTCTATAGGCTCAGCCTTAGTGGTGGTCTGATTAATTTTGCTGATGATGCCTTCCCTTCTGATCAAAATTTCTCCTCTGGAAAACAAAAATCCAGTAATATTTGTAGTGGACCTCTGCCAGGGCTCTAGAGAACATTTTATGCTAGTTAGGCCACAGTGGACCATAAGGATGAGGGGGTTTACTGCACAAGGTTGCTTACAGGTCATTTCTGATGACTCCAACAGCTGAGCCAAGGCACACCTTGCAGAAGATAAGAAATGTTACTTTTCCCCTGTGCTAATGAGAACTCCATGGTTGACATTACTGTTTCCTTTCCCTCTCTGCATTGTGCTTTGCTTCCTTCTTAATGAATCAAATAACGTAGTGGTGTTCAAGTTGTGCTGAAGGGAAAAATGAAACCCACAGAGTCTTATCAGGAGAGTGCAAACCCTGAAGGTGGAGACAACAGGGATAATTACCAGGCCCACACAAGGAAAGATCCATGTCAACTCTGACAAATAATAGTTGTAGGTTTGTTTATCTAGTCTGTTAACTACATGCTATGTAAAAGAACAGAGAACCTATGCAATAATATCTATTCATAACATAGTAATACATGTCATAGCAACTGTAGGGATTAAATTTATGCTGACAAACAGTAATACATTCCAGCATTCATGAGCCACATCCCTACTTGGGGGGGGGGCGCGGGGGGCAGGGAGTGTGATCCGTGGGACCCATGCACCTCAAGGATGTTTTTAGGTCCCCAAAGCCACATAGGTTTTGAAAAAAAATTTTTTTTTTCAAAAATAAAAATGGTCCCCCCATCCCCATAGAGGTTGTTGGAGGTAAGTTCACCATGTTTCTGGCTGCCCCCTGGACTGTTTTAGACCCAAACGAGGCCTTTATTCTATTAGGGAGTAAGCCAAAAATTGACACAGGCAAAATTAAGGGAGGGTGATGTGATTGGACACACTGCATTTAAAACATCGCAACCCATAGCACAATTGAATACACTCACAAATTAATCAAAATGTGCTGTTCTTATAAACTACACTAGTGGAGCTTTGGAAGCAAGTCAGAAGAAAAATGGCATAGCGTTTGGAAAGGGAAATAGCAAGAATCAACAGGAAATGACATTTGTACTTATCCATCCTCTGCTCTTTAGTTACTCAAAATGTCCTCATCTGGAACAGCTCATTATCAGGAATTCCTGAGCTTGTGCTGGAATATAATTGATTGAGATGCCCAAGACTGTATGTGTTTAGGGTGTAGGCAGAAAAAGGTTTCAGGACCCTGAATAGTGCCTCCCTGATCTACTCTGCAGGGCTCCTAGAGATTCAACACCTTGGACAGTTCAATTCATGAAGGATATTGCCTGTTTAAATGTCCAAGCTAAGGGAACAATCACGCTCTCTCTGCACGTCCTTAATGAAGTTCCTCCATTTTGAATTCTAGTCAGCTGTAAAGGTTGTTCCTGTTGTCAGCCTCTTGTCCTACTTAAAATTATACTGACGCTAACTGGCAAAGTCAATGCCTGGGCTCTCAGCAGTGCTGGAGCTTACCACCAGCAGGGTAGGGGCATGGGAGGAGGAACGTGGGCGGGGCTATGGCCAGAGTGGGTGGGGCAATGATACGCATGGGCAGGGCAAGAACGCATGTGGGAGGGTGATGATGCAGGAGGGTGGGGCTACAGCACATGTGGGCAGAGTGATGATGCATGTGGGCAGAGCGACGTGTGGAGGCAGGGCTACAGCGCACATGGGCGGGGTGATGATGCACATGGGCAAGGCAATAGCATGCATGGGCGGGGCAATGGCGCGAGTGGGTGGGGCAATGGCACAAGTGGGTGGGGTGATGGCACATGTGGGTGAAGCAATGACACAAATGGGTGGGGCTACAGCATGCACAGGCAGGGCAATGCACAGGCAGGGCTATGATGCACATAGGTGGGGCGACGGTGCACGTAGGCAGGGCTACAGCACATGGGGAGGCAGGCAAAGAGTGGCACCGCCTCTTAAAAAGTGCTGCCCAGTGTTCACCACCCCCAGCACCCCCCATCCCTATGCCAGTGGCTCTCAGCATCAGCTCTCAGTACTCTATTATACTCTGTAACAATATCTGTTATATTTCACTGCTGAGCAAAAGCAGCATGTGTGATTCAAGGTTCATTGTTGATTATTAACTGAAGGATATAGCTAGCAACAATGCATCAGGACCTTGGGAAAGTGAACATCCTTATGTGACTTCTGCACATGCACTGTATGGTCCGCGACATCACAGCCCAATCTTATAAACACCCCCCTCTCCTTGTAACAATAAAGGGTCCTTCTCTTACTCATGCAAGAAGTGGTTTGGCTGCATTCTTCTTTAGGGAGAGGAAGGACACTTTGGCCAAAGCTTCAAAGGGAAAGTCCTTTCCGGGCTGATTCAGAGTTCACCTGCAACCACATGTCCCACTTGGGTGACAATATGGCAAATATTTTAGATCTGACCTTAACAAGATTTGAGGTTCAAGGGTAACCCTACCAAGGGCTAAGGATCCTCTTTAGCCACAGAACAGTGCAAAGGTATGTGGTTTTGATCCCTATTATTGAAAGATGTGAAAAGTAGGGATGAAAACCCTCAACTTGTCTCATGTGCAAGTTTTCAGTTTGTGAGAAGGACTTTTGTGCAAACTGTGTAAATTGCAGAAATGCATCATGACAGTGTGACAGCTACTGCCCTGTTGTGGGGATTTTAAAAAGAATAAGCATCAGATGGGCTGTTTGTGTGATTTGGATCTGTCAGCTAGTCTTTTTGTTCTTGCCACATGCAAGGACTTTCCTTCACAAGGGGAAAAATTATTTGGTCTGTGTAGAGACATTTGATCTGTGGAAGCCTCAACAGGGAAAATAGCACTCAGTGGCCAGAATTCTGTTGAAATCTAACATATTGGTGTGTTTCAATGTGGAAGTTGATTTGTGCAATGTGAAACATCAGTGTGCAGTTTAAGATTGCAGAAATGAAATTATGCATGAAGTGCTAATGTACCTGCATGCACATTCAGTTACACATTTGGGTGTGCACCTGCGAATGCATTCAGCGGCTTAATGTTGCCATTCAAGAGACAGGTTGCATAGCAGAATGAATGTGCAATTCTATATCCACTGGTTTTCACTATGCAAGTCCAGTGGAGAGCCTTGGCCAGCGTTTCATTCTTGCAGTAGATGTAAAAAATCTCAGCAGCCTCTCCCATCAAGACTCTTTCCCTCCTTTCAAAAAATTTTAAAGGTAGATTTTGTAAAGACACCAATAATGTTCCTGTTGGATATAATATGTAAGGATTTAGGTGGTAAATATGGATTGCTTCTTTGTGATATGAGAACAGCTGCAAGACTAGTGATTGTTCAAACTTGGGAATGGGTTGAAGCACTGTGGAGCCCAGAGAACACAGAGACCACAGAGCAAGAAAAAGGGTAATTTATTACGCACGGGCTTTTGGCTGGATGTCTCCAAAAGACCAAAAGCCCTGAATTCAAGTTTCACAGCTCTTTTATAGACAAAGTTCACAGCATACACAAAGATCACAGGCAAAGATCGCAGGCATGTCTCAGTCCATCCCTCCGGGGTCACAAATACCACATGCTGTTACTAGCTAATTGCCCCCGCACTCAGACCCCGGAAAGTGCTTATCTACAATCTGCAATTACAGCAGCCAGTCAATAAACGACATCCTGGCTACGTGATCAACATCCTAGCTACCTGATACATTGGCTCTCGTGACCTTTTTACCCTTCTTAAATCTTTCTCCGTTCCTCTGACCTAAGCCCCCAGCTTCTACTTTATTTCTACTTTATTATTTCTAATTCATACCTATATCAGCACCAGTGACAGAAGACTGGATTGTTAAGGTTGCTGAGCTATCCCAAATAGCCAAACTAATGTGGGCTTTAAAGGATAAGCCAATTAAAGATTTTTTGGGAACTGTTAATGCAGTGGTTCTCAAACTTTGAGGTGGAACTCTAAGCCAGGGTTGGGGGCGGCAAAGGAAAGTCAGCCTGCAAATACAGTAAATGTGAAAAAGGACAAGTCTCTCTGTGTGTGCATGTGTGTACCATTGAGGACTGACTATTCTCTGCAAAAGAGCAACACAAAATGTCTTTTCCTGTTATGCCTTCTTCCAGCTTTAAATATAGCAAAATTTGTCTTCCCTGTTTTCATGCTTTTCCCACGTAGCTCTCCAAATGTTCCATCATTAGTATAGCAATGAACCACAAGGTAGTTTGAGAGGGAAGTGAAGAGAGGAGGCAGAGAGCAGAAGAGCTCAGTATTAAGATGGAGGGAATGTGCAGCATGAAGGGGCTGGGAAGAGAGAGAAGGGGGGCATAGGAGAGGACATGGGGGGCATGACATGGAAGAGGAGGGAGAAATATCCTCAAATAGATGTAAAGGGGGGTCCCTGGGTAAAATTTTGAGAACCACTGCATTAATGGACTTTATGAGCAAAAAGAAATCAAACCATGCAATAATTTGTGGATAAGTTTGCTTAGGTAGATCTGTAATGGTAGAATCATATTTTTTTGATTTGTTTTCTTTTTCTTATTACAGTTTTATGAGGAGATCAGAGACCTTTTTTGTGTTTTAGTAAGTTAGTATTTAGTCAGTTAATAAATTAGTGTTCTAGTGAGTTAGTGTTTAGGGTTTTTTTTTTGTTAGTTTACCATGTTAGTTTATTGTGTAGTATTGTGTTTTAATTTCAGTTTATGTCCATGTTTAAAATATCAGTTGTGTTCATGTTATCCTGTGTTCAAAATGATAGGTGTGTCTGTGTCTGTGTCTTTGTAATCTTTTTCACCTCCCTTCCCTTCCCTTCCCTTCCCTTCCCTTTCCCTTTCCTTCTTTTCTTTACTTTATTAAGCAATTTCTACTCTGACGTATATTATGGGATCTCAGGCTGATACAGAAATAAGTTAAAACATATAAAGAAATTTTGAAACAATTTTTTTTAAAAAAATAATTTAAACAGACTAAAAACATATTAAATAATTTAACAGGTTAAGACATCTGAAACTATGTGCATATAATTTAGTAAGATTTCTTCACATCTCTAGTATAAAGCTACATTCAGGTTTATACTGATTCATACTGAGACCTTGTTCATTTATGGGCTTATGAGACAGCTTTGTTTATCCATGAATCCATTCCATTCAGGTGGGAACAAAAAGATAACATTGGAAGAAGCAACTGTACTCTCTTCCTCCCACTCTTCCCCCATAATTCATCACAACGTCACTTACAGTACTTTTCTCCCCATCCAGCTCACTACTAATACTGAAGTCAGACTGAAAGCATTTAAAGCAGCAAAGCATGGGGAGGTAAGACATGAAAAGAGAAGTATTCCTTTTTGTTCACTTTTAGTTGTACATATTAGACACAAACATAGACCTTGGATAGATGGGGCATGTTGATTTCATTCTTGAAGGAAGCAATAAGTAATATTAGCAATTCTCTTAGTGCCACGAGAAAGTCTTGGAGAACTATGCAATTTCCAAAGTCTATTCATGATTCAGTATTTAAACTGTGCAAAATTTGCATGAGATTACAGACCACATTTTCACAGAAAATAGCAATCCCCCCCCATGGGATACAGAATTTTCTACACAGCAAAAACATTTCCTGTTCAGGAAAAATAGTTCTGCAAAATGGCTGTTTTCAGGGGGGAGGCGTGTGTGAATTTTGTGCAAAATGAATCTCTAACTGAAAACTGGTACCAATTCAGAATTCTCCTTGCCAGGACTTTTTGATATTCAAGAAATACATTTCAAAGCGTTTTTTAAAAGTATTTTCAAATATTCTTTCCATCCTTAAGGAAGATTAGCTTGATGCTACCTGACAGGCAAGATAACATTTTCATCCAGTTGCACTTTGGCCATCCACAGCAGCTCTACAACAACTAGCATTTACTCCAATGAATGACTTCAGGAATTTGGAAACAGAAGACAAGATCTTCAGTTCTAAATCAAGTATGGCCAATATGGACAGCTATACCCTAACAAATGAGGCTAGCTTCCCTGACCCATGACTCTCGCTCTCTCCTTCTGCTGCAGCAAAAAAGGCAAATGCTATTTTTGTTGTTGTTGTTGCTGTTGCTGTTGTTGTTGTTGCATGCCTTCAAGTCATTCCTGACTTACGGTGACCATGAGATGATCATATCATGAGGTTTTGTTGGTAAGATTTGTACAGTGAGGGGTTGTTTTTGTCTTCCTCTTAGACTGAGAAAATGGGAGTCACTCAAGGTCATCCACTGGGTTTTCATGCCTGTGTGGGAACTCAAACCCTGGTCTCTCAGTGTCCTATTCCAACACTCAAAGCATTATACCACACTGGTTCTCTAAATGCTGTTTTAGCCTGCATTAATAAGAAACATAGTTTTCTAGCTGAGGGAAGTAATAGCCCCACTATATTCTGCACTGCTCGTGCCTCATCTGTGGTAGTGCATTCAATTCTATGCACCTCATTTTAAGAAGGATATAGACAATTTGGAGCAGGTTGAGAGAAGGGGCAACAAGGATGATAAGAGATATGGAAAACAAACCATATGAGGAAAGGTTGAAGGAGCTGGGCTTGTCATCTTAGTGAAAAGAAGACTGAGGGTGATATGACTGCACTCTTTAAAAAATGTTTCAAGGGAGTAGGGGACAGGCCTCATTTTTGCTGCCTCAGAGGGTATGATCACGTCTAAGTCAAGGTCAGTCGATTTTGATTGAACATTAGAAGGAACTTGACATTAAGAGCAGTTTGACAATGGTACCAATTAAATAGAGAAATGGTGGGATCTCCTTTTCTGGAAGTCTTCAAAAGAGGCTGGGTAATTACTTGCTGGGGATGCTACAGCTGGAAATCCTGCACTAAGCAGGAGGTTTGACTCAATGGCCCATGAGGCCGCTTCCAGCATGAAATTCCAGAAATGTAGCACTTGCCTGTGTTTGTTTTCCTTTTGAAGACCGCTCCTGAAGGCTTCTTCCCATTTTGTAGTATGTAATTGTAGTAACATACAGATTGAACACTGATAGAGGCCATTTCCCCACTAGAGTCTTATAGCACTATTATTCCACTTTCAACGTCCTATGGAATCCTGGGGTTTGCAGTTTAGGGAGGGGCCGGCCAGCCCCTCCCTAAACAGGGAGCGCTACAACAATCTAGTGGGGAAATCGTCAGAGGCATGGAATGACACCTCCAATAGGAAGACAGAAATCTACTGCTTCCCCATGAGAGCTTTGTGATAATGTCTGAAGCTGAGGCAGAATTCATCATGAGGAAAGTCTATAGGTAGGCACCAGTTGGTTGCGGAAATGGGGAATACTGCTTTTCTGTCACTAACACCCAACAGAGATAATACTTTGGTAGAAACTCCATCATAAAATGTAGATATCCAATACAAATCATGGGTAATTGTGGTGTGTGTATGTGCATATGTACAATTCTATGCATAATTACATAGCAGTAAAGTACCATTAAACCTAACTTACCTCTGACTATATAGGTTAAATGTATAAAGCACAATGAATATGAAAAAAATCCTCAGCCATCTGAACTACAACTTTGATCCATAGAAATGCACACAATCCTGTGAAGAAGTGTTGCTCTTTAATCTGGTAGCATGAAGAGGAAACATTATCAAAGAAAAAGAAAGAAGTATGCAGCTACTACTTGAGTATTTGCCACATTCTCTGACTTCCTATAGGCTACCCACCCAAGCTTCATTGTCATCCCCATCACCCAGTACAAGCAGAGAGAGTTTATTACCTTAACACCCTGGCAGATTCTATCATTGTTCCTACTCTGAAAAATATCCTGAAGTTGCACTTAACCATGTTTACCCTCCATGACACATTATCCAAATGCTTCTCCCTCAAGAAGCAATTGGCTATTTAGTTCCTACAGTAATATATCACCTGTAGTTTACCTAACAAAGGATGTGGCCAGCCATATGTGGCTTGCAGCTTTGACCATTAACCTACTCTTTTCTGATTCCCCAGGTTTACAAAATGGTGAAAATGTGTGCCAATTAGCATTTAAGGAAAAGCCCCAAGACACTACTTTATGTTCATGCTCTCTCTGCTTTCTCCACTCTCTTTCTTCTTCAGAGTGTGCTATGCTGTGTAAAAAGATTAATGGTATTTGTAGAAGCAACATCACAGAAGTGATTATTAAGAATTCTTGAAAAGGTAATGGATTGGCTTTAAATAACCCACTGTATTTTACTCCCACTGAGAAGGAGAATGTCTACAGCTGAATTTATGAGTCTGACTGTCTAATAAAAGGCCTTGATTGAAATAAATAAATTATAGGACGCTTCATTTATTGCTAGGCAAAGAATAACATCTGAGCTCTGGGCCTCAAAGTTTATTCTCTTCGTGGCCAAAACTCTAAAGCTAAGAGGTGACAGCTGCAATTCACCAAATTCTGCTGAAGTAAGAGATTTTTTTTTTAGTATGTCTTGTAAGAGGATATTTTTCTAGAAACAAAATAGTATTCTACCCAAGACAAACAGAAAGTTGGCAATAATTTGATTTTTGTATATAAATTACAAAACAAGACAAAAACCCTGTACCCTAACTAATAGACTGTTGCTTTATTTTATGCACAGAAGTATAATTAGTGAATTTCAGCCAGGCGTAGAATTGTCATGTTGAATTCAAGATACCTGTACAGAAAAGTGATGAAATGTGGAAAAAACCCACTGTGGGTCTCCTCCCTTTTCCTTCTGTGGTTCCTTCATATGTCCTGCCTGCACCACTGCCAATGTGAGACACAAGGGGAGCATACCTTGTTATAGCAGACCAGATTGTTACCACACCTATATACTATGTCCTGAGGAGCATAATTATTTTATATCAAACATAGTGAGCCATAGAGATCTACTGGAAGGACACACAGGCAAGCAGAGCTATGGATATAGATCAAAGGGTAGCCCTGTTTTCTGTTATGCATCCTAGGTGAATCTCGGAAATGGTTCACACAGACCATTTGAATGAGTTTCAGCAATAATAGCGCCAACGGGAGACAAGAGGTCTCTGGGATCAAATTAACATGTCAAACAGCCAGGAATGTTACACCTTGGCATCCCTGGGTGAGAAAGCAATCTTGTGGGAACTACAAAGATGCCTGGCTGGATTTTCTTTATACTACAAAGCTGAGATCCATCTTCATAAAAATACAGCCGTCTGGTCCCAGGACGTGTTCAGCCCTATAACTAGAACCCCTTTTTCTCCTCCATTTTGGGAGTTCTCCCAGACTTGCAAGCAGTCCCTCTGCCAGTGGGAAGCTCCCCTCAGTCCCTCCTCTAGGCTGAGTTGGGCTCTCCGCTTGTCTTTTCCCAGATGAAGACTTCTGGATTGGTACAGTATTACCCAAAACCTCTGTGTCTCTCTCTCTTAAGTTTCACCTCTTTAGAAATTTCTGTAGTCTTGTATGCTTGTGGGAGTGAGTACAGCTGAGTGATTGTATGGATTTTAACATCTATCTCAATAAAATACTGAAATTTGAACAATTAGCCTGATTCTCTGTGATCCAACTCTGTAAACGCTGGGCTCAAGATCCTTAATTATCCTGCCCTCTTTGCATTGCTACAGCAGTGTTCATAGCTAATTTTCCCTGTGATCATTTTGACAGGCATTGGGAATTCCCTAAGGGACCCCCAGCAACCAGGGTAACAAGATCACAGATTTTGTGTGGGTGTGGGTGTGGGTGTGGGTGGGCTACGGCTGCCTCACCTTCTGTTGCACTGAAATTTTTTTTCTAAAGGTTCAGTTCTTCAGGTCCCGATGTCTTAAGCTAAAAACATAGAAAATGCTGGATTTAGGAACTCCTAAATCACCAAGGTATTTTTACATCTTTATAGATTACAGCAAAGACTTTGCTTTGGGTAGATGATGAAAAAATATAGTTCTAAAAGAAACAGATGTGCCACAACATTTGATAGTCTTGATGTGTAACCAGTACTCCAGACAAGAGGACACTGCCAGGCCACAATATGGAGAAACAAAATAGTTTTCAAATGGCAAGGAGTTCACACTAAGTTGCATTCTATCAACCTATCTGTTTAATTTATCAGCAGAGCATATTATATGGAAAGTAGGGTTAGATCTGGAATGAAAATTGGTGTGAAAATTGAGGGAAGGAGATCAACAATTCAAGATATGCAGATGGCCCCATGGCAATAGTAAAAAACAGTAAACTCTTGGAATGACTATTCAGGAAAGTCAGGGAAGAAAACGTGAAAGGAAGGTTGCAGCCAGACATTAGGGGAACAAAAATAATCACCATAAAAAGATTTACATAACTTTAAATTGGATGATAAAGATTTTCTAACCTCTCTGTGCAGGGGATATTAAGAGAACTGTGGGTGAGAAAAAAGGCTCTAGATAAAGCACTAGGGAAGCTTGGAGTGGTATTTCTGAGGGGGATGTAGTAATCCTTTGACTCATGGGTATGAATAAGAAGGAATAACTGTTACAATAGGCTTGGGAATGATTCCCAGACTCTTAAATGGACAGCTGTTTTCTGGAAGCAAGTTTTTCATTCTGTGCAAGCAAGTTCTTGCTTATGAACCAATGGAACAGACCTTTCCATTTGTTACCCTCAGTGGTATTTGCACTATGGAGCTCCTGCTCAAGTGTCAGTTCATGAATAGGGTCTCAATAAAGCCTTCCCCCATATTCCACTGAAAGTAAAAAGATGAACTGATAGGGTGGGGAACAATCTGAAGCACAGAATAGATGGTAAGAGGATAAGGTATTCTCTTATCATTCTTGTGCTTCTTCTTCCTGCCCCAATCAGAGGCAGCCTGCAGTCCAAACAGTAGGAGGTACCTCCCTCCAAAACTAAGAGGTGACCCACCCCACAAGCCACCTATGAGATCATAAGCCACATTTAGATCACAACCCACCTGTGAGCCTTCTCCATTTTAAGCCATTTTCCTGCTAATAGGGCTCAATGACCAGAAAAATTATTTATTTATTTAAATATTTTTATCCCACCCTTTATGTTGGGATCTCAAGACAGTGTACAACAAATGATTTAAAATGCTTCCAGATTAAAACAATGAATAATGAAAAAAAACAAACATATTAAGCAAAATATCAGTTAAGACTGCTTTAAAAGTTACCCACTTTAAAACCATGTACATTTATACCTGAAATAAATTAATCTCTAAAGTCTTTAATAAAAAGCCATGTTTTAACTTTGCACTAGAAAGAAACCAACGTTGGTGCCAAAGGGAAGACATTCCACAACCAGGGCACTACAACTAAGAAGGTCCTCTTCTACATCCTCCCACTTTATATTGGCACCATTGGTGAGAAACAAAGAAGAGCCCCTCCTAAAGGCTTGTTTCTCAGCCAGATATAAATATAGATATATAGGGAGCAATACAGTAATCCATACCATGAGATAAAAAAAGCCCAAACCTAAAATTGTCTGGAGGTAGGAAAGTGTGGGGAATGCAGGAAGCTGCTCTTCCATCTCAATGCTGGGCTTTTATTCAGCTCCATGCCACAATCTTTTCATAAACCATCCCACTACTGGTAGACTAACAGCACTGATTTTTTAAAAAATTAAGAATGGCTTGCTGCTGAAGCTTTCCCCCCTCTAATTCTGTGTTTATATATACCAAGCATAGAGTTGACTAAGGACTGGGTTGCTTTCCTGCATCTGTCTCCTTGGGCCTTCACCTGCTGTAGAAGAAGCTGTTCTTCTGGAAAGAATCTAATCATAGCAAATTAAGGCACTTTTTCAAATATTTTCTTTTCCTTCTTCTTCATTCTTCAGATTCTGCTGCAGATTTTTTTTTAGTGTTCTCCCATCAAAACCACACCAAATTATGCCACATGGCAAATGCAATGCTTTGTGCTAGGTCAGTGACAAACAGGTGAAATGATGTCAACCAACTACTAGATGTTGTGCTAAACTTTGTTCCTCTTCCATACTCCATAGTTTTTCTGGGGCTGCATTTACATGCACAATGCAGGATGATGTTATTCAGGAGCAAATGGTTTACGTCTGCACGGTTTGTGTACTTCATGAGGTAGTAGAAGCTCCTCCTCTTGCTCTCATAAGGAAGATTATGATGTTATCTTGGAGTCTCTAAATATGATATAATCCAGGGCTTTCCAATGATGTGCCGTGATACATTAGTGTGTCACCTAAAGTGTGTAGATGTGTCACCTACAATCTTGGAAATGTATTTTATTATTTATAAATCATATATTTCTAAAAATATATGAAAGGTTTTCATGAGATATGTCTTGTCCCCATACATTTCGTTATTACAATTTATGTATATGTCCGTATCTCTTATAAGGGGTTAGTTTAACCTCCTGTTTGTAACTGTGCCACAAAATGATGCATGTCTAAAACGTGTGTCACCAACATGAGAAGTTTGGAAACCTCTGATATAATCTATCTCTCTATGGTAGACAAAGGAAACACTAACTCTTCTCTTTCTTTGCTTTAATTATGTCATGTGGGCATACCTTTGCTTATATTGGACACTGACTGTGGACACTGAAGTGGATCTTTTAAGTAAATATATTAATAACCAGTGGCATGAATCTAATCAAATAATCCATTTTTCTAAGCTATGTATTTTTCCCTCCATTGTCAAGAATGAGAAAGAAATATTTTTATTCTCTTTCTTCTAACCTCTTTACATTTCTGAATGTGATATTTTACTATTAGGGTTTTTTTTTCCATTTAGTTTTTATGTTGCTTGCTGACTACCTTAGTTATGATTCATGGAAAAGCAGGTTTTAAGTATTTATGATATAGTCACTACATTTCCCCCTGTGATGTTTTTTTGCAGTATCTGACTGTTGTAGCTGAATGTCTGTATGAGGACATAGGCCAAAGGATCTGGAGCTCATGTGACAGGATTTTGTCAAGTGGATCATTTTTCATCTTCAGGTAAAGAGGGCCCTTCCTTGAGGAGTCTTGAGGGATCCTCATTTTAATTGGCTCTACATTTTGGAGAAGGGCGCAGGCCTGATGCATCAGGAGACACCTGCAGATCTGAAACCTGACCGCTGGCCAATCCCGTGTGGGATCTCCAAAGCAAAACAGAAACACAAAGTTAATTAAATAGAAGTTACCAAAGTAAGAGCCAGGTAAGTATTGCAGCATCTGCCTCTCTTTGCTTCCATCTGTGGTTTCATTTCCTCTCTCTGTTATATGTCTGAGCAGGATGTGGCTGTGACCATGTTTACTAGAATTCTTTTTAGACCTTGCTAATCTCACATGTTGGGAGCTGGTTGTGTTTATGTAGTGGTAAGAGAAATTACTTTTTATATTTCAAGGGCACAGGCAGCTTTTTGTTTACTTGGGTTTAGGGCAATGTGATGTTAGGAGGGCTCATTGATGCTTGGAATCACCTCTGCTTATTAGTGTTATTAGCATCACAGCCTGAGAACATGAACATTTGGGACCACCTGGAAATGAAATGGATCCAATATCTTTTCCAATCAGTATACAAAAAATCAAAATTATTTTTGGGGAGAGCTGATCACTTTATCACTAGAGAAGAGATGCTTCCCACTTCCAAGCTTCAGTGTATTCCGCTGACCATCAGTGGATCTATTTCTTTGCAAACAAAAATTTGAGGAAGGAAATGTCCACATATCTGGAAACTCTTGGCTGAGTGAGGCACTTAAAATAATCTGGAATATAAATTAAAACTTGGATAATCCTGTTGTATCACTTCTAGCCATAGCAATGGGCAGATACCTTTTTAAATTTATTTCTAGTATTTTCATATCTGCATTTTTATAAACATAAACAAGTGGATCTTTCATTGTCTCTATTTCTTTTGAAGTTCTTTTCTAGGTCTGACTGATTGAACTAGCCTTCTTTGTCAGGAAAAATTCTTCTCATTATTACTGTCAAATCCCTCAAAGTTAGTTTGATAGCATGTGATACAACATGTTAGACAGTCAAAATTAGAACAAAATTGGTGATGGTGATGATTTTGCAAGAGTTTTTGCCAATTGTAAAAAACCTACTTGTTTGGGCAGTATTTTAGGTGTGCTGTGAGTGTATGTATGTATGTGTATGAGAGAGAATGAGAGAAGAAGAGCAAAAGTACTAAATGTTTCAGAAAAGTATTAAATAAAGCTTGATGATGTGCAGGTGCTTTTGATGTCATTTCTCTTTTAAGGCAGTACTCATTTTCTGACATCAGCTCTTTTTACTCATTAGTAAAAAGTTAGCACAACAAAATTTAAGCATAGATGAGCATAGAAATAAATGAGTATTCATTGTCGTGTGTCTTCACATCATTTCCAACTCATGGTAGCCCTGAGGTGAACCTATCATGAGATTTCCTAGGCAAGATTTGTTCAGAGGGGGTATGCCACTGCCTGTCTCTGAGGGTGAGAGAGTGTGACTTGCCTAAGGTCACCCTGTCGGTTTCCATGGCCAGGTGGGGATTTGAACTCTGGTCTCCAGAGTCCAGCATTCAAACCACGACCCCATGCTGGCTCTTGAATCCAAAGGCATAATATACCATAGATTTTTAACATGGGGTAATCATTAGGAAATCATAATCAGGAAGCATTTTAATATATACAAAACTGAAGCTATTTCTGAACTTGACTAAAGACAAAGTAACATTTTTTATTCTAAAGTAACATAAAAGACCAAAACTACCTCTATATTTGACAGCACAATCCTAAGTACACTTACTTAGAAGTCAACTCCACTAGTTTCCTGGGATCTAGTTTCCAGTAAATGTGTACTATACTGAATCCTGAATCTTTCAGGAAGTACTTGTGCTCTTTAATAAGAAAAATCTTCACAATGGCCACAAGAATTATATGCATACACTTAAGGCAGTGGTTCTCAACCTGTGGGTCCCCAGATGTTCATGGACTTCAGCTCCCAGAAGCCCCAACCACTATGGTCAGTGCTCAGGGCTTCTGGGAGCTGAAGTCCACGAACATCTGGGGACCCACAGGTTGAGAACCACTGACTTAAGGCATGAATCAGACATAAAAGGAAGAACATAAAATTATCCAATACTCTTGGTTAGTTGAGAGAAGATACGCTAAGGCCATTTCTGACTGACATCACTGTCCTGTGATGGTATCATGTTGCTGCTGGTCTGCGAGTTATGCTTTCATATGACATCATTGCAGTCCCACTTCCAATGTGTCCCATGCTTCCTTTCCCAGTGCAGTACAGGAAGTGGCCAGCTGCGCTGAACAAGGAAGGCACATGTCCCTCATGCTACCCTTCTGCAGGTAGCTGGTCATGTGTGGAGGGAAGCATTCGGGTTGTGCTCTCATTCCAGCAGTGCCACTGTTGGAAACACAACAGGACAGTGACATAAAATGGCAAGGTGTGGAAAGGGCCTTAGAGGCTAGTAGGCAACCACTATGGGAAGAAACACTGTTGTATATTCTGACATGCATCCCTAGGAAGCCTTATGGTGATGAGCTGAGTTTCAGGAGGAAAACTCATCCCTTGTGTAGCTAGTGCTCAGGAAGTATCTACTGGGGATAGGGCTACGGCTGGATTTGCTTAGTGGAAACCACCAAATCCAATCTATTGTGCACTTTTAGAATAGACGAGCAGGATAAAGGAATGCTAGTATTTTGCATGCTCATGAGAACAACAGAACAAGCCAAAGGTACTGAAGCAAAAGCTTGTTAAGTCCTCTGAATTCAATGTTCATATCTTCTCACCAGAGAAGATAGAGTGAAGCAGAAATAGTTTCCATACCCCACTGTCTAGACTGAGTGGCTCTCTGTGGAGCATGGGTGGCAAAAGAACCTACAAGACACCAGCAAGAGAAGGGAGAAGCAGAAGGGAGCACTAGCACCGGTTTGCTTGCATATGGCCCTGGTTTACGTGCTCACAGTAGCATTGTCACCCCAAAAGATCGTGGACCTTGAGGTCCTCCAGCAGTGCCAGCATCTTCTTAGGAAGGTGGGGAATTATAGTTCAAAGGAGGCCTGTGAGAAGGATGTAACCACGGGACTTTTTTACCTGTGTATACTGGTACTAACTGTGAGATACCTGTTGAAAGTCAAAGGAATGCCTTTATTGGGGAAATTCACAAACACACACAAGCAATCAAGCAGTTTCACAAACCACAGAAGGCGAAGGTGAAGGAGGGAAAGATTGGATAGCAAGAGATTTTGGGGTGAAATGGATTAGTGTTCCGAAAGCAGAAGATCAGAGCAGGATAGGTCAAATGAGAGTTTAAGAGTAGCACAGGGCATGAGAATTGGAGAGTCAATGGACAGAATGACACGCCTACCTGCATCCAAGGTACTACAAATTGTCAGGCTTGGAGCCAGGTTTAAGTACTCTGTTCCTGCCCTGAAGCAAAATGTGTTAATTGACCTCTGTCAGAGTAAACAAAAGGGGCCCAGAATAGACTAATGGTCTTAACTCCAAGTGACAAAGCACTGATGGGAGTTGTGATAGCCTCTTAATGTCTGGGTAGAGGAGGGAACAAAAGAGAGTTTTTGTGGGACGAGGTTACGGATTGATGATCATACTCACTATTGTATTTGGAGGTTGAGTTGCTGAGGGGATATGCAAGCTCATCAGCGGCATGGATTTCCGACTAATCCCTTTGAATTTATGACCTGGCTATGCTGAGGTCATCTGTTTTAGCATGCAGCTTCCAATGAGAGTCTTTATCCACATGCCTTCCGGCCATAAGAGTGTGATTTTCGTATTAGAAACAATATCAGCAATGGGTAGGTTGTTGTGGGTTTTCTGGGCTTTGAGACCGTGTTCTATTAGTATTTTCTTCTGATGTTTTGCCTGCATCTGTGGCTGGCATCTTCAGAGGATCTGGTGGCATGAAAGTGAGACAGAGTATATATACTTGTGTAGTCCCCGGGTGGGAGGAGCAAATTGCACAAATACTACATGGCCTCAAAGCCTGGAAAACCCACAACAGCCTATGGATTCCGGCCGTGAAAGCCTTCAACTTTACAATATCACCAATTAAATATTTTTTGCCAATTAGACTATACCATGGAGTGGGAGTGTATGGCAATTTCTACTATTGTCAATTGTAGCAGTGTGATATACCTTTTAACAGCTGTGGCTTAGAATCATAGAAATGTAGAGTTGGAAGAGACCACAAGGGCCATCCAGTCCAACCCCCTGCCATGCAGGAAAACCCTCAAAGCACTCCCGACAAGTGGCCATCCAGCCTCCGCTTAAAAACCTCCAAAGAAGGAGACTCCATCACACTCTGTGGCAGCACATTCCACTGTCGGACAGCCCTGACTGTCAGGAAATTCCTCCTGAGGTTCAGGCGGAATCTCCCCTCCTGCAGCTTGCATCCATTGCTCCTTGTCCTGGTCTCAAGAGCAGGGGAAAACAAGCCCACTCCCTCCTCGACATGACATCCCTTCAAATATTTAAACATGGCTATCATGTCCCCTCTCAACCTTCTCTTCTGCAGACTAAACATACCCAGCTCTCTAAGTCTGTCCTCATAGGGCATGGCTTCCAGGCCCCTCACCATTTTGGTTGCCCTCCTCTGGACCTGCTCCAGCTTATCCATATCCTTCTTGAATTGGGGTGTCCAGAACTGGACACAGTATTCAAGATGAGGTCTAACCAATGCAGAATAAGTGGTACCAATACCTCCCTCGATCTAGACACCATACTCCTATTGATGCAACCAAGAATTGCGTTGGCCTTCTTGGCTGCCGCATCACACTGCTGACTCATGTTCAGCTTGTGGTCTATGAAGACTCCTAGATCCCTTTCACACGTACTGTTAGCCAGCCACCACGTGTCCCCCATCCTATATTTCTGCATACCATTTTTTCTGCCTAAGTGTAGGACCTTACATTTCTCTCTGTTGAAGTTCATTTTGTTAGCCTTGGCCCAGCTCTCCAATCTGTCCAGGTCCTTTTGAATTTTGATCCTGTCATCAGGCGTATTAGCAACCCCTCCCAATTTGGTGTCATCTGCAAATTTGATCAGCGTGCTCTCTATTCCTTCATCCAAGTCATTAATGAAGATATTGAACAGCACCGGGCCCAGGACAGAACCCTGTGGCACCCCACTAGCCACTTCTCTCCAGGATGAGAATCTGCCATTGGTGACCACCCTTTGGGTATGGTCAGTCAACCAGTTACAAATCCACCTGACAGTAGCCATGTCCAGCCCACATCTTACTAGCTTCTTTGCAAGAATGTCATGGGGAACTTTGTCAAAGGCCTTACTGAAATCAAGATATACTATGTCCACAGCATTCCCTTCATCTATCAAGCAAGTAACTCTATCATAAAAAGAGATAAGATTAGTCTGGCATGACCTATTTTTGAGAAATCCATGTTGACTTTTCGTAATTACGGCATTGTTTTCTAAGTAATTTAATTAAGTAATTAAGTAATTTAATTTAAATAAGTAATTAAGTAATTTAATTTAAGTAAGTAATTGGCTTGATCCAATTGGATGCTGGGATTTGTACTTTGGTGAGCGATTTACATTTAAAGAGCTTTAGTATCAAAATGATATAATAGCATGGTGTAGATATACTCTAAATCCCCCCTTAGCTTGGCTGCTAAAATCACTTAAAGCCCCTCAAAACCCAGTCATTATCCAGAGAAGAAATTAGGTAGCACCTGACTTCACTAGAAGGTTTTCAGTGTTTGGGGCCATTATCTAACATAGCAGAGTGGGAGGGAGTTCTGACAAGCAGTAAAAATCAAACTGATGGTAAAGAAAGTCCTTATGGAATGATTCCAGTGTCAGCCCATTATTTGTCCTGTCTTTTTACAGAATCCTGCAGTTTGATTAATTCCATGACTTTCTTTGACCCCAAGCTCTTTGAAATGAACACTACAATTTCATACAACATGTCTTTGCCAACTAAAGAGAGCCCACTGGTAATATAAAGGATAAATTTGAGGATGAAAAAAGTGAGGGATTAGAAACAACTTTAATAGTAAAGTGAACCCGTTTGTGAGATAGAAGACAGCTTATTATTGTAAAAAACCTGAAGTTTAAGCCATCTAGACTGTTGTATGCTGAAAAAAAAAGGCTGTTCCTATGGAGAATAGTAGCAGGCCTGTTCTGCATCATGTATCAGCTTTTGCCGCCTGGAATGATCTAAAGCAATTGCAATTTTTTGAGGCAAAGAAACAGGTGTGGACTTAGAAACATTTTCAAATCATCTGATGACAAGCGAACAGCAATAATTCCAACAATTAGTGTCACTTATCTGTTATTACATCGGCTTCATTGTTTCTGTTCTCTCAACAAAGCAATACTTATAAATGCCAAATTGTGCCAGGACCATTGCTATGCAGGATTGTATGCTGGCAAAACTGCCACCATTATCAATGTTTCTTGAAGGGGAGAACTCACAGTTAGAAATCCTTTTTAAAAAATGATAGAAAAATAGCAGGCACTCCCCCAGCATCTCTGGAGATTATTCCAATGGCAACCATTAAGGGGAATAGCTATACTCCTGTACCAGCAACAATCCCGGAATAGGGGTTGTTGCTTGTACAGAGGTATAGCTATTCCCCTTATGCTCCTCATCATCACCCTTAAGCTCCTCATCACCATTGTGTTGCAGCAGCACACAAGACACTGTAGAGAATAATAGAGTCACAGTTGGAAGAGACCACAAGGGCCACCCAGTCCAACTCCCTGACATGCTGATACAATGCACAACATCTTCAGAGGGTAGAATCTGATGGGATGGAGTGGTCTCATGATGTCTGATGGAGGGGGCTAGCTATTGGAATAGCCTGGCTGCAGAGCTGAGATTTTTTAAAATTACAGCTTCCAAAATTCTTCCTTCAGCATGGCTTTTTTAGATCTTTGTGTGAATTGCATGAAGGTCTGCAGAGCAGTCCTTGCATTGGATGCATACTCCTGCCCTTTACACACTTTTAGCCTGCCTCACACATTTTCACCTTGCCTTTCTTCTGGCATGGTATCCAAGGTAGCTTACAGAAATTTAGAACAAGACTAAGGCCCTTTTCGCACGGCATTTTTGAGCGTCGCACACGGTCCACAAGATGCACTCACATTTGCGCGACGCTCCAGGGCCCAGCAGAGACCGCTCAAACATTTTTTCATTTTTGGCTTGAAGCCGAAAATGGTGCGTGGTTGTGCATCGCTCTGGGGCCCCGCACGCACTTACCTTGCGTGCAGAGCCTCAGGAGCCAGGCTGGTCGTGCTTCCTGTCCAGTGCAGCCTGGGAAGGTCCCAGGCTGCACTGCGAAAGGAAGAGGTGGGGCTCTTGCATGAGCAGGAAGCTCGTGCGGAGCCAAAGAAGCAGGGAAGCGAGACCCTCTCTCTGGAGGCTGCTCATGCGAGCACCGCATCCCAGCGCCGAAAATAGATGAGTTGTGGAAAGGGCCTACATTAAAATCTTATTTTACCAAAGTTAATAAAGAATTAAATGACAACATTATTAAAACTGTGGTTAGAACAGTTAAAAACATACTTAAAACATAATTACTAACAAAAAGATTTTTAAATATTCAGCCCACCACTTCACAGATGCTACTGCTACATATTAAATCTCAAAGGTAAAAAGGTCTTCACTTGAGAGAGCACAGAGGGGGCCAAATGGACTTCTCAGGGAAGAGTGTTTCACAGCTTGGGGGAGGCCCTCTCCTATATCTTCACCAGTTGTGTTTGTGAAGGTGGTGGGAATAAGAGAAAGCCTCCCCTGCAGATCTTAAAGCTAGAGCTGGCTCTTACAGAAAGTCTTCCAGATAGAATGGACCCAAGCCATGTAGGGCTTTAAAGATCAAAAACAGCAATTTGAATCATGCCTGGAAACACGATTCACGAAACACGAGTTGGTGAAGTTGTTTCAGGGGAAGGTCACGTGATCCTTGTAAGCAGCCCCATTTAACAGTCTGGCTGCAGCATTTTGAACCTGCTAAAGTTTCCAAATAGTTTCCAAAGGCAACCTCACATAGAATGTGTTACAATAATCCAAACAGGATGTAGTCAAGGCATGTATCATTGTAGCCAGATCTGAGTTCTCAAGGAATGGACATAGCTGGTATACTAGTTTAACTGTGGAAAAGCATGCCTGGTCACTGCTGAAACCTTAGATTTCTGGGAAGTGTAATCCCATCTAGAATAGGCTGAATCCCTGTTGCCTGATCTGCCTTGTGACTGACCAAGATTCAGTTTGTTCACCTTCATCCAGTCCATTACTGACAGCAGACACTGGTTTAGGACAGAAGCAGCTTCCTTGGAATTTGGTGGAAAGCAGAGATTAGAGTTGGGTGTCATCAATGTATTAGTGACACTGAACCCCAAAACTCCAGATGACCTTTCCCAGTGGTTTCATGTAAATATTAAACAGCTTGGGGGACGAAACCAAGCCCTAAGGGACATCACATGCCCATACTGGAGTTCCCCAGCACCACCTTCTGTGTCTGCTCCTCCATGAAGAACTGGAACCACTTTAGAACAATGTCCCAAAGTCCTGAGTCAGAATTGAAATTGCATTAAAAGCCACTGGGAGGTTCCGCAGAACCAATAGGGACACACTTCACCTGTCCAGTTCCCTATGTAGGTCATCTACCAAGGAGACCAAAGCTGTCTCTTTCCGATAGTCAGACCTGAGGCCATATTGAATGGATCTAGGTAATCCATTTTACCCAGGAACCCCTGGAGATGGAAGATCATCAGATGTTCTAGAATCTTGCTTAAAAATGGGTATAGGAGACTGGCTGATAGTTTTCTAGTCTGATGAGGTCCGGGGGGATGTTTTTTTCCCAATGATGGCATTCACTACTCCTCTAACCCACTCCACCCCTCCCTCTCAGACTATTTTTAAGAGCCAGGAAGGGCATGGGCCTAGTATACACATGGTGGCTCTCACTTCTCCAAGGATCCTGTCCAAATCCTCAGGTTCCACAAATTGGAATATCTCCAAGCATATGGACAAACAGGGGCCATGGTTACATCCACTGAACCTGTATCAACTACAGTATCCAAGTCAGGGTGGATCCAAGTGATTTTATCTGCAAAATGCTGTACAAACTTTTCACAGTGGTCTGCTAAGTCATTTACATACTGATCTAGCATGGCAGACTGTAAAAGGCCCCTGATCATTCAAGACAGCTCTGAGAATCACACTTTGTGGAGGCTTCTATGCATTCAGTTATAGGCATACCTCGGTTAACAAAGGCCTTTTCCGCATGAGGCAGTTAAAACGGGCCAAGGCGTCCTGGCACAGAGGTCATCTGCACCTTGGATCGGACTAGGTGCAGACTATTTAACTTAGTTCCGCACCTCAGTCCGATCCAACCCGCCCCAAGTGGTCCTCCCCCGTGCTAAGTAAAGACCGGAAAAATCAGGTCTTTACATTTTCTGGAATGTGCCATTGCATTCCTACTTACCTGTACAGATTTGCAGGCTTGCACCAATGTGAGCATGCGATCAGTGGAGGGTGGGCTGTGGGTGTGGCCAGCTTCAGCTGTTGGCCCACTCCCACAAAGACACTCGAAGCCGCCATTTTGAGCCGGAGCAGTGCGGATCTACAGACCTCGCACTGCTCCGGTTCGCCCTGCACTAATGGAGGAGCCCTGCAGAAGGGCTAAAAGGATAGTGTGCGTTACTTTGGACCCAAGAAGGGCCGGTACGTAATAGCACGGAGCGATTCACTCACCTCGTGCAGAAAGGGCCAAAGTCTCTGACAAGGAAGGTCCATTTTACAAAGTCTTGTTGTGGGAGCCCAACCCAGAATCACTTTTCTTGTTTTCTCTTTAAGTAGAAGGTTTTGTTTTTTTTTTAAAAAAAAACGATGTTGGCATGGGGAAGATGGTGAAGGAAGGCTGGAGAAAGACTATAAATGTGATGCTATTGTAGCTGTTTGTGTGTGTGCTCACGTACAACAGATGAGGTAAAACAGTTGCCTCCAGAATCATTTAAGCCTCTGTCACACCACACTGTAATAGCACTATATTCCACTTTAGTTGCCTTGGCAACATCCTATGCAGTCTTGGGATATGAAGGTTAAGGAGGTGCATTTAAAGTTCTCAGTCAGAGAGCGTGTGGGTTGCACTAAACTACAAATCCCAGAATCCCACAAGATGTTGTAAAAGAGGAATATAGCACTATAACAGGTACTGAAGATGTATGAAGAGCAAAATAGGAAGAGAATGGTAGAGGTGATTAGCCTGCCTCATCAGCTTCTATGGAATGTTTTTTTTAAAGAAATCTATAAGTTTCATCACTGAAATGGAATTCATAAGAAAAATGGAAGCTATTGAAAGGAACAAATAACAATAATCCTGGAATGCATTTTGGAAGAAACTTTCAAGTGGTATCTAGAAGATTCAGATTTTTTTCCCTTATGTAAAGTTCATTTCACATGTGCATAGTGTTAGTTTTGAATAAAAAGTTTGCTGAAACATGTTGAATTCTTTTGTGGTATAGGAACGTTGTTCTTTCAATGTTATTTTGGAGGTATACCTGTATAAGATAAATAAATGGTTGGTAGCAGTGAGGAAGGCTTTCAGGGGCTGCAAAAATGCATTGGGGTACATTTGGCCAGTGGGCTGTGTATTCTATAAGGCTTAGCTGTCTCTCCTGTCCCTTTCTGCAATATGGAAAAAACAGTAATAGACATACCTTTCAAAGTAGTTGAAAGGATTATTGAACTGTTGTGTATCAAGTGTTTTGAACATCTATGACATATTTTTATTCATAGTGCTCTTACTTCTTCCCCTTCAATAGAGCACAGATGACAATATGTGTGGGTACATGAAAGAGAAGGAGAAAGAGTGAGAAGTGGGGAGGAATCTGAGTCATCAGAAGAGCAATGTAAGTTATGAAAATCAGACTTTCACATCCAGCGTAAAATTTGCTTGAATCAAAAAGAACAAATGCTTCAAGACTGACGTTCACATCTAATATTTGCTCCTATGCTAAAAATAATACTGAACAGACTGTGAACAAAATGACAGGGCATAATTCTTGTCTAACTGTGACCAGGAATTAAAATTCTAGCTGTAGAAAGTGTACATTATGGGTGGGGGTCAGGGTAGCTCTTCTATGACAGCACTGTCGGCCCTGCTTGAGAGGGAAAGAGCCCGCTGATCGTATATGCCTACCAGATATTTACAACTGGAGTCAGCATCACTGCTGGATGCCTCAAAAGCAGAAAGAACCATGTGCCCCCTGGCTTTCCAAGAATTCCCCTCCCAGAACCTCCTGCTTGTATGTATGTAATGCTATATAATTTGGACAGTGTGAAAGATGACCAGCAGCAAGCTCAGCCTGAATGTCTTCCAGGGTGAAAGGAGATCTTCTGTGAGCTCAGGTCTGACAGAAATTGTGTGGTCTGTCTCATGTAACTGTCTGGGAGAGAAAAAAGAAACAGAGACTGTAGGGCGAGGGTTGCTACCACACCTAGGCTCAGGCCTACAATTTAAAAAGTCTGCTTTAGGGAGGCACTGGCCAGAGAGACTGCTATAACCTCACTGACATCACTCCTGAATATGGAATCTACCTCAGATTTTTATAGACCAGACAGACAGAGAGGATTCTCCTGCTAAATATAATAATATTAAGAAAGCAAGTTATTCCTGTGGCTGTTTTAGGGAACTCAAAGGAATCACGAGTCTCCCCTTCAAGACAACATTTGATGTTTGATTGAAGCACAAGCACGAAATAGCTGTCCTGTGGCTTTAAAGTAAAAGCAGACAGACTGGCAATCCTATGGCAACCATTTCCTAAGGAAGAATCAGATTTCATGTTATGTTTTCCTGTTGGGACAATCTCAAAGAGCTCTTCTCTTCACCACAAGGGACTCAAAATTCCAATGGTGGCATCCTCACCAGGGTACAACTCAGCGCATGAGATAGATCCACTGAATTGTGTGATTCTTCTCTCCCAATTACAAGTTCAGATGGATGGATTGTAGATGGGCATCCGTGTAATAATGTGATGGCTTCAACTCATGTGGGTGAAAATAATTCTCATTATTGCTACAACATTGTGTGTGTGTTTTAGGAAAGGTAGCACTGAGATATACTAAGCCATGGCAAGTAGATAATTCCTACTGAGGAATACAAGAGGCATCAGAATTGAGATGCCACCAAGATTTATAAAGAAAGATTAATGGTCCAACAAAATCTACCTAGATGTACCCAGATGCAAAAATATTTTATCACATGGAGAAAAAAAAAAAAATCTTAAACCCATTCACTTGATGGGCTTAATTCTCAACCCACTCTTGTCCTGAGGGAAATCTTACCCTGAATCTGATTGAAAAGAGGAATCACAGATTGGCACCAAAGTGAGCTTGAATCCCAGCTGATGGCAAAAGGAGACTCATCTGCCTCTTTGTGACATTGATTAGATGGTTACCAGAGACGTTACTTCACCACTGTCACCATCAGTAACTTATCTGAAACAAGATAGGTGTTTTCCAGCATTAGCTGCCCTTCACAAAATAACAATCTAAAAACCAGTGATGTAGACTCGAGTCGATTGACTCGGAATCAAGTTGAACTTGTCACTTCAGTGGCTTGGCTCAGACTCGACTTGGCAATAAATGAGACTAGACTCAACTTCTGTATATTTTTAGTGACTGACTTGCTGCCTTTCATTCAGTAATGTAACACATTTGTTACCCTGATTTCTGGGGTCCCTTGGGGGACACCTCAATGTGCTCCACGTGATGGGGAATGGAAACTAGCCAGAGCACAAGCAATAGCAATGTGACAGGCAGGGTAACCTAGCGGGGTCTTTTTACCCAGTTTTTACAGGGTCAGGCCAAGCCAAAAACCAAACCAAAATGTCCAATAAATGATTTTATTGAATGCAAGTCTCACGCACCAATGCACACACGCACCCAAGAGCTATTAAGAAGTAAAAGAGAAGAAACTGGACGGAGGGAGCATTGAAGGGGTGTTGTTGGGGTAATACTGCATCTTGTCCTGAAGTCCTGGGTCCGAGAAGGCAGCAGAGAAGTGGGGCTCAGCACGGAGAGGGCTGAGGGGATCACTCAACGGATGGAGAAACAGTCTGCTGGGATGACTGGGAGTGATCCAAAGAACTGCTCAAAAACTGGGACTATTTGTAGGGGAAAAAGTACCTGGAGGACTAATCCTTTCCCAGGGAGAACAATGGGTGTTGGAGCAATAACAAAGCTCCACCATGGTAATTTCCTTCATGTGATGAGATTGCAAGGTGTTGCCAAAGTCTCAGGATCTTTGGCTGTGTTAGTTTGTGGTGTGACTTCATGTAAATGGTCCTCGCCTGATGGAATATTTCTTCAACTTGGGGCAGACACGCTAATCCCCTCAAGTCAGCATCTCAGGGCTGAGGACCTTTTGTTTATTGTGGGTTTACACATCTTGAGGTCTCCTGGGGCTACATGATGGGGGATTTTACTGGCCTGACCTGGTTTTCGGTCTTGGACCATTGCTGCCTACATGCCCATCCGGTGACCTCTCAGGGACATTGAATCATATTTTAATATCAAAATTGTAGACCCCGGGATAGGGTTTCTCCAGTGAGATAACACATTCATCCAGAATAGCACTTCCATCTCTTTTTGCCGACTAGTCACATGATGATCCACCTCAAGCCCAAAGTGTGGGTGCATTTCTCAGATGGGAACAGTAATTAGGTTAGGCAATGGGCATGGGGCAGGCATGAGGTCTGCTTAGCAGCCTGTGCTCGTTGTATATTGGAGGAGCCTTCTAAAACTTTTCCTCTGAGCAGAAGACAAAACTTGGTCCCAGAGTGCAGGGTGCACTTCCCAGAAGGGAACAGCAAATGTGTTAGGCAACAGGCTTGAGGAGGAAGGATCCTTCCTTCTAAAGCTTTTGAAGCTTCAGTTATGGGAAGTAAGAAGGATCTTATTCCCCACTTCTCAAACTTCAGATTCTTTTATGTCCATTGGCATGAAAGCCTCCAGCTTCAGGAAGGGGAAGTAAGAAGGATCCTGTTCCCCACTTCTGAAGCTGTAGATAGCAAAATCACAAATGTGGAGGGCAAACTCTGCTTAAATTGTTAAAAATGACTTTATTCGACTCTGTCCAGAAATTCTGGAATACAGATTGGAGTATAAAGTTGGATCCCAGACTTGAAACTTGACTTGAAAGTATCTTCAAGGACTTGAGACTTGAAGGTGAACCTGAGACTTGACTTGAGACTTGGAGTAAAAGACTTAAATACATCATTGCTAAAAACCTACGTGGGGACAGACTCATTTTGCTTTTAGTGAGTTCTAGTTCCATGGGTTCCTTTCAAACTTTGCCAGACCCAAACATTGTGCTGTGTGAAGCACCATAAAAATGATGTCTACTCTGAAGCCAAAATTTAACAACCTGCTACACCATTCAGAAACCAGGCATTGCCTTCATCTATCTTCCTGCCCTCCACCTCAGTGGAGCTGCTAAAACGGGCCTCGATAGCATGACTAGCCTGCCTTGAAATGTTTCTTCACAGACCACTAAAATTTGCCTCTGTAAAAGAATTTCTATGCACATCCTGACTACAGCAAAATATTTTGATTCATTGATTGCAAAAACCTTAGATTCATGGGAATGGGTACTGTTTTATCTCTTGTGTATGAAGAGAAGTGGAAATATTTGTTCAGTACTGACAATGGGATAAGTAAGTATATGCTTTCCGCTCCCCAGACCTACCCATCAGCATAGATATTATGCAATGCCAAAGTTAATAAGCAGGAACAGGACCTGAAGTGACCAGAAAATGATGAGAACAGCAAAATTCCTCAGCTGGAGAAAAGGTTTATACTGCCAAGCACTGATATTTGGAGTGGATGAGTCAGAGGTTTACATAGGAACAAATTCAGAATCATGAAAGTTGTTGCGTTCCATAAAGATTTTGAACTAGCTCAGAATAAGGGTGAATCTTTCAGGTCAATTTGAATCTGAGAAATGTTATCCGAGCCACTAGTGTTGCTGCTACTGTTGCTATACCAAAAGACTTCCCCAAAGATTTCTAAGAGAAACTGTTCTTTTTGAATGTATCCAAAACAACATTAGGGAAGTAAAAATTCTTTTCAGTTTGGCTTACAGATCAGCTATATGGTTGTGAAAAAAAATCTATTAAATAACAAAACTCTGAAAAAGCAGAAATAATTTCTTCTTAAAGGAGTGTATTCACTATCAATTGTTTGGCTAGCTTCACTCTAGCCAAGTCTTATCTCTCCTCATTGTGTGAACATTTCATTTTTACATGTATCACTACCACTTTGGTAGCTTTGTAAAAAAACAGGTATTGCATGTAATCTCCTCTTAGCATCTATCTCTGTCTCAAAACAGCTGTTGCACAGGAGATCTGTGACTGATCTGTTGATTTATATCATCATCATCATCATCATCATTTTACTTTAAGCTGGAAAACCTGTGCCTTAGACTAGGGCCATTTCCTCACGAGTTAAAAAAAACCGGTGCAGTGCATACTCCACAGAGGATATCTGCACCTTGGAGCGGACTGGGTCCAGACTACTTAGCATAGATCTGCACCTCAGTCCACTCCGGAGCGACCCCAAGTGTTCCTCCAGCGTGTTTTTGAAAAACCTGATTTTTCAGGTTTTTCAAAATGCTGGTGCGCACCCTTTCATGCCTGCTCTCCAATGCAGATTTGCAGGCTCGCACCAATGCGAGGCTGTGATCTGTGGACAGTGGGCTTTAGGCTGGTGAGCTTCAGTGGTTGGTCATGACCCATGACTAACCAGAAGCTGTCATTTTGGAAGCTGGAGCAGTGCGGATCTGCGATCACGCACTGCTCCTCATCGCCCCAGACCCAAAGAAGATCTGGTGAGTAGCGGCAGGGAGCGCTTCCGTCGCCACGTGTAGAAGTGGCCTAGAGAAGCAGCACTTGGGAAGTAATGGTTTGGTTTTGTTCCAAATCAAAATACCCCTTCACAAGGGGTGCCATTGTAGGGAAAGTATAGGTGTCAGGAACTGAATTCACACACACAAATAGTACAGTGCAGAAACACTATTTATTTGGGGTGCAATACATTGTACAGGACTTCAGTGAGAGGAGAAAAAGGCAATTTGCAAATTCAAACGCATAAAATCCCATGATGTTTCACTCCCTCTAGCAAGAGACCTTGAAGCGGTGAGAGCCTGGCAGCACTTATCAATACATTCCTAGCTATTGTTTATCTAATGGTCTCTTGTTCCCATACCTTTGTTACAAGCAAGCACCTATCTTATAACCTACTACATATCCCATTACTATGATATGAAGGGCATCCCAACAATAGGTGTCTCACTGAACCTATATTTCAAGGCCAGGGTAGTTGCTCCAGTATGTGTTTATAGTTCAGTTCTGGAAAAGGATGTAGAGGGAAAGGATTGGGCCCTCTCTCTCAACTTGTACTACTTCAGTACTAAAAAGTGGTGGCTTTTCTCATTGTATCTTTAAAATAGATTTAAAAACACTAAACAAAACCAGAAGGTTCAATCAATCATGATGATAGTTTCCTCATATTTTATCACTTTTGCCCTAATGTATTGATCTGGAGCAAAAATGGAGAAACTCTGTCTATATCCGGAAAGCACAGATATAAGAGCTCAGTCTCAAAGCGAGAGATTTATTTTATCACCTGTACGGCCTTCTGTTGGCAGGCTTTGGTGCCCACAACAGCTTGTGCAACGTCCTGAGTTGTATGTCAGAGAGACAATATGTTATGAGTTTTGTGGAGCTTCAAAGCAATCCCTTGCCTCATGAAGGACAATAGTGCAATCTATCATACAGAAGTGAGAGCTCAGGAAAAATCAAACTGAGGCCATTTCCACACGGGGGTAAAACTCCGCGGTGCAACGACCGGACACGGAGGTCGTCTTCACCGCGGGTGCGCTGGGGCGGACAAAAAAAGGGAGGTTCTAAACCTCACACCGCCCTCGCGCGGCCATGTTGGTGGCACTCCGAGTTTTATAAAAACCACCTTTCAAGTGGTTTTTATAAAACCTCGTGCACGCTACTCCGTAGCGGCACCCTGTGCAGAACTGCAGGGACGCGGTAGCGCGTCCCTGCAGAGCTGCCCGGGGGCGGGCTTCCAGCTGGTGTGCTGCCCCACGAATTGGGCCCTGGCGAATTCGCGCTGGTCTCCGTGGGGACGGAGACTCCCGCTTCACAGTAAGCTCCGTCCCCGCCTGCGCCGCCCCGTTTCCCTGTGTGTCCACCCCCCGGTGTGGAAAGGGCCTGAGTAAACTCCAGCCTTGTAGAGTCAGTGCATCAGTCATACACACATAGTAAAATAAGCAAATACAACTCTAATTAGCCATTGGTACACATAAGGCTTTTCTTGGGCTTTGGAAGGATCATGGACCAGGCTGTAAAAGAGTCACATTACCAAAAATGTCCTGCAGGTGCCAAACGACACCCACCCTGCAAGGACAGGATGCCCTATCTTGATTAGATTTTTTTTTTTTGAAGAGGAAACATGCCAGTTAGATCTGGCTGTTTTTCTTCTCAGCCAACCACTTTTAATTGTTTGTTACCCATGCGTACTTCCTTCCACATGAATGAATGATGTGCCTGAGATAGGTGTAGCTCTTCCCTTTCAAAAATATTATAAAAAGGCCTGGACTTGCTTTCCTGTGTTCTTGCATCTCTTTCTTAATGTACCTACACCTTCCCTGTTCCTGATACTTCTGTTGAAATCCTTTATTAAGCTAACAGCATTTGCTTAGCTTAGTCACATGTGACAAATCTCAGGTCTTTCCCAAGCAATCCTGTTCACTTGTGCTCCAAAAATCCAGATTCTGGTATTCTGAGACTCCTGAGCCAGCGGCTTTGTCAAAGTCTTCTTTAAGCGTAAGTAACCTGAAGTTTCCTTGCATTAGTTGCAAAAGGAACAGGAAACACTCTGGTATGCCTTAAAAGGAAAACACTTGAGCTAATTAGGCCAATTTGCTAATTTACAGATGGCTACAGATAAACTCAGCCAAGACCATTCTGTTGCTGCAAGCAATCAGCTTCAACACTTTTGTGGGACTTCCAGTGAAAGTCATGGTGGGTAACAGCCCTTCACAGTCTTTCCATTATGATAGATTGTTGTTAAATCAGAAGCGGTGGCAGGGTGGGAGGCGTAATGTGTTCAGTTTAATTTAGGGAAAAATTAACAATAACTTCTGTTTAAGAATATTAACTCCTTGTTGACTTTCTATAGAAAATATACTTAAGAATTTTTAAGTTTGGATTTAGGTATTAGTATGTATTTGTTATAGAAAGGAGGATGTAGAGTTTACTGTGATAGATGAGAGAAGTATAGATTGATTATCTACTTTAATAACTGCTGAAGAGAAGATTGGAAGTCATTTTTTACTTTCTGTTCCTTCTTTTTTCTATCTATACATTTTCATTTTTGTCAGTTTCTTTTTGTTAACTTTTCTTTATTCCCTCTTTTTCCCTTCTATGTTGCAATTTCGTTTAAAATCTCACAGTATATGAAAAAATAAATAAATAAAAATTATGAAAAAACCCACTCCCTTTGTGACTTTGTCTGATGTGTCTGGCTTTGCAGATCTCTGAACTTCAGTGTATACACTGAGTTACTCTTTCAGTTGACTTCCTTATCAGCTTTGTGCCACTCTCAGGACTGCTTTCCATGCTTGGACGTTGGATGCTTCTGCCTCCACAAAATGCAGTGTGTGACCAGGCACTGGTCTGTTCCCCTATATCTGTTCTGTGGCTTGTAGGTGCACTTACTTGGGCACTTGGCACTGTTTAACAGGACACTGGTGCACTTGAATGTGATACCTGGGCATGGTCTTGTTACTAGAACACCAAGCAGCCTCCTTCTCTCCAGGTGCTCAAAGAAAGCCAGAATGTGCATATTCACAGCCCATCAACAACCAGGAGTAAGGGACTGAGCTAGACTGAGGAGCTCCTAGCTGATTTTGTACACTTCAGTTAAGGCAGTGGTTCTCAACCTGTGGGTCCCCAGATGTTTGTGGACTTCAGCTCCCAGAAGCCCTGAGCATTGACCATAGTGGCTGGGGCTTCTGGGAGCTGAAGTCCACAAACATCTGGGGACCACCGGTTGAGAACCACTGAGTTAAGGGCATTATAAAATAGTATACACCAACATAATTGGCAGTTAGAACGCAAACCAATCACAGTTCTGCAGTTATACAGAAGCATAGCCACAAACAAAACCCCAAATTAAATCAGAATATATCAGAGTAGGTCTATTTCTGCTTTATGGCTGGCTGATTATTCTACCTATGTACATTATGCAAATCTAAAATTTTGCTTTTTTTATATAGTTGTACACTTTTTTTTTATTCTGCATTTAAATTTTTATTATTTTATAGAATTCATTCTGTTCCTGATGGCAACTGCCCCCTGATCACTGGAAATCCTGTCCTCTTGATATTTTACCAGGCATTGCTTACTCACTTGGAAGAATAACACTGCAAAAATCAGGGCTTGAAATGTGCTCTTTGAAGAAATAAAGACTGAGATTCTTTAGATCTTGCAGCCACTTGTGTTGCTTTGGTGGCTTTCCCTTCTTCCCAAAACATCAGGAGATGGCAAGTGTGCATGTGTGTTGTGTGTCTTCAAGTTATTTCCAATTTATGGTGACCATAAGGTGAACATATCATGGGGGTTTCTTGGCAAAATTTGCTCAGAGGGGCTTTGCCTTAGACATCTTCTGATGCTGAAAGAGTGTGACTTACCCATGGGGGGTTTCCATGGCTCAACGGGGATTCAAACCTTGGTCTCCAGAGTTGTACTCCAGCACTCAAACCATTATACCATGCTGGCTCTCTTAACTCACAAAGAGTTTAGACCTTCCTGTTAAACAGACAAGTGCATACACAAAGGAAGAACTTGTTTAAAATGGATAACATGAGAAATGTCCAACCGGTCCAAATGATTCTGAAGTTTGATGCAGTGAAGCTTGAGGATTTATGAGTTAATAAAAGAAATGTCCACACCTCTTCCATAAATTCCCGGAAAACCTGCTTTATATATAATGCTTCTCACAGTCTTTGCATTACCAGTGAGGCATGCCAAAAGAATGTGTAAAGGGATCTTGCCAACCCATCTTTTTAATGAATGCTCCACAGAACAGGAGTTACAACCAGTTTGTAGTACACGTGACAAGAGACAGATAAAATAAAACTTGACAACCAAGTATCAATATCAAAACAATATTACAAGATATGTACTTCCAAGTTATTTTTGAACAGGACCAAGCAAATAAATGACACATTACAGAAACAAATAAAAAATTTATTAAGTTTCAGATAATATAAATAGTCAAGCTTCCCATTTGGACTGACAGCACCAAAAACCGTAAGGAAGCACCAATGTTGTGAACAGTAATAAACATTTTAGTCAAGGTGATTCACAATCAGAGAAAACAAAAATGGACAGTTCTGCATCAAAAAACCAGGTGTGATCACCCATATAAATTCTGCAAAAAATACAAATTTGCATATTTTCTTCTATTTTGCAAAATGCATTTGTTTTTGCTAATTGTGGAGACTAAGACCAAGAATGGAACCAAAGTCTTATCATAAACACAAACCTTGAATCTATTGCTGTGGTTTGTGAGACTGGGACAAGAAAAGCCCATATGTATGTAAGGATATTTTACACACATAAGGACTAGAAATTTTCTTTGTTAAATGAAAGCTGAAATCCACAGGAATTAGCATTTCCTGCTCAATACTATATATAAATATTTCTAAGATTTTGTCAAGCTGCAGAACACGTGCAGTGTCTAATGGCCCAAATCCTATTATTATTCACAGTGGGTTTTTCCTACAGGTTGACTCACCATTCAAGAACTGATTCAGTGATTCTACTCTAATTGGGATTAATTGGGATAGGATTCCAGCCAATGAAAACATTCTGTGCTGTTTCGAAGTTTGCAAAACATTTTCTAGTTGCCCTGAAAAACTAGTACAATGCAAAAACAACAGAAAAAGATTTCATAGGTTTATTTTGCTACTATAGTGCTGGAATCTAACATGGTAGTACCTTATGTTCAAATGCAAACAACATAGTTTTGGTATAATCAGCCACTGGAGTAACACTGATGGCAGAACACCTTTTATACTTAACAGTAAAGCATAAAACAAGGTCACTTAAATAAGATCACTCATATGAAAACAACAAATATAAAGGGTCTTATTTTCCAAATGCTGAAAAAGAGAAAGGGCACCCTGAAGCTTTTGTTTCCCTTCCTCCCCAATATTTGTTAAAAGCTACATATCTAACTAAAGCAGTTCAGGGTTATTTATTGGCAAAAGTGCCTCAAGTACATTTCAATTGCTATAATCAGTTACAGTACTCATTTCCACAGGGTGTTCACAGATTCTGTTACTGGCATGTAGCTGAAGGAGAGCAGCAATAAGCCATCAAGGACTTCACCTCCTGCATCCAGTCCCACAAAATGACTGGGAACTGAACAAGAATATCAGTAAAATGGCAATCCATGATGGACTTGGGCCTGATGGAAATGCTCCCATGCACTACTCCTCTTGTACTGTTTCCAGTGATTTCAAGGGGGTTCACACCAGAGAACACCCCAGTAAAAGATGCCCAGAATTGTAATTTAGCAATGGTAACTGAGGTAAAATGAAATAAAGTCCTCTCTGATGCTTTGTTGCATTTCCCCCCACATGTTCCTTTTCTAGGCAGCTCTTCAATAGCATCCTTTAGGATCAGCTTCCCCTTTGCAATACTCACAGTTTAGGGAAAAACATGTTCCTTGTTCCTTGAGAGCTGTTTCTGTCCACACATCTGAAGAACAGAACACCCACTTGAAAACAGCCGAGTGGGTCACATCAGAATACTGAATAGGACATTTGAGGCACCACGCCTATCTGAGTAGTTTTTGACTACACTTTTGTATCTGGACTCATAGATTAATGAAGAATTAAGCTTCAGAGCAAACTGCAGTCACTCTTGAGATTGCTGTGTTCACTGGGCACAGCCCCAAGTTAGGAGACACAGCTCATTTTGTACTCTTTAGATTTTAGATCAATTTTCACAAATTTGAGTTGATGCAAGACCTGCAGCACTGTTTTCCATAGAAACTATGATTGCAAACACCGTGCTGGGGAACTAAATGGCACCAATTAAAGTAATCCTTGCAGAAGGAATCTGGAAAAAAAATTAAAAACAGTTTAGACACTATTGCATTACTAACATTGTTTGAAACATACATAAATAATTTTCTTGGTGAGCACACACACTCTGTGTTGGTCAAAGATATAGTCTTCTTACCTGTTCTTCATAGAAGATGCTCAGTATGGATTGGCTTGGAACGAGTGGGCCACTAACCTACTCCTTCCCTCCTTTTTCCCAACATTGGAAAATTGATTTTCCACATTTATTTTAAAGGATTAAATGTACATTTAATTTATTTTATTTTAACCATACAGGACTCTAAACAGTAAGGAGGAAGAAGCAAGGCAAACCACTAAAACTTCATTGGGTTCAGAGGCCGGTATGGTGATTCATTTTTCATGGGTGGGACTTGAATAGTAGACACAGAGCTAGAGGGGATTCTGGCTTGTATGTGTGTTGCTCTGCACATTCAAATGAACACTTTCTTTGAATTCCAAACCATACTGCTGCAGAAGACATTAAGGAAGGTGTAATTGAGAACATTTTCATTTTGACAGAGAATTTCAAAGACTGTTTGATTTGGTGTACACATTCTTATACAGCAGGTATGTACATATAAACCCAAGATGTATATATGTCCAGTGATCATCACCTTTCATTTCCTTTTGTACTGGGGGCAGTGGAAGATTTGATCACAGTTCCCTCTCTCCCTCCCTCTAAACACCACAGTCACACACAATGTGACTATGCATGGTTCTGACTCCCACTGTATGTAAAGCTTCATTCATCTGGCAAATTCTGAAAGGAGTTTCACGATTTTAAAATGATCTTGAGAGACAAAGTGCTCATCTCATTTTTCTTGTTCTAAGGAGTCAAATTCTGGATAATCTCAACCCTTTTCAAATCAGTTTTCCCCACTTCACTACTTGGACTGAACTAAATTTCCTCAACACAGTGCAAGTCCTGAGTTCTGCAATTCCTGCTTCTGGACATCTTCACAGCTGGCAGCCCTAAATGGATCAGTCACTCTGCCTCACAAAGGCATGACTTCAGGAGTCTTGGAGGGAGCTATGAATCCTTCTGGAAGCTTTGGAAGGCCTGCCAGTGGATTCAGGCCTTCCAAAGCTCTTTTTCCAGGCAGACAGACTGACCTTCCAGGGATGGCCACCAGACCTTGCCAGTTTTGAGCAGAAGAGAAGATGCTATGCTACCTTAGGGAGAGAGATGCTGCCTTCAACCATCTCCAGGCCAAGCAGGTTTCCTTTTGCTGCTGAGCAGAAAGGAGAGGTACTGTGCTTAGCACAACATGAATGTGAGCATATGAGAGCCACATCAAGGTGTGTGTGTATTGTGCCTGCCTTGGATGGATTTACATTTTAAAATTCAAATGGTGCTGTCTCAGAGCTGTATCATGCGAGGCTGGCAAATCGCAATTACAGCAGGATAATAGCATCTCTAGCTGGAACTTATCACATTACCTTGTTCCTTATCTGTTTAGTGGAAGATCATTTGGAAAGCAGTCTCCCACCCAACAAGAAAATAACAGAAGAGGAATGACATAAGTCCCAGTCAAAATCCTGCTGTAATTGCGATTTACTTGCCTGTTGTGATGCAGCCCCCAGTTGAGTGCCTCTGGCTGGATACTTGCAGTATCCCTATCATCCAGTGTGTTCAGCTAACATCCTCTGGAAACAAAGCTTTAAAGGCAAAGGTAAACATCTTGAAAGAAGAAGAATATACCTTTTTTTTCAGGAAGGGGCAGAAGTTGGTATTACAAGCTTGTGAAGCAATAGGTTTCTGATGCAAGAGACATCCAGTGGCTAACCTCCCATCTGCTAAACACTGAACAGACCGCACTTGCATGCCTCCTCCACAGGTTGCTGAGCACTGCAGGACAAAGCAGACTTAAGAAATGAAGCTAAGCATGCATTTTATGGAATGTAAACCTTCTCAAAGCATCAGTAGGAAGTGCAACAGTTAACAGCAAAACTGCAGTTCCTGCTAATTTCATCAACACCTCTGCAGTAAATAAATTTATGCAGTATTTCCAGCAACTGCCTACCCTCTGTTTCTTTTGTAGGCAGCCCAGTCCTACGCATGTTTGTTTATGCATGTTAACACAGTAGCACTGAATTAGATGCAATTTGTGGCCATGTAAATGTGTGGCTGAGTGCAGCCATGGCTGTCTTATCTTTTTCTTCAAAACCACCACTGTGATTCTAGAGCTTGTAGCTTACTGCAAGAATATTGAGGTTTAAGAGCTTAAGGCTGGAAGATCATCTTAAGTTCACAACCCAATTAAAGACATCTCAAGTCAATTAAGAAGACACAGACAACTTGGTACTTTCCAGATCTTTTGGGCTACTAATTCTGTAATCCCTTATCACTGGTCATGCTGGCTGGGGCTTACAGAAGTTGTAGTCCAAAATGTGGGGGGGGGGCAGGAGGGTGGAGTTTTAATAAATTCTATCTGTATAAATTGATGTACAATTGGAAAATTCATTTAGGGGAAGGAGTAAGGAATCGTCTTGGCTTTTTTAGTTATGTCCACTGAAACAGATATGCCCTGCTTACTGAAAAAGCACTCCTGACTGCTCAACAGGAAATGAGATGATGGTTTTTCTCGGATGCTTCCCCATCTGCATTTTTTAAATAAAGTATTAAAATTCAAAATCATTGCAGTTTTTACTGAGAAATGTGTTACCAACTTAATAATCTTTTTAACCAATTAAAAAGGTTTTTAACTGATTTTTCCATCAATGAACTCATTAACAATTGTTCCTCTTGTGCACTAACATGGGAATCATTTTTGAATTCAGTGAGACTTTTGCATTAACATTAAGAGAACTGTGCTTAAAACAGCTTTTCCCAATATAAACTGGGCCATAGTTAATGCTAATTTTCTTTCGTATATTTAACAGTCATGCCCATCACTCGGAAAAGCTGTAAAAAGCTGTGCTATAGGGACCTTAGAATGCTTTTCCTTGTGAGACCTCCATGTTGGGATCTGAGGAGAATCACAGGAGTTTTTCGTACAGGTTTCTTCTTTCCTACAATGATGTCCACAAGACCAGTTCTCTGCTTTACTCTAGACATGTGTCTGAGATCCAATCATATGTATGGGAGAAAAGACAAAGACACTGCTGACTCTTCTTAAGGGTCAAAGACTGGATTTTGCCCTTCCCCACATCTAATGATCTTTGGGGAATCCACACACGGACATATACTTGCAGTAGATTCCAAGTACTTTTTAAAATATTGCCCTGTTTTGTGTTGAATTGATGTGTCTAATCCCATTAATTTTCAGAAGTTTCCTTTTCTGGCTTCACATGCTCTTTAAGCTGGTGTTGGCTATCTCAGAGTAGAGGTGGTTAGGATCACAAATAATTCTGTGTAATAACCTTGGGACTGTGCCACAGCTAATGCTGCCCCCCCCCAAATAATTGTGATGACCAAACTGTAAGTGATGCTTCACTAGCTTGATGAAAACTGACTTATTTGGGGGGGGAGGCCTTTCCTTCCACTATTTCACTTTTAAATGCCCATTTTTCAATAACTTCTAGCCCTTTGAAGTCAATGCAATAGAGGTCTGCTCAGATGTAAGTTGCACTGACTTCAATGGGATTTACCCCTAGATGCATAAAGGGTTGCAATTTCAGAGTGTATCAACAATACAGAATTGTAGCAGTTGAACCATTGCTCAATGGTCTAGAATCCTGGATTTTTTTAGTTCTGTGAGATATTTTGCTTCCTTAGTCAGAGAGCTCTGGTTTCATAACAAGCTATCAATCCAGGATTCTGTAGGATACAGCCCTGGCAGTTAAAGTAGCTTCAGACTGCTATACTTCTGCAATGTGGATATAGCCTTGGTCTTACTGCTTATGTGATTGTCTACTTGAGAAGTAAGCCTGTCTGTGAGGGATCTTGTGCATACACACAAAGATCACTGCCAACATGGGAAGGGAACATAAGAATGGCAACACATCTGCCCCAAAGAAGTGATTGCACTAAAATTTTCTCTTTTATTCTGCAATGGAAAAGGTGCTGCTGATGGGACTGGACCATGGTGATGGTAGCTGTTGACTTTAGTTTATTGTGTACATCCTGTGAATTACAAATTTAAATGTGGAAACTCTAGTCAACTATTTGCCTCATTTAGACACCCCCTATGTCTCAGCTACTTTATACCCTGCACCTTTTAGAACAGCTTAGGCACTGCTTTTATAGAATTCTCTGAAGGAGAACTAAAAGGTTCTTTGTTCACAGAGCACTTAAATATTGTATCATATTAACTAATTATGCCCTTCCCTATGGCCAAGATCCTTCTAAGCTGTCCACTCACAAGGAAGTTGCCTTCAGCAATGATTCCCAGCAAGACAAGCATGCGTGCACACTCAGCCAGGTTTACAGTTTCCTACTGATTCAGGCCAGAGGCCATAGCAACTAATTTCCCCTTGAATTGCCTGTCTGTGAGTTGCTTCAGGTCAGGTCACCCCAAGTGTTTCTCACAGTGAGTGGGAAATCTTTAATTACTGATTTTTTTTTCTTTCTCTCAAAAGTATTTTTTAAAAACAGCATTATACAATGATAAACAGCTATAGCACTGGATATAACACTGACTGGGCTAACTGAAGAGGCCAGCTACTCAAGAGGAAAATATTCACTCATCCTTTACAAAGACTTAATAGGAAACCATGAAACTGAATAAAACTTTGCCAACAGGAAGAAGAGGAGGAAAGAAATAGAAAAAAGAGAGAAGTGTTTCACTTAAATGCACACAAGCCCTGAAAACCTTAATAGCACTTTGCCCCAGAGAGATTAGATATCAGGTTTGAAAAAAAAGCCCAGGAGGAAAACACAGCAAATACATTGAAGTCAGAGATATGAAAAGAGTGCCACCTAGATGCTTTTTTTTTTTTAAAAAAAAAAAAGAATGAAGGATTGCAATTCCAACATGTTAGATTTCCTCCATCAAGTTACAGTGTGTGTTACTGAGAACTAACTGTGCACTGCTATCTGGAAGATCTATTGGGTAGGATGAGGTAAGGAGAGACTCTCCAATACAGAGGGTCATCTTCTTCTAGGCTATTTCGCTGAGAGCACACCTTCTACCCCAAAGAACCCATCAGCTACAATCATGGCCTTGCCCTCCATGTGGAACCTAGCTCTACTGTCCATCTGTACTGATGACCACAAAAGAGTCCGAGGTGCGTTCTGCACTGGTTATTTGCATTTGTGTGTTTATCTGCTAAGTTATATTCCCCACATTGGTTTTTCTTGGGAGGGAGGTTCCTCCTGCATGCTCACAATGATCAGTGATACTCACCTGCACCCACATATTCTCTGATACACACATTCATTACCTCTCTCTCTGTCTTATTCATACAGTGTAGTTATGGTCTCTCATTCAAATGTTTTAGCTTCAGAACAATTATACAAACACAACGTAATAATGTATTTAAGCAGTCAACTTAAAATCAGAAGGTCACAATTAAACAGAAGGTCAAATTAAGGTCTCCTCCCTTCCAGCTCATTTCCTGGAAACATCATTAAATTCATTAGGCATCTTAATAGGCAAGGAGACAGCAAAAGTGCTTTGTAAAATCTACAATACCTTCCCTTTCATTAACACTTGATTAATCTTCTTTCCTTCCAAACATGGCTTTCATGCTATTCACATACAAGATGAATAAAATATTGGATATTATCTCTGGATGGGGCTTACCAACATGAAGTCTAACATTTCATAGAATCATAGAATCACAGAATCATAGAGTTGGAAGAGACTCCAGGGGCCATCCAGTCCAACCTCCTGCTATGCAGGAACATCCATCAAAGCATCCCCAACAGATAGCCCTTCAGCCTCTGCTTAAAAACCTCCAAAGAAGGAGACTCCACCACACTCCGAGGCAGCATATTCCACTGCCAAACAGCTCTGACCGTCAGGAAGTTCTCCTTGAGGTTCAAGTGGAATCTCCTTTCCTGCAGCTTGAATCCTTTGCTCCTTGTCCTAGTTTCTGGAGCAGCAGAAATCATGTCCCTCTTAACCTTCTCTTCTGCAGACTAAATATATCCAGCTCCCTAAGCTGTTCCTCATAGGGCATGGCTTCCAGACCCTTCACCATTTTGGTCACCCTCCTCTGGACATGCTTTGTTTCTGTGACCTAAATCTAAGGCCCTTTCCACAGGATGACGGTTTTGCGCATTGTCCCATCGCAACCCTGGCAGTGCCTCTGCTGGCATGGGAGCATATCCCCAGCATTCCTTTCTGCACCCAACCACCTGCCTGTGGAAGGGAGCGTAAGGGACATGCCCCTTCCTTCCACACTACAGCTGCCAGTGGGAAAGGAAGTGTGTGATCATGCTTCCAGCCCTTCTGCATGGCCAGCTGCAATGGAAGGATCGTGCAACCAGGGGTCATTGACAGAGTTTCTCCATCAATGATATACCCCGCAATCATGCTGGCTGGCAATGTGAGAAGGGCAGGACCATGACAATGTCACGCAGAAGCGTCACCGCAGTCCTGCTCCTCTCATGTCCCCATGTTGGGAAAATGCTGTCCTGTGTAAAGAACCTAATTACTAGTCCCAACTACAGTAGACCATACTTGAATCACTGAATGGTAAATCAACACTTACATAACTCCTCAGTTAACACTGTAGTTGGGGCTGGTAATCAGAATCCTTACACATAATTTTACCAATCCTTATAGTTAGTGTGCAGTACTGGTTCCCATATTTCCCTCAATACTGCTAAGGCCAGAGTGACAATTTGTAACCCACCCAAGATGTATTTGGACTGTAATTCCCATGCAAAATTTGGAAAAGTTACTTGTTTTTACACTAAATTCTCAGAAGCTTTAAAGCCAGCATGCCCAGAGATCACTGTGGCTGTAGGAGATTTTGGTAGTTCAAAAAACAGCATTTTCCAAGCTCTGCTCCCATGATCCTTATCCTATATAGCTAGGGCTGATAGGACTTACAAAAGAACAGAATCTGGAAGACCACAAGCTGACCATCCCTACTGCAAGCTGAAATATGTGGAGACTAAGAGACAGAGGACTGCCTAAGTTCTCCTAATAAGTCCACACCAGAAGTGAGCTAGGGATTTTGTAAAAAGAGCTTTCCAGATCAGACCAAGAATTCATCTGGTCTTGTTGACTGTTTCTAAAAGTAGTAAGCCACATGATTCCTAACTCAAGTGAGGCATGGGTACAGCAGCACCTCTCCCATGCTGTTTGTCTCCAACATCAGATATGATACTTCATATCTAAATAGAGGTTCAACTCAGTCATTACGACTAACAGCTGTTGATAAACCTATCCAACATGAATTTGTCTGCTCCTTTTGAAAGGCTAAATTCATGGTACCTGTTTCAGTAAGCTGCTTATCTACTGTTCAAAGGAGTATTTTTTTTTGTCTCATCTGACCCTGCTGTTAATCAATTTATCTGGGTATCTTGAAATTCTACTGTTACAGGAGAGGATATAAAAATCCCAGTTTATTGCTCATATTGTTGGTCTCCATACTACCTCAGCCAGCAATCTCTGTGAATATTCTGTGAGTAAGGGACCAACACAGCAGTATAAAGCCAGGGCAGGAAAGACGCTGTTTGAAAGGAGCATGATGGATGAGGTCTGACAGGAAACTTAAAACCATTTCAAAGCTGTGTTCCTTACCTGAGACCAAGAAGAGGAAAACCAGCTGCCCCGATTTACTGGAGAATATGCAGCATGCCTGGGACACGGGTGTAAGAAGCATACTTTTTCCAGCTCTACATTTGGCTTTTGTACATGGGAACACTTCCGTGAAGCAAGTTCTCTATGCTTCCCAGACACATACTTTTCTGCACAGTTCAGTGTTCTCCTCTGTATTCCCTTTCCACATGTCACAGAACACTAGAAAAGATATTGGAATGACAATACATTACTATATAACCCTTGCAGGGCTAGGTTTAGTGTCTATGGCTTATTCTTTGCTTCTTTCAAGCCCTTGCCACCCCAGTAAAGTATCAGGAATGGTATTTATAACAAAAGAAAATGCAGAACAGAGAAACTGCAACAATTGGTTCATTTATTTAACCCTCTCTCAAAATCTATTTGTGCTTGTCTTTTCCTCTTTATCACAGTTAGTCCCAGGATGCATCCAACATGTAGAGTATCTTGCATGTGGTTCCCCCTTCTGCTTGATCCTTAAAAGAATCCCCAGGACTGTAAATTTAGGACATTTCTGCACTACACCGTTATAGTGCTATTATTCCACTTTCAATATCCTGTGGAATTCTGGGGTTTGTAATTTAGGGAGGGGCATTTAGAATTCTCAGTCAGAGAGCTCTTTGGCTTCAGTAAACTACAAACCCCAGAATTCCACAGGATGTTGAAAGTGGAATAATAGCACCATAACAGTGTAGTGCGAAAACAGCCTTAGTTTGCTTCAGATGCTAGTCTGCCCAACATCTCTATGAACGACTGTATGTCAATGGACAGGATTAAGAGTGCTTTCACACTGAACAGCTGATGTGGAATGGGAGATGAGACACCAAAATCTCTTGGGACCCAGCCCCATGTGCATAATGGGGGGGGGTAAGGGGGGGTAAGGGATCTGACTCAGCTACCCACTCTCCTGAACTCGCTGTTAGAACCTAGTGTAGCTCGCTGTGATGCTTTGAATAATCATTTCGCAGATAAAATCTCTCAGATAAGAGCCGACTTGGATGCTGGTGTTATAGCACAGGTTACAAATGAAGTGTCCAGCGACTCCGTGAACAGGATTATACTGGATTAGTTTCAGTCAGTGAGTACCGAGGACGTAGACAAGCTCCTTGGAAATATAAGAAAGACAACTTGCCCTCTTGATCCCTGCCCTTCGTGGCTGGTCGTCCAGGGAGGAGTTGCAATTAAGACTCATTTAAGATACATTATTAAGGCATCCCTCAGGGACAGCAATTTTCCAGCTTGTTTAAGAGAAGTGATTATATGGACACTTCTAAAAAAGCCCTCCCTAGATCCCTTGGATATGAATAATTATAGACCAGTCTCCCATCTCCCATTTTTAAGCAAGGTGATCGAGAGGGCTGTTGGTCTTCAGCTCCAAGCTGTCTTGGATAAAACAGATTATCTAGACCCATTTCAAACTGGCTTCAGGGCAGGATATGGAGTCGAGACTGCCATGGTTGCCTTAGTAGAAGATCTTCGCCTAGGTATTGACAGGGGAAGTGTGACCCTGCTGGTACTCTTGGACCTCTCAGCGGCTTTCGATACCATAGACCATGGTATCCTTCTGGAACGCCTGAGAGGGTTGGGGATTGGGGGCACTGCACTTAAGTGGTTCTGGTCCTATCTCTCAGGTAGATACCAGATGGTGATGCTTGGGGACAGCTGCTCCTCGGAAAAGGAGCTTAAATCTGGCGTCCCTCAGGGCGCTGTCCTGTCCCCAATGTCCCCATCTATGAAACCGCTGGGAGAGATCATCAAGAGGCATGGAGCAAGGTGCTATCAGTATGCTGATGACACCCAGATATATCTCTCCATGCCTTGGATAATAGCATCAACTAAGGGTGACATCTCACCTCTGAACGAATGTCTTGAAGCAGTAATGGACTGGATGGGGAAAAACAGACTGAGGCTGAATCCAGATAAGATGGAAGTACTTGCTATTAAGGGCCCTAGCCCAGGTATGGAGGTTTGTCAACCAGTTCTAGACGGGGTCACACTTCCCCTGAATGACTGTGTCCGCAGTTTGGGGGTGCTCCTGGACTCGCCACTTCAGATGACAGCTCAAATAGATGCAGCGGCCAGGAGTGCCTGTTATCAGCTTCGGCTGATATGCCAGCTGTGCCCCTTCCTGGAGCTGGAACACCTAAAAACAGTGGTGCATGTGCTGGTAGCTTCACGGCTTGACTTCTGTAATGCGCTCTACATAGGGCTACCTGTGTGCTTAGTCCAGAAACTTCAGCTAGTTCAGAATATGGCAGCCAGGTTGGTCACTGGTAGACCTAAAACTGACCACATAACACCAATTCTGAAGTCTTTGCATTGGCTGCCTATTAGTTTCCAGGCACAGTACAAGGTGTTGGTTATTACCTTTAAAGCCCTGGCTTGGGGCCAGCCTACCTGCGGGATCGCCTTCTCCCATATAATCTGCTCCGCACACTAAGGTCCTCTGGGAGGAATTTACTGCAGCCAGTCAGAACTAGGTTGGCTGCGGTTACCCAGAGGACCTTCTCTTCTATCGCTCCCAAGTTATGGAATGGCCTGCCGGAGGAGACCTGGCATATTACCAGTCTTGACTGCTTTAAAAAAGCAGTCAAGACTGCTCTCTTCCGACAGGCCTTCCCAGACTAGCATTTCCGTCGCCTCCCACCAACTGTCTTTCTGTTCTTTTAATAGTCAGTTGATTGTTGTTAATTGTTAATTGTTGTGTGTTTTAGGGGGTTGGTTTTAGGTGGGTTGGTGGGTGGGGAGGATTGGGTATGTTTTTTAATGTTTTTTGATGTATTATTGTTGTTCGCCGCCTCAATCCATGGGGAGAGGCGGGATAGAAATAATAATAATAATGATGATGATGATGATGATGATGATGATGTGTTTTTAGGAGACAACTAGTGGTATACCAAAAGTATTCCTTCTTTTCCTTCTTGATGATTATTTTGTGGTTATGAAAAAGATAGAAGAAACAATGGGAAAATAAGAAGCATTAGCAAAATATATTCTTTAACTGCCTGCAAATTCCATGTTTAAGGCAAAGTGACTTCATGATAAAGCTTCACTTGCAAGCACCCACACATTCAGCAGTGGACTGTATCAGTGGTTCTTAACTATTTCTTTACTGGCAACTCCTGTAAATTTGTTGCTGGGGACCTCCAAGACTTAAGATTTAAATATTTATTTCAATATTCAAATATTTGTTTAAAGTTGCTCACACTGAGACCTTATTCTTCTGGAGGACAATGCAAAGTAAAGGAGGCTTGTGAACAGTCTGTGGAGTCGCTTGCTCAGATCCTTCAAGTGCCAGGAGAGTAGAATAAACTGGAATTTCTTATAGGAAAGTTGTGAATGGGAAACAGGCTTAAAGAATAATTTGTTTTGCCCTTTCCCCTGAAGCAGTGACTGGAAAGTAAGAGTCTTGATGCTGTTTCTTCTGAAGAAGCACTAAGAGGATAGGTAATTCTTTTAGAAGCACTCCTTTGGGGAAATAGTGTTTCTTTTGCCCTTTCTTTCTTTTCCCCAAAGCTGCACTATGCAGCCACAAGAGTAAAGGAACTTCCTTCTATTCTTTTGGCTGCTTAGAAGTGAAGCTCCACCACACTGCCTGGCCCTGGGCTCAAGCAGCGTTGCCACACTCACCACACAATGCATGGGCTGGGTGTCTTCACTCATCTTCTGGGCTCTTCACTCACCTTCCTGCCTTCTGTGCTCTCTGAAGCACTTCTCCAGCTGGATGAGATGCCTGCCAGCACATTGTGGCTGCTGCAACCATCATCACTACCATGTCTGAAGAATTTGGGGCATGCTGCAGCAACCAAACAGGACATTTTTTGTCCCTTCAATCTGGATTTTCCCTGTCTTCCAGGATGAATGGTACCCCTATGTGGACCCCTTGTGAGGGCTGTGAGGGCTCTGCAGATGCAAGGTTAAGAACCACTGGACTGTATTTAAAAATAAAGTCTGTGCCAGATTGTCATTGGGTTTTAAGGTGTGGCTTTTAGTAAAAATGCACCAGAACTATTTGTTTCTTACCTCAACTATTTGTTTCTTACCTCAGTCCATGTAGACACAAACCACTGTAACTTCTTATGTTTATGGCATCGCTTCAGGAGGCAGGTTTCTTGCATCTTTGGTTTTAGTTCTGCTGGACAGGCACCGTCAGACAAAAGTGGGGCCCAGGGAGAAGGACTGGCACTTTTGCATACAACCACTCTTTTTCTCCAGCCTTTTCCACATGTTCGAGAGCACTAAAAAAGTGGAATGGAAGGTAAACATTTAGAAGGTTAATGTGTTTCCAGATGGGGGAGGAAAACAATGAGATATCAATGAATTCTGCTGTTAAATGCATAAATTTAGGGCTTTAATCAATAACACAAATTATAATTTAAGGTACTTTGACACTACTACAAGTAATGAAAAATACTACCAAAACCATCTTTAGGAGATTATTCTCATGAGCACCCCAGGTTCAGAACATAAGAACAACTCCTCTGGAAGAGAGTAGAGGATCACCCAATTCAGTACCACTTACATGCTTAAGAAAAAGGTAAAAAATGCAGCATGAGGGCAAATGGCTTTTCTACAAGTTTTGCTCCAACCTTGGCATGCTCAGAGCTAGGAAAAGTTAGGGTTTTTTTCAGGCTACCTGGCATTGGCCAAGCTGTACAGGAAATTCTGGGAGTGGTAGTCCAAAAAAGGAACATCACAAAGCTTTGGTAGATACTGCCAGTTTCTAGGACCAAGAAGAATCGTGAGAAATTTACTTCTTTATTAGAGATTTCTGGAAAAATGTGAATTACATTTTTCATAGTTCTCAAGACTTCCAGATATCGATGCTAATCCTCACAAGAACATTTTGGGGACTTCTAGTCTGAAAAAGTCTGATTCTAGGCTGAGAAAGACAAAGAGGCAAGGAGGCTACTACTGTCATCACTGATGACAGCACTGGGAATGTGATGACAAGTGGTCTGATGTTAGAATCAAGCTATTTTCTAACATTTGTAGCTTGTTTTTTTTTTTTAAAAAAAACCTTTAATAATGCTTAGAGATGATCATGGTATCTCCCCTGCCAAGTAAGAATATTTGTAGAGGGCTGATATGTGAATACAAGAAACTCCAACTATAAATGTTAACTGCTAAATACATCCATAGTATATGTGGGCATATTCATATACATTTAAGAAAACATTCCTATCAGTAGCCATGAACGATAAAGTTAAAAGTTCTCTACTCATCCTCATGTTTGTTTAATCATAAAAACCTACAGAATGTTAAGTTGTGAGAATTGTTTAGCATTTTGACTTCCTGCTGCAACTGATATACAACTGAAAGTATGAGATGTTTGGTGCTTAGCAGGGCTCCCTTTGGCCAGAAGAGTTATGTTTTCCTATGAGTCACCTGAGTTATGTGATAAGCCACTGTGGAGTTGCTGTAGACCAGATTAGAACAGAACAGCTGAGGCTCCCCCTCTATTTTTTTAAAAATCAAATTTAAACAAGTCAACAAGCAAAACATAGCCTTCTCCAAAATGACTGATTTAGAAGGAACACCTTTTCAGTCTTCTACTGCTGCTACTACTACTGGGGAAGGCGCATTACATCATGTTACTTTCACTTTCCTAAGAAAAACATTAATGCTATTAAATTTCAACATGGATCTACCCTGAATATGCAAAATGGAGGGACAACCCCTGTGACTGCAGAGTAGGGAATATATACTACTTTTTTAAAAAAAGTTGCATCTATTGCAATCCCCCTCCCCCCAAATGGATTGTAAATGTACTTGCTACATAACTTTAACATGGGCAATGAAGACTGTTAAGGATTTTTTTGTACCTTGTCTCAGTCATTAATCAAAACAGAGACTACAGTCAAGAAATCAAAAGAAGACTAAGAGCTGGAAGACCAAGTATGAAAGAGCTAGATAAGACCTTCAAGTTTGATGATGTATCATTTAACACCAAAGTCAGGATCACCCATGGCCTTATATTTCTGATTTCCATGTACATAGGTAAAAGCTGGAGAATGAAGAAAACTGACAGGAAGAAAATCAGCTCATCTGAAATGTGGTACTACTGGAGAGCATTTCTGTAGAAACCAATGACCTCCAAAAAAGAAAAAAAAAGAAAAGATAAATAAGTAGATTACAGAGCAAATGAAACCTGAATTCTCACTAGAAGTTAAAATAACTGAACCACCACATCAGGGGACAATATGATTTATTTAAACAGATGATGATGCTCAATAGAATGGAAGGTATTAGGAAAACAGGAAGACCACATCAAGAAGGTGGTTTGACTCAGTCAAGAAAATCGATGGCTATCCTGCATTTGCAAGACCAAAGCAAAGCTGTTAGTAATAGGATCTCCTGGAGGTCTTTCTTTCATAGGGTTGCCATAACTCAAAGGCAGTTTGATGGTATATAACAACAAAAAAGTGAATTTAAATTTCCAGTTTAGAATGTCCTAAATTCAGTTAGAAGTTAAGTGTGGGGGAGTCACTAACATGAGGACACGAAACAAATGGTTACACATATGTTTCTGCAGTTCTTGTAACACCAACATAGGTCTCCAATCCTGGGAATTATGTGCGTGTGTAAACTGGCCAGAAACAAACTACTGCAGTCTTCCTCAACCTGGCATCCTCAGTCCTCAAAATATGTTGCGCTACAACCCTATTACCCCTGTCAGTACAGCACAACTAATGGCCACACAGGTTAGGAATACTGGGAGAAGTAGTCCAATACATCTATGAAGCAGCAGAATGTGATGCAGCTTTTCCTGACCTGTACCATGAAGATGGAGGGAAAATTTTCTACCTAGAAAAGGCACACCATGACTGCACTAATTTATCATGATTCTAATGTTCTATGAAAACGGAGTTTAACTGCAGGACATTCTACAGCAGTGCAATTACAAGGCACCTGTATTATCAGTGAGGACTTTTACCCCAAGTGAATGCCTGTTTTGGAGAACATGTGTCCATCCAATGAACCAGCAGTGCCTTAGAATATGTATAGATTTTTCTGCATTGATTGAACAAAGATCTGACAAGAGATGGGCAGATGGTGACAGCTGGCACTATATGCTGTGATTAACTAATCAATAGTGCTCAATCTCAAAACCTTAGAAGACCACTTTCACTATTTGAAGAAAACATGTGTGAATTTAATTTACCTCAGACCAGGGCCCTGTGCTCCAAGTAGGTGGACAGCTTTGGGTGTTGCAAAGCTCCCTCTTGACTGGGGCAGGGAGTCGACAAAGGGAATCTGATACCCATTCTGGCTTGAACTGACTTTTCTGCATGCAGCGAACATATCGATACCTCTCCCCTGCTCCACAAGTCAAGCTGCACTCACTCCAGTTACCAACAGACCAGCTAGAAAAAGAATCAAAGAGACATTGTACATTTGGGAATATTGCTGCTTTGTCTAGGATGACAGGAATGTAATTTGATTTATTTGTAGGCATCATATTTATGTCCTGGTTTTTCTCTAAAGAATCCAGGGCTATGGCATTTTATTCTTGTAATATGAGGATAAACAGAAATCAGACAAACATCCCCAAGGAAATACAGAGGGCATAGGGAAATTTTGAAACATCAGCCTGAGATTCTCTTTGAAATTTCCAAATATAAAACCTACTCAAATCTGATATAATGGGGAGGATTGGTGGAGAGGAGAAACAAAAAAGAAGGAACACAGCATAAAACTGTACTACATTAGTAGGCCCCAATGACTGAAAGGTTCTGTTTTCCACATCTGTCAAACTAAACATTGTTAAATTCTGAAGTGTGGTTTGTAAATTAAGGTATATTGGTTTGGACCCAGACCTAATCATGCTTAACTCACAAGGGATCCAGCCTTAATCATGCTTACTTCATTCAAATCAACAGGACATGTGAGTCATAACTAACTTAAGTCTTACTGATTTTAAGAGTCTGTTCTAAGCATGCCCAAGGCTGGATCCAACACAATAATTCCTTGTAGTTCTTGACATGATAAATTTGTTGGAAAATGGGGAAGTAGCTATTTTAACACAGAAACATAAATGTTAAAAATAGTAGCAGTATTTACAATACAGAAACAGACAAAGTGTGCTTGGTCTTTTATAGATACCTACCATCACATAAGGCAAACCAGTTGAGGAAAGGCCAATTGTGAGGCCATTTCTGCCCTACACTGTTATGGTGATATTATTCCACTTTCAACATCTTGTGATATTCTGCGGTTTGTAGTTTACTGAGGCCAAAGAGCTCTCTGGCTGAGAATTCCAAAGGCCCCTCCCTAAACTGCAAACCCCAGGATTCCACAGCATGTTAAAAGTGGAATAAGAATAAGACCACTGCAACAGTGTAGTGTGGAAATGCCCTGAGAGTTGGATAATGAGCTAAGACCATGAGCTATAAGCCAGGACATCCTTGACTGAATCTCACCAGAGTCATTAATGTAACAGGTAGATTCACGCAAACAAGTAGCTGAGAGAACAGCATAATGCCTACCCCATCTGTGATATACTTTTCAAAAACTGTTAAGTTGTTGTTGTTGTTATTATTATTACAGATTTCAACATTCTAGATGAGAAGTGATTATATCATACATCCCCTCATGTCAGTACTGCTGCAAGGGAAATAATTCAGTGTGACAGGGACCAACTATCAATCCTTCATCACATCTTGGAAAGTAAACTTTGTTTAGACTCTCTCTTCACTTCTCTGTTCCTCTGCATTTAACAGCCACGTACATACTCTGTTTCTGATCCTTTGTCTAGAAATTAGTAATCAAATGCAGACTAAATTCTAGGACATGTTGCAGTCATATTTTCCCTTGTTCTTCTGTTTGAACAGATGTTCTAGCCGCTGACCTTAGGAACAGGTTTCAGGCTGCCCCAGGAATTTGCTCATGCCTCTTTCTCTTCTCCCAGAATTACTGCCTGATATCAGACCTTTGCATGGAATAGACCAGGAGACGATGACAGCTGATTGGCAAAGAGTGCGGAAAGAGAGAAACCTGGAGCAGTAACCCAAGTCCTCAGCAAGTGACCTAAAACATTCCCGTCAACACTTCTGGATGTTCTGCTTCACAGCTCCCTCGCTCTCTCTCTCTTTTTAAATGAAAGCTTGCTACTGCCAAAAAGCTTAAATGTACAGCACTCCACTTTATTTGTAAACTCTAATGTTAAGTTATGTGTGCACTAGGTAAGTGCATGTTTTGTTAATCTCCATGGAAGAATTGTATTCCATGGAGCATGCTACCAAACTGCTACTGGAAACATTTGGTACTGAACTAAGGAAGCTGTTAATTTTACTAATCCTATATACATTTGCCTGGGAGTAAGGCCAATTAAACTTAAAGTGACTTATTTCCAAGTAATTTGCATAGAATAAATTTGTACTGCTAATCCTAGTGAACAGAAATTTCTTCTTCCTCTTCTCTAGGTCTTATTAATACTCCCCTGAAGCCTTGTCTTGATCAGATTTCTGTGGTTCCACTGAGGTTATATTTATGAAAACAGGAGAAAGACATCAAGTGAGAGAAGTGTCGAGTACAGAAATTGCTTTCACAGCTGTGTCAAGGAGCTGTTCTGACTATGCCATACCAGTTTTCTAAGTGCAGACAACTTTCCATATGGGGGAGCAATAAAATGTGTGACTCTCCTTCTACCTTCAGTCTGATTCCTACAGCTCTACGAGCACTACATCACATGATTTTTCCTCTTCATAATATATCCTGGCACTCAGGGGTCTCCTTTGTATTGTGGGAGTCACTGCAACTTTGCTCCTTCCTATACTAGCCAGGGAACCTTGGGCTGATGAGAGGAGCCCATTCTGCAGTTTCTGGGAAGGATGGAAAATTTTAGCATAAGAAACAGCTCCACTGTGAGTTCTTTTAATGCATGCTGCAGGATTGTGAGACTACCTTTACAACATGGGAAGAAGACATACCAAAGAGGTCCCTATGGTTACATGAGGAAGGCTCTCTTGTTGCTCTGGGCAAGCTGTTCACAGCAGCTAAAATTCAAATTATGGAGCTGCCTGCTTTATGACTTTTAACTTGACAGTGACTATCTTGCCTTCCCTTAGAACAAGAGATTCAATGTTTTCATTAAGATCTATGGAATAGCAAGGATGAAAGCACAATAATATGCACAACGTAGTAATATAAGATAAATCAGAATGCTTGCATTAAAAATCCTTCTAGTGTAAAGTTGAAGGCTTTCACGGCCAGAATCCATGGGTTGTTGTGGTTTTTTTGGATTTACTAGAACACGGCTTCACAGCCTGAAAAACCCACAACCCAATCCTAGTTAAAGTATATATATTAAAATTCAGCTATACCATATATGTATTACCGCTTTGGCTACAAGCTGCCTATATGTGATTTTTTAACAAAGATATAGCAATTGATTTTTAAGCATTATTAATGAACACCTCAGTTTTAGTAAATACTGGACACATTTATTCATAAAGAAGTGTAAAAAGTTCAGTTTATGTATCCTACACAAAGTTAAACCTAAAATACATGCAAATTATATGGAAATAAAAAAATGGAAATCAATAGAACTTGCATTCCCTTCTTCCTTGTTTTTTGATCAAATCCTCAGAGGATCCAACGTGGAAATGGAAATACATTTTGGGGGACAGCTGGCCACCACCAGACTTTCTATAACAGGCAGTAAAATGTACCATGTGTCTTGACATCATCACCTTTTAGCATTTCCTTGCCCTGTCTAGCTAATGATATAAAGCCACAAAATGTCAGGTTATGGGACAATTTTCTAAAAAATTATATTTATTTTGGCTTAGATCCAAACATCCACATGCACCAGAGGACTTTTCCTTTCCCTTCCCACTACAGTCCCTCATGGTAATAGGGAGAGGGGCTTCTCAGCTCAGCCAGGGCCAGACACGAAGAAAGGGCATTTGGCTGCAGCGTCCTCTCCCTCTGAGTCTCTCAGTGAGGAAAGTTGCCAACTGAGCAGGAAAGATAGTCTCAGCAAGAGCTAAGTTAAGGTAAGATGACATTTTACTATACACAGGTCTGTGTGGAGGAGGATGTTGAGATATATATTTAATGAAACACAAGTTGGATCGGGTTGTTAGAGAAGAGACAACTATGTGACACCCACCTCCCACTAAGAATTCTATTAAAGTTACTGGCAATTCCATTTTTTTCTGGTCACTTTTTAAAGTTCTGGTATTATTCAAAGAGATAGCCATGTTAGTCTGTTTTAGCATAAAAAGAGATAAAGGCAGTGATTTAGTACAGCTGTTTAAGGTGTTCAAAGTAACCTGTCTACAATCTGTCATCTATAGTCCCCTCCTAAAGGTTACTCTGCCTACATATATCATTAAATTTTGACAAAAAAGAAAAAAAATGTTACAACAATTTTTAATGGGAGGCACCAACTTTCATATTTTTGAAGATTGAATTGGATTAGCTACTGAGCAAACGGAGAGAAAACAAGGTCCAAATTAAATCTTATAAGCATTCAGAATGCTCTGGAACTTGATGTCTGCTGATAGTCAGTGAGACAGCTACTGCTGGCTATTAAATACTTCAGTATACCACTCAGCAGGAGGGTAAATAGGAGCTTACAGTTCACCCTCTGCAATTTTGTGTGTGTGATACCATAAAATATACATATAAATCAGTTTCTGCCTTTGGTTACCCCAGACTGATTGAGAGGTCCATAATTTTTTTCTCTCAAAATAACAGCAATGATATTGTTGGAAACATTAATGGCATATTAATATTTGAACATTGCTGTAGGCCTACTTGGGCCCCATATTGGAAGAAAGTAAACTGTGTTCTAATATTTGGAGAGCCTATGAATATCTGGAACACGTAGTCATGCATATAATGATACAGTGCCTCTCTGTACTTGCTGGAATTAAGTTTCAAGTTTCACCTGATATCATGGGCAGTGCTATTTGTGCTATTTGAAAGTGTGTACTCCCCATATGAGCCTGCCCAATTCTTACAGTCTTTGGTGGTGACCTTGGTCCCAATCACCCTCACAAGCTCATGTGGTGAGGACATGGAAGAGGACCTTCTCAGTGACTACTCCCAGTCGGTAGTCTTCTAAATGGTGGTTTAGTTGTCTCCCTCTCTTGTTCTCTTATCATTGGCAAGCAAAGACCTTCTTATTTAAATGAACTTTGAGCTTTTAACTGGTTGTGGTATAGGGATATGTAATGGGTGAACTATGTGTGTTTTAATGAGTTTTAAATTAGTGCCCTAACATAACATTTTAACTGGATTGATTGTTTAGTACTTTTAGAACTTTTGCAACACATGATATTTAACTATTTTGTTTTAACTTATACTATAAGCTTCTTTAGTCCCACTTTTGGGACAATGGTGAGATAAAAATCAAATTGAATGAATAAATAAATAAAATTCGCTTAATTGCCTATGTAATTGCCTATGTGATGCAAAAGTGCATCAAGCACATCCTTTGGCTTGCCATGAAGAAATATGGAAGTCGAGTGAAATAAATCCAATTCTTTGAACCTGCCAATGGATGATGATGATGATAAGAATAATAAAATAAATTGTTTTTCTATCATCAATTTATATTAGCCATGGGAAGAACACAGCACAACATGTTTTATGCTGGACAAATTTTGGACATGCTCAGCAACTTAATAGCCAGCTTAAGCTTTGCTCTTGTGTAAACCTAACATTTATAGACTTCGTGTGCTAGCTCAGCCAACTTAAGTACTAAAAACTGGATCGCAGCCAAGCCCTTTAGGGCTTGCGGCCATGCATTCTAAAATACTCCATGTAGAACACAAAATTTATGTCTGGAGGGTTCAGACAGTCTTGCACTGTCTCTTTTAACTTGAGAGAAGACACACAAATGATGTAAGACACTATATATGCTTAAGAAGCTGTGAAAGAATTGCTTGTGCATTTTTAGCATGTGCTGTGACTAAAGAACTATTTCACTATGATGATTCAGAATCAATGAAATCTGAAGTGTCCTTGAAGCTAGACTGTGAATCTGCATGTCCCCAAATGAAAGAGAATATTCTCTGCTCAAAGGACAGCTCTAATAATTTTAGATAGAAATTGTTTTCAGGATATTTTACTCTTTTCTTGCAGAAGCCCAAATCATAGCTATTGTTATCTTTGATAAGAACACTACAAATCTTAGGGCCCTGTCACACTACACAATTATCGAGCTATTATTCCACTTTAACTCATGATATGGAATCCTGGGATTTGTAGTTTAGGAAGGAGCATTCAGAATTCTCAGCCAGAGTGCTCTTGGGCCTCACTAAACTACAAACCCCAGAGTTCCACAGGATGTTGCCATGGCAGTAAAAGTGGACTAATAGTGCTATAACAGTGTAGTGTTTATTATTTTTAATTACATATTTCTCAATTACTCAGTATCCTACATCCCCCCACTTCTTCACATTCTAGAATGAATGACATTCAACTGCAAGCTATAATCACCATTTAAAAGGACAACACATCATGTTAAATCTGACAGTCAAGAAGGCAAAGGGTGAGGAAGCCACTGCCCACTTTTCTTGCTCTGTTGACTCTCTTATTCTCTCTCTTTCAGCTATCTCAGTGGAATGTCATCTATGACATGATACTCTTGGAATCGGTCTAAAGACTGCCACTTGTGCAAAATAAAGCTGCACTGGTGCTGAGTAGTTGGGCTGCGTGAGACTAAGGTCATTTCCGCATGACGACACTCTTCCGCGTCAACTCGCTGCAGTCCCAGGTCCAGAAGGGAGCGTGTCAGCAATGCTTCCCTCTGCACCCACTCGGTCCATGCGGAAGAAAACACAATGGCACAATGTCTTCGTTCCGCAGTGCAGCCAGGCTTTTTCCATTGCTGTACTACGGAAGGAAGTGTCAACAATGTGCTTCCACAGCTTCCACATGGCCAAACGTGACAGGAGCACCATGCGATCGCAGACATGAAACAGATTTTTTCCGTTTTGCGAAAACAGCGCAAGTGTGATGCTCCACGACAGGACGGCGACGATGTCCTGTGGAAGCGCAACCCACTGACCACTGCCATCCTGTGGCAGAAACGAGACAGCGACACCGTGTGGAAAGGGCCTAAGTAACACTGGACATAACAGAATTTCATATTTGTAATGGAATTCAATTCAAAGTGTTGAATATCTACCTTGACTTGGTATACAAAATTTTAAACGTCTTAGGACCTGGCTAACTAAAGAAGTACATTTCCCCTGTATAGTCCTGCTTGTGAACTCAGATATACTATCACCTAACAAAGTCTGGACTTCTGGAACTTGTAACAGGGCCTTCCTCATAGTGGCACTCTCCTGGAAGATAGAGGGTGGTCAGCTTTCAGTGTGAGGTAAAAACAATCCAACAGTCCAGAAGTTGGACTTTTGTGTTACAGTAAGATTATTGATGCAGGTGAAAGTGGGTAATTTTAGGTTTTGGTTCTGACTGTTGGGAATGCTAATGTATTATAGTATGATGTTTATTATGATAAAACAATTTTTTAGGATATAAAATTTTATGATCAATGCATACAAAAAAACTATGAGTCTAGAATCTTGTCAGATGGACTAATCATTATGGGATACCTTCTTAAGATAATAATACTCAGATTTTATGTGGCAGAACATTTACTGCAGGCCTCCAGAAACCCTGATAATTTAGGTAAGATTTTTATCCACATATTATCAATGTGGCAGAATTAGAGTCAAAGATGAGAGAGAATGTCTTGTTGCAATCCACCAGGTGAGTTCAAAACAAGAGGTGAGATTTCAGCCTCGGATTTTTTGATCCATAATGGAAATATCATCTCTCCAACTGTCCTAAATTAATCCTCTATCATTCCCATTTTTCAGTTGCTTTTAAAATGAGCCAGTTTCTCTCTCCCCCATTATCCTGGTTTACTTTAATTGCTGTAAGCATGCTTCAAAAGGACAGAGTTAACTCAGTTAACTCAGCAGCAGGAGAAGGAGAGGAGAGGGTGGAGTCTTGCCCTTCCCAGGAAATTCGGGCAAAAGCAAACTGCTGAAGCCTCTCCTAACCTGTTGTTCTTCCTCATTAATAACTTTTGCCATCTTGGCCACACTGTGATATTGCTTGACCATGCATGTGCTGCTTTTCATCATTTGTGAAATGTTGGGTGGTATGTTACATATGTAGAGAAGTAGTATACATTGTCAAATGTCACCTTCTGAAAGCCTTGCAATATTCAGACCTCTCTTTACACACACACACACACACCCACACACGCCCCTACCTGCTCATGGACTATTTCACTAGTCAGAGGCCTGGGCAACCTCTGAACAAATAACACACTAGGCATGCATTTTTATAACTATTATGGATACTTCAAAAATATAAATAATGTACCCACACAATAGATACAAGGAAACAAACAAATGGTTATATGTTTTATTACCTGGGAGGACAAACTGGCATTTTGCATGGGGCAATTCCAGTAGCTGGTTGACTCTTGGAGTTGCAAAAAGAAGGGTCTACTTCTGCTTTCATGTCTTTGTAGCAGCTTCCTCTCATGACCATTTGACCTACACACAAAGCAACACAGGTGGCAAGCAGAAAATCATGAGCAGCTGTATAGATCTGAAAACTCAATCTGCTGATCATCTAAATCCACTGTGTACTTCTTACATAACCCTATGTAAATACTGCTCTCAATCATCTGATTACATCCCAGGGTTTGGATTCCTAGCTCAAATAAACAAAACTGCTTTTCCTTAGATAGCAGCTAATCACATAATTGATTATCTCAGAACTTTAAACAACTCTGGGAACCATAATACCATTTGTCTCTAGTTGTTACTTTACACTCTGTCTGTTTCCTTTCCCTCTTCCAATGTCACCCACAACTCTTTCCCAAAGAGTGTAAACCTAGATCTAAGCCCAGATTATGGTTATTTTTTTGCAAATGTGCCAAGAGATTTTAAGGGGGAGGGGAGCATGGAATTTCCACCAAATGTAGGTTTCTTTTGCTGCAAGGATTTATGTGGCCTAATTTCAAAGCCTATTTCAGAGACTAAGTCTCAACCAGATAAGAAAATGAGAGTTCATTCACAACAGTCTAAGAATGTTTACAAATTTCTCCCTATTCCAACTTCCCTCTGGATTTTGAGAGCTGAGTAGCACTGTGGGCAAACCATCATTCTTCCATTAAAAAACAAAACAAACAAAAAAACTGCACTGTGTGTGGAGTTTGCTACAATTTTCAGTTTGTGTCTTTTCCCATCCCCCCAAGTGAACTGTTCAGACAAATGATTTAAAAAATCACAACACAACAGGGAATTTTGACACGATTGCACAAATATTATTTGTGTGTGGTGTTCCAATCAGTGTTCCCATGTTCTTGTGCACACTGTGAGATTAGAAGCACAAGTGGTGAAAATCTTTTAATTTTTGGACACCAGAGCCAAAGATTGAAAAGTTTCTCCTCACTGGAGTGAGATGATGAGATTTGACACATTTCATGATTTTTTTTTGTATTTTTGGAGAATTTCTTCACACACACACACAAAAAAAATTAGCACACAAACACTGGATACAATGTTACCGCATATATATATTTTTGCCACATATTATATATGTATTAATTTATTATATTTGTATGCTCCCTTTCTCCTGGAATGGGACCCAAGAAGCCTTCCAACAATAACTTAAGATACTAAAACTCCTTGCAGCAGCTGACAACTCTTCAGATGACTATGTCACACAAAGCCTGCCTTACAGAGTTAGTACAGTGGTTTTTCTGCAAAGAAACATGATTCTGGGGAATGAAAATGTCTTGCAATGGCAAAACCCTTGTTGCATTAAGATCGGAAAATCTGCAAATGTTCTTTATATCCCTTGCAGGCATAACCAACCCTCAAAACAACAAAATAAAGCAGTGGCATCTTCTGACTTTGAAGTCTTTTCATCTGCATAGATGTATGACTAGAGATTGAGAGCTTATCCAAGGAATGGGCCAATTTATAGAGATAAATCACATGATGGTCACTAGCAATACATTCATTCAAGGCTGTTCTATATGGCATGCACTGCCCACCAAAAATGTTTGCTGTGATATGATATTGTTCAAAGGAATTTCAGGGAAGGCTCTAAGATAATTTCCACACTACACCGTTCTAGGGCCATTATTCCACTTTCAACATCCTATGGAATCCAGAGGTTTGCAGATTAGGGAGGGGCATTTCGAATTCTCAGCCAGAAAGCTCTTGGGCCTCAGGCAACTACAAACCCCAGAACTCCACTGGATGTTGAAAGTGGAATAATAGCACTGTAACAGTGTAGTGCAGAAATGGCCTAAGTGTATAATGTCAAGTATGATGGCAGACAACGGCTGAACTCATTCCATGTACCAGATGCATACATTTCATGCACCTCCAGATAAGCAAAACATATGTTAGATATCATCTCTGGACAGTACTTATGCTCCAAAGTCCAACACACACACTCTTTCCAGCTTACCATCTTCACTCCCTTGGGACTACAGTTGGATACACACAGGCAATCATGAATTCACCTAATATTGGTAAAAGTAAAGGGCAGTTGGGCCCAACGCCAATCACTTGGCTTAGTAATGATGTGTCACATGGACTTTACATCCTGCTATATTACTGGAAAAGTTTTCATGGAAATCCTGAAAGTGAAATAGGTGGGCAGGATATAAACTGTTGCACTTTCCTACCACATGTGGGCTCTACAAACCTACAGCCTCAATGAAATTTGGTTTCAGGATCTGAAGATGTCCTACAGTGAAGGCTTATTTCACTTAAACTATAATTCCCAAATTAATGTTTGGCTGACACTATGAGAAAGGAAAAGAGGATGGGATGGGACAGGCCTTCATCATTCCTTTGCTCTATGGCCCTTTTCACACAGGGTAATTAAAATGGTGTAGAGCGACCTCTAACGGAGGTCGTCTACACCGTGGAGTGCGCTGGGGCGTTTATAATTTTGAGGTTTTACACCTCAAACCGCCCTGAAGCGACCAGAAGTGGTGGCGCCGTGTGTTTTTTAAAAACCACTTTTCAGGCGGTTTTTATAAAACACGAGTGTGCAGCCCCATTCTACCCCGTCACAGTGCCCCGGTGTAGATTTGCAGGAGCGTGCAAGTGCGTGCCTGCAGATCTGCCAGGGGGCAGGCTTCCAGCTGGTGAGCTTCTCCGGTTGGTGGAGAGCCTCCGCCAGTCATAAGCCACCATTCCGGATGCCACCGGACGCCGCAGGAGTGTGGAACAGCGAACTCGTGCTGCTCTTCGTGGCGACGGACTTACCCGGCTTCTGGTAAGCTCCATTTCTGCGCGTTTTACCCCGTTTCTGCCTCCATGTGTGGAAAGGGCCTATGTTCATGAAGAGACTCTGCTTTTTGGTCAGGGGAACCACTTCAGGACACCACAGAGGGTGGTAGTAAGGAACCAGCTGCCTGTCAGATGTGTGCCATCTATATTAGGGCAAGGTTGCTGTTTTCCCAATAACTCTTCTGGGCCCTCTTCTGCCTCTCTTCTTCCCCCACTGTCATGAATAGTTCTACAGCTGGGTGCTACAGACCCACATAATGTCAGCATGTATTCCATACATCAAGAATATCCCTTCCTCTAGAAAAGACAAAGGTATCAGAACACAACAAAGGGCATTTTGAAGAAAGCCATTTTAAGATCGGCCTACATAAACTCCTTTTCTACCATAATCTTCTCTTTCTCCAGATTTATTTTCCAGTGTACTTCACACATTGTGCAGGAATTTCTTTTCTCCTGACACAATGAAAACAAGATGTAAATTCTTTTCAAATTAGCTGTGGGAGTCACACCATTGGTGACTTAACCTTTCACCCAGAGATGGAAGTATTCTCTTCCACAATTTACTCCTGTTCTATTATCAGCTTCACTGGCTGTGCAGTCTGCTTCACGTAAGAAGCTCTGCTATTTTTATTAGTTACACAATGTATGGCTTGCTGGGCCTCCAGACAAGCTAGTCATGCATTTTATAGACCTGCTCATCACATGATGTCTGCACTATGACTAGCAAAAAAGTTCAGAGGCTTAAATGCTAATTGGTAACACACGACAGTTCCAGCAGAGGGAAATGACTCTTTCAATTGCCTTGAAGAGAAAGCATGAGAGGAGAGGGCATGGCAGCCTTTTTATTTGTACAGATAAGGCAGATCTCCAAGTTCACATTGTATTTCTTGATTAAGTCTTTTGATGTAGGAATGCAAATTAAAATATTTAACATTTATTATGTGAAGCTACACGTGCAGCTTATATGATGGACTGCTACTGAGCTCAACAATGAAAACAACTTTAGCAACAACTGTCTTGTCATGTCAAAAACAAGAATGTCAGAAGTTGGACTTACTTTGAGGAAATATAGAGGGAAACTAGACAACGTTGTTCTGTATTTTACTGACAACATAGTGAACTTCTTCCCGTTTCTTTCCAAATTTCAGTTCAAATAGGTGGAGAACTATTGATACACACCTGCAGTTGATGATCCACACTGCTTGGTTCCCTGCCCTTTTTTCCAAACTGACCCTTCCCTTATCCTCACCCTTCCTGCCAGCCTGCTCAATGCACCTTGCTTGATATCACAATTCCTTCTGCCCTCTCTCCATCCATTAGTCATCAATCAAAATAAACATTTGGAAGTTCTCTAGGTACAAAAGAGGGCAGAACTCCTGCACCGTGAATAATTACATCAAAAATGAACATCAGCAGGTGTAGTTTACACACAAATATTGAAGTTGCAAAAGCTATTTTCTCTTTTGCATCTGCCTCATCACTACCCAGAGCTGTGATTCTTCACTAAGTTTCTTCTTGAAGGTAGCAATGAGTAATTTCGGTAATTTTCTTCTTGCTGTGAGAAAATCTGTGCAATACACACAGTTTTTGAAGGTTCTTCACAATTTAGGACTTTCTGCAAAATTCAAGTGTGGTAGTTTTGTGCAAAACCCAACATTTTCTGCAAGGGAAACAGCATTTTCTGGGTGGAAAATACATATTAATTCCTGTGCAGAAAAATGCTGGTTTTCTGTGTAAGCCAGTCATATACAAATTTTACACAGAAAACATCCCCAATTACAGCAGCATTTTCTGCACAGGGATTAATATTCTTCTCATTAGGGCTTCCTGACACTCAAAAATCATATTTTTGACCCTTTTCAAGTATTTTCAAATATTCTCTCCATCACTAATCCTACCTTCTTTTTTTCAGAGGCCCTTTCTATAGTCTGCCTTGTCCTGTTGTGCCCTGGTGGCAATCCTAGCAGTGCCTCTGCAGGATGGGAGCATGATGGGAATGCTCACCTCCACACCAGACTGGCTGCCTGCCAAAGGAAGCGCAATGGACATGCCTATTGCTTCCACAGTGCAGGCCGGGTATGTGCAGGATTGTAGCACTATCACATGCCATTCATGGGGAAAACCGATCAATGATTTAGGCCCTTTTCGCATGCCTTTTTTTTTGCGCGAGTGCCCCTTGAGCGTCACGTGAATGGGAGCGTCGCTCCATATGACACACTCCCACTCGCGCGACACTCACGAGGCTAAAGTGGGGTGCACGCGCATTTTGTTATTTTCGGCTGTAAGCCAAGAATACTGCGCGCTCGCGCAATGCTCGCAGCGCCCTCACGCATTTACCTGTGTGCGGTGCTTCGGCGAGCCAGGCAGGTCGCGCTTCCTTCCCCCAGCGCAGCCTACAGCTCCCAGACTGCGCTGCGGAAGGAAGGGGCGGGGCGCTAGAGTGATGGTCGCGCTAGCAGGAAGCGACCTGCGGTAGGAAGGAGCAGGGAAGCGGCAGCATTCCAAATGAGGCTTCTCGTGCGAGCCACCCTCCCGTCACGCAAACGGGTAAGGTGCGAAAAGGGCCTTAGTCCGTGATCAGGCTGCCTGGTGACAGAAGAAGGATGGGACTGCAATGATGTCATGCAGAAGTGTTGTTGCAGTCCTGCTCCTCTCCCATCCCCATGCCAGGACAACAGCATCTTGCAGAAAGGGCCTTACATTTTCACCCTGTTCATGAAGTTATTGGTAACTGTTTGAAAGAACTGGTATTAATTTGTGCACATTGATATAACTTGAAAAGGAAGGAGAAGACTGAACAGCAGAAGCCATAGTCTTTTGGCATGAGATGATCTCTTTAAATTGAAACCCTATCCCTGAAGACCAAACAATGAAGAGACTCATGGAATCTTAGTTCCAAAACAAACATCTGGCAGCAAGTGTGTCCATCTACACTATTTCCATGAAAAGCAGCAGTAGCAACTGCAGGTGACTAACACACACACAGGTAAATAAAAGGTCAAAAAACATGAAAGGAAGAGATTTTTTCTGGGAAACAAGCGACCACTTAAATACAGTCCTACAGGATAACAAGTGTAGAAATATCACATCAAAGGCAAAGTAGTTGTATAAAAGGCGCTGAGACAAGGACCAGTGTCAGCTTTTGAAGGATGAGAGCTACCTTGACCTTTCCCTTTTTTCATGATATCAACTTTGCTTTCTCCAGTACTGCAGTCTTTTAAGCCAGGTGGCAGATGTTCAGTGAAAACAAGCAACAAGAGATTATTACCTCACAGAGGCTATTCAGGTGCAGATTTTGGACTCTTACAATTTACTCTTTGTCTTAGGTCAAGTCTTGGAGTCTGTATCTCAGAACGCAAAGCAGCCCAGCTGAGACCATCTTGATCTGATGACGAAGGGGTGCATGGAGGCTACCTTAGTGCAGGGATAGAGAACTGGCACCAGAGGGCCCATTTTGACCATGCCAGTTGTTGTCATCATTGTCATCAAGGACTCAAGATAGCTCACAACAGTTAAACACAGCTAAAAATTTCCCTCACACGAAAGTTTAAAACGTAATTAAATTATCTATAAAATTAAAACCAGTTAAAACATACCCTTTAAAAGGAAAATAATAAATAAACAATACAGCACATTATTGAAAGCCTATTCCCTTTGAAGAAAAAAGTCTTCACCTGCCTGTGGTAAGACATCTAAGAGGGTGCCAATCCAACCTGTCTAGGAAGGGAGTTCCAGAGTCTGGGAGCAGCCTCTGAGAAGACCCTCTTCAGTGTTTCCACCAGATGTACCTGTGAGGGTGGTGGGACCTTCAGAAGATGTCAAAACAGGAGCAGGTTCATATGGGAGACCTTGACAACTTGGACCTGAGTGATAATTGCCACTAATTTCACTCGATCTTCAGGTTCATCCCAGGCATCCTTCTCTTTTAACTTGCAGCCTTTCCACACTACACTGTTATAGTTCTATTATTCCACTTTCAACATGCTGTGGAATCCTGGGGTTTGCAGTTTAGGGAGGGGCCTCTGGAATTCTCAGCCAGAGAGCTCTTTGGCCTCAGTAAACTATAAACCCCAGAATTCCACAGATTGTTGAAAGTGGAATAATAGCACTGTAACAGTGTAGTGTAGAAAGTCCCTTAGCCAAAACACAGGTAATATGTTTCTTAATGTCTCCCTCACTAACATAAAACAATACTGGTTAGCTAGTTTATAAGGCTTGGAAAACTATAGATCTATTGCCCTATCTTTTGACTGGGCACTCAGCATGTGACAGGCCTACTAGCCACATGTGTGAAGTAAGGGTTGGAGCACTACAGCCCTATTGGCCCTTCTTTGGGAGGACGGGTGGGCATGCTATATGCCTAGTTCTACAGGCCAAGCTCTTTCAGCAGTACATTAAAAGAGGCTTGAGTATGGGGGAGTAATTCACCAATGTGCCATAGGAGGTTGTGTAGAAAGAAAAACCCTGTATAAATTCAGAAAGCTCTTTCCAAGAAGTTCTTGGGAAGATGACTAATACAGAGCTGCTTGATGCATGTTGAACTTCTTTACTAAGTACAGAATGTAGTCTACGTAGGTGTGCTTCCTAGAAGTAGCTCACAACAATAGTTGGAATCACTCTCCTCTAACACATGATAGACGTGATCGTATAACCAGCAGCTTAACAGCCAGTTCGTTATTCCAGGCTTAGTGTGCTAGTATATCCCACAGGCCTAGAGTTATGCCTCTGAAAGTAAATAAAACACAGCAGATGGTGCAGAAGTGACAGGCTTTGCTACCTCACAGTAGATACTATTCTGAATAGGCTCACAAATCATGGGCACAGCTAATGCTATGCAGGAAAATGAACCTGGTGTGCCAAGCTCAGAAATCAGTATCCAGAAAAGGAGACTCAAGTGCTGCAGCCAACACCACTGATCTTTAAGACCTTCTCAGACCCTGGAGAAGCTGCTGCAGAGGGTGGAGCTGATCAGGGGTTGCAGGCTGAGGCACCGAGAAACACATTTTCTGCAGTGCTGGTCTATATGCAGGCAGAGAAAGCTGGCAAAGGTCTCCTCACAGCACAGAGCACAGCTCACTAGAAGAGTACAATTTACTAGAAGAGGAGTCTGAGCTTGAGAAGTCAGATAGGAAGTGAAAGTGGGGTAGGCAATAGCACACATCAAAAGAGGGTGACAGAAGACAAGACAGCAAGAGAACTTCCAGTGAGTTCATCTAGGGATGAGGTTACTACCGCAGGGATCTCAGATTGCCTTCTGGTTAGTGCTGTTGCAATCTGACAATTTCTGCACAGAAAATACTGTTTCCTGTGCAAAACAATATCATGCAAATTTTGCATAGAATAAGTCCCATACTGTGAATACGTTTAAAAAACTATGTGTTTTTCAAGGATTTCCTTGCAGTGGGAAGAATATTGTTAACATTACTTGCTGCTTCCTTTGAGATGAAACTAAGTGAAGAAACATACCTAGTTCAATTATCATTAGACTGAAATAGAATTAGTAGCTCTTAAGTCCCAGTACCCTCTTTAATTAAATTTAATTAATTTAAGTACCCTCTTTAATGAATTCTTTCTCTACTTCCTGTGTGCCAACTAATACTGTTCTTCATAATCACACGTTAAAATATCTTAAATAACTTAAAGCAGCCTCTTCTAAACTGGTGCCATTCAGATGTGTTGGGTTATAACTCCTATCATTTTCACTAAGAATGATCAACACAGCTGGAAAGTACTATGTTGGGGAAGAGTGATATAAAAATATTACTTGATACAATCTTTTCTAATTTGTCCACTCAAATCTATTTCTCTACACTGTAGATCAATATGGCAAACTAAGCCTCCTCTATGCACCCAAATTTAACATAACATTTAGGAGGCAGCCTAATTATATAATCCATAAAGAAGCTTTCTATTCCTATAAGTTACACTTCTGAGGTGCCTGGAAGTTTCTTATGAGGGCTATTCCTGGAGAGGAAAGAGTCTGTGGTCTGCAATAACACTGTTAAACATTTCAGAGATACATTACCTACTCCACATGAGACTGAGCATTTGGAGTGGGTGATGGTCCATGTATAGTTATGTTTCATGGCTGTTGTTTTCTCATTTTCTGCCTTAGGAAGGGCGTATTCCCAAGCAATTCCTAGGTTTTTACCTTGAGAGAGAAGCTGGGAAAGAAAGCAAGACAGAATATACTTATCAGCATATCTTCAATACTTGTTCAAGTTCTGATGGAGGAATCTCCAAAAACAGTTTATCAGTCCCTGAAAATAGTAGCAAGAAAATAGTTAGGGTGGCTCCCTAAAGTAAAATATGAGGTGAGTTTAAAAGGTCCTGCAGAAATAGAAGGAAGCCAAAACATTTTATTGTATTTAGTCTCTTTAGACATCCAATGGATTTATGTTTGCTTATTCATATAACAGCCTGGTGAAGTAGATCAAGCTCTGTTACAGTGACTAATTAAAATCCAGCAGCGCATAGCTGTGTTTGGCCCTTTCCTCAACTCACTCATTTTCGGTGCTGGGGTGCGGTGCTCATGCGAGCAGCCTCCAGAGAGGCTCTCACTTCCCTGCTTCTTTGGCTCTGCACAAGCTTCCTGTTCCCACAAGAGCCCCGCTTCTTCCTTTTGCAGTGCAGCCTGGGACCTTCTCGAGGCTCTGTACATAAGGTAAGTGTGTGCGGGGCCCCGGAGTGGGGCCGAAAATGAAAAAATGCATGCGCAGTCCATGTCAGGCCGTGGAGCGTTGCACAAAATGTGAGTGCGTCATGTGGACTGCTCCTCACATTTGCGCGATGCTCAAGGGACACTTTCGCATCGAAAATGCCATGTGAAAAGGGCCTTTGTTTACTTGGAAGTAGGTTCCACTGCAACCAACAGTGCTATATTTCTATTTTCATTATTATATTTTAAATCCTTTAAAATGGTTTAAATAACTGTTTCAGTGAGATTACTTATTTAATTGCTGGACCAAATGACAATACCAGTGGGAGAATCTTGACTGGATACCCTGGTGTGTGTTTTGTTTAAAACCACAGGGAAGGAATTTAGGTTAGGTGGTAAAGAGAAAACTCATTAATAATTGCATCATTAATAATTGCCTTCTTCCTGTGGGGAACATGAGGGAATTATGGAGGCTTGTTGGAATTGCACAGGTGCTGCTTACAAAGTCTCTCGGTTTGGTGCCCATTTTTCCCTCTCAGTTTGCTCTGGGGTATGCACATGTGTGCTGCACGTGTTCACAGTCCAAGGTTTGCTGAGAGGGAAAAAAAGGTGTCACACTGATGGAGAGACTTTGCAGGCTGTTCACTGGCATGCACAGTTCCAGGCGAACCTCTGTCATTTCCTCATGTTCTCTATGGAAAGAAGATTGGGTTGCATTTTTCAATCAATTCCACTTTTTGACGATGTTCTGGTCCCTAACTTATCAGATAAGCAAAGGCTGCCTGTATTCTGATGTCACTCCCAAGCTGCACAGAGATAATCTCCACTGTATTTGTGCGCAGTGAAACACAGGAGACATTTTCATCAGATTTCTCCAGCATGAGAACATTTCTAACAAATTCCCAAAGGAGTGTCTCATAGTTAGGTGCCATTTGCTACTTGCTCCTACAGTGCACCCTCTTTAACCAGGGATGGATCAGGTTTGTGCCATATGTGGTTTATGGGAATTTGGCCTTGTAAGCTTTTTCTACTAAACTAAGATATTAAGGATTTAAAATTTAAATGTCCTGTATAAAACTGAGATGCGACCTGCAGATAAGAAAGTTATTACGCTGCAGCTTACTCCTGAATAGTGTGCATAGAACAGAGTGGTGATTTATATGATTGCTAGGATTATTTCCAAATTGTTAAGTAATTATAGCTGGGCCTATTCACTTTGCTTTGGCCCACCAATAATCTCAGAGTCATCTACAACTGGAATGAAGCCTTCAAACTGAAGGGAAAAAAATCCCTACCCTTCCTCTACAAATTTCCTAGATCTAATGATTTGGGACTTAACCTGCATAAACTTAGCAGTCAGTAGTTTTGCACAGAAAACAGCATTTTATGCAAAACAAACAATCATTTCTGCACAGAAAATCCTGTTTCCTGTGTAGAAAATACTGCAGTTGTAGACTTAGTCTGCACAAAAGCTGTATGTGTGTGTATGTAACAATATTTTTTTCCAGCTAATAATATTTCTGTGTTTAGATACTATTTTTGTGCAGAAACACTGTTTCCTGCACAGAAATGCTGGGGTTTTTTGCACAGAAAATATGTCCCAATTTTGTGCAGAATAAGTCCTGAAGTGCCAAGACCCACGTCAGTCTAGGATCCTCCCTGTTAGTTTCCCAACATTCAGAAAAAACTTTTTTGACCATTTTCCAAATATTTCCAAATATGCTTTTCCATTGTTACTCTGGCTTTTTAATTTTTCTCCTTCCTGCTTCAACTTCACTTGCTCACACTGCTATTAATCTGATTGACTGATTGATCTATGTGACTGTGCTTACAGTTATATGCACATGATTTATAAGATTGCATTTGTAATTATTCATTATGTTTTCATGCTATTACTCCTCTGCTCACTAATTAAAGTAATTGGGCTTAGAAAACTAAACTTCTGGCCACTTCCAGGTTGTATTTTCAGTCATAAGTATGGAAGTGGAACCCACCTGCAGGAGGACAACATTTTGCTTTTACTTCCTTTGCAATTGCCTGTTCCTGCTCTAGGTTTTAGCTAGTATGTAAGTATGAGTGTTAGAATACAATAATTCTGTTACAAGTACATTGCAAAACTTTATTCCATCATAATGTAACATACCTCAATTACCAAGCTTTCATTTGTTGGTCCAGAAGCACTTAGAGTCTCTGGTTCATTATGTGGTCTTCGATAGTCAAACACAGTTCCAGCAAAATTGTATCTCCCTGGCCAGTCAACAGTCCAGTAGCCATTGAGGTGGTATTTTTTATTAGAACTACGAACAGAAAGATAGGAGTGGGAGATGTTCATTTCATACACACGAATGCTTCGTGCTCCAGCAGGGATGGTGACTAATGTGTAGTACTCTAGATGAAAGAGAAAGAAATACACTGTTCAGTATCAAAGCAAGGGCCACATGAAAGACAGGAAATTAATTCATCAAGATTTTATCCCAATTTAGAGATCTACTAGGGACCTGAAACAGGAACTTTATGGTCACAGTAGTCACTCTACATCCAAGAATCTTGATTAAAGTGCAATCCTATGCATGCTTACTTAGAATTAAATCCCACTGTATTCAATGGGACTTCTAGCTAGGTCACAATGTACAGTCAGCTCTTCACTTTTGCTGGGCATAGAGGTGCAGACCCTGACAAAAGTAGAAAAATCGCAACTATTGAAATGTTTGTGAGTCTGTGGGAAGGAGGCTGAGGCATGGCGGAAGAATGGACACCCAGGTTCCATACCAGGACAGGGAAAGGAGACGGAAAGGGGTGAGTTGGCACGGTGGCACTATACATCCTCTCTTGCCCATCTCCTTCCTTGGGTGTGTGTGTGGGGCATTGGGGATGAGTTTGTGGTGCTGAGAAATTGGGATGCCATCCATCCTTAGCTGGCCAAGCAATGGCTGGTGGAGGAGAAAGAGGACCTGACATTGGTTTTTGAAGGATTGAGCAGCCTGATCAGAACCACTGTGGGGGAAGGCTCCCCTGGGAAAGAAGTGCCTGAGGTAGGGGGACAAATAATCAAATCCATGAAAGTGAATCCCACAAATGTGGAGGCCCAACTGCAGCCTTTAGTGGGCTGTTCCAGACTATATGGGCTCATGTTTGGAGTTCTTATTGGACAGAGAAGGGAACATTATTTCCTCAAAAATGTTATATATACTGTACCTCTATTACAAATAAAAAAACCCCCACAATTCAAGGAGGCATGTAAAAAATGAAAAAAAAAACCCTACAAAAAACAATAGAAATGAAAAAGTAGTTTAAAACTACACTAACCATCATAAAATTATGGGTGGAATCCTGTTTGGCCACTATGCTAGCATTAAAATAATTGCATTTTTTCAGAAGTTGTGTAAGTGTAGTCCTTATAGCAGCTGACTGTTTTGCAAGCACACTTAACAACCCATTCTCTTCTAAGTTTTGGCTTAATGGATGGGAAACTAACCGATCGTTCCAAATAGGTGAACTCAGGGCCATGGTACCCTATGCACAATTGGTCACACAGCTTTGGGATCCAGAGTAACAGTGGCGCTGTATATTTACAGTGCCCAAAATCGTATAGGATCTTGACCTATAAATTTGATATTTAAAATATGAAAATTTATTTGTCTGGATAAATAAAAAGGCTTTCACCTAGTGCAATGCAATGCAGTGCACTGCAATAAAATAAAACAAAATATGGTAGGTATACTTCTCATGGAAAACAATTCCAAAGCGACATAGCCACCATCATAATGCCCTTTCTTTTGTAGATGATAAGCCCTTTCTTTTGTAGATGATAAGCACACTTCTGCTATGGAAAGCATACAGACAAATGGAATGAAATTAAAGATCCTCCTTCAGACAATTGGGTTCCCATCCACTTAGGCTCAGCAACAACACCTTAAAGGGCCCAGTAGGGAAGAGCCAGTCAACGCAGCTCCTTCAGCACTAATGTAATATGGCTCCACCAAGGGAAGAGAATTCTGGTAGCTGAATTCTGTACTAACTTCTGTGTTAGAGCCATTTTTCAAAGACACCTGCTCACAAAATATATTATAGTAATCCAACCTGGAGATGACTAAAAAGAAAAAAAATGGACTAGAACTGTGAACATATTGGAGCCTAGTGCAGACTATTCCAATCCAGGAAAGCCATGGGATGGGATAGTGGGCACAATCTCATGGTCCACTTCCAATCCCTAAACTCAGCTTCACCATCAGTGTAAATTGGGTCTAAGGGTTCTGTAAAACATTAATGGCTGTATTCCTATGGTTATATGGGACAAGTTACTAAGAAACTTAAACCGCATACTTAACAGCTGTGCTTCACAGCATATGTTGATTACTTTTGTTCATCTCAATAATCAGTTCCAGTCCCAGCAGAGAAGACATCAGGCATATGCTATTTCTTCTGACGTTATGAATGCTGGGGTGATCCAAAGGGTGAAAGTGTGGGCAGCACTATTGTTTCCTTGTTCTCTCAACCATCAACATTACCTCAGTGGCTCCCATGCTCCTTCATGTCCCTCTGCTTCCCTCTTTCACTTCTCCTGTCCCACCCTTGAGCTCAGTTTCTCCCCTCATCATTCTCATCAGCCTCCCACACATAACACCTCAGACATTTGTCTTCCAGTCCAAGATCTCAATTTTTCCCACTTGAGAATTTCCCTCTCTGTTTCTGTTACTACGATTCTTGACTACCATATAACAAGTCAGACTTCTTTTCCCCTTTACAGCCTGCAGATTGTGTGGGTGTGGGAATGGAAGTCAGAAAAGGGAAAGAAGGATGAACATACTGAGAACACAAGAAAGCTGTGTGGATTTTGTTACTCTCAGATTCTTACTGAGTCACCCACAAGTTTATGGGGCCAATTGGGCAACATGTCTGTAGACTGTGTGTCTAATTAGTTTTCATTGTGAATGGCTCTCCTGAGAACAGAAAAGCCCTCTCCAAACTGGCACCCTCCAGATGTGTTGGACTATGCATCTCTGGCCTGTGTGGCTATGGAACAATGGCCGTTGCAGTCTAGCACATCTGGAAGGTGCTAGGGTAGGAAAGGCAGGAACAAAGGTCGAAAATGTTTAGATAGCAACTTTATTCTCAATCTGATGGAGTGGACTGTGTCCCTAAAACTTGTGCTAGAAATTTTTTTTTCTTATTTAATCTCAAAGGGGTTACTGAATTCCTTAATGTCTTTTTATTCTTGGATGTATGGCAAATAAATTTATATTTGGGGGAGTCTTGTCACCTTGTTAAGTTGGGGTGCTTCTTCATTACAGAATAGCACTCCCATCAGTGTTCAAGTTTCAGCATCAACTATGAAGGTACAAAAGATTTTGGAAGCTGGGGAAACCTAGAAATAGCTTTACATAACTGGTTAGATCAGCGCCCTAGAATCCACTGTATTCTTTCTGAAGCAACTGCATCTGGCTCATCTAACTTGATTCTACGATAACTATTTGATCATAAACTATTGGACTGTTTCTAGCAAATGAAATTTGGGTTGATACTAAATATGTGGGGAAATTATTCTATTGATTACAGTACAAGAGATTTAGAGAGCAAAGCAAATTCTTATAATAGTATTCGCTCCTGTGTTCTTTATGACAGAGGCAGGCAATGTCAGTATGGATCAGATTTTTTCCCCACAGGCCTGCTTAGGCCCCACTATCCTAGAGCTTTGGAAGATTAGCTGAAAATGGAAGCCAGAAGTCTACTTCCAAGTGTGATTAAGTGGGGAAGTGGGAGGTGTCTTGCTGAACCTCAGCTGGAAACCTCCAGGTACGCTGACATTTAGGAGTATTTTTTATCTGAAAAATTTACGTGGGACCCAGGGATGGTTTCGGATGAAACCAGGGGCTGCAAAAGCAACAACAAAGGCTTTAGGGGTTAAATGCTACCCCCTAGTATATGAGCACATTGTTTATGCACATTCAGAGCCAAAAAAATAATAAAATATGTTTTATTGATTACTAGCCTCACTCCTTCTTCTCCAGGGAGTAATTTCAGGGCATTCTCCCATTTTATTCTAATTATAAACCCAGTGAAGTTGTCTTGAATGAACATGTCATGACGTGCATGCAGGTAATATATACATTCAAAACATTTTAAAAAATGGAGAATTGGGGATCGGAAAGGAACATCAACATCACGGGGCAGGAAGGGGAAGTTCCCTTTTACCACCCTTGTTACATTCCTCTCCAGTGCTACTTAATCTGATATCTAATTTGGTTCTTAGTATTTGGTTGATGAAGGATCTAAAATCAATGCCTCTCTAAGCCAATATACGGTATTGTCCTGCCCATTCCATTACACTGGTCCAGAACAACTTGTGACTTACCAGCTCAAACCACTGTGGCCTGGAGGTGCTTGAAGTTTCAAATAGAAAGCAAAATCTGGCTATCAGATAGAAAGCAAAATCTATCAAACTTTTGATGATCCTCCAAATATAGTTTGTAGCTCATATGTTAGGCAGCCATACTCTACTCTACTATTTCGACAGAGCATCTGAGCATTCAAAGCACTTTATGCACATTATCTTATTTCAGCCTGGGGCAGGGAAAACATGGTCCTCCAGACATTACACTGAAATTGCCATCCTCTCTCTCAATTGGCTATGCTGGCTAGGGCTGAGACAGAAGGCCCTGCATTTCCTACTCCTCATAATCAATGCAAGACTGTAAGCCTTATTACAAACCCCATATTGTTGATGAGGGCCTGAGAGATGTGGGCTTTAATGGCTAACTAAGTACATGGCTAATGACTAAGCATATGGCTGAGATGAAATATGGGTCACAGGTACTTCCTGATTCCTACATTTAGTCACTATAGTGTCCTCAAATATTAAGTTGCTAAAATTATTAGTTTATAAAACACAGAGATTATGAAAGCTCCTGGGATGATGTGGTTTCTTCTAAGTACCTCAAAGAATTATTTATGCTGTTTTAGAACAAAAACTTTAAAAACACTTACGATTTGTAAGGTGGTGTTTAGTGAACTGCCCCTTATAGATTCTACAGGTTGAATTATCTCCTTCACACACTCCACAAGCATCTTCCACAGCACTGGAGCCTAAGACATGATCACAGCCAACTACCTGCAAAAATAAGACCCACCTACTTGTTTCTAAATTTAGATGACAAGTGAGAATTCAATCTCCATGTTACAGGAAAACCACCCATGTTTTGAATGATCTAGGCCCTACTTCTTGTGACCAAAAGAATGTATTGGCACAGAGAAAAATGAGCCCACCCGTCTCTTGTTTGTCAACATATCATTAATCTACATTTGACACTATGTTGATTTTGATGCTAATTTGTGTCAAATTAAATAAGTTTTCAACACCTTTGTTGTTCTCACATGTCTTCAAGTCAACTCCAACTTACAGCCTATCTTAGGGTTTTCTTGGCAAGATTTCTTCAGACAATTGAAAGCAGGGATGGTCAACATCTTTACTGCTATATGCTTCCACTAGGACCCCTGCCCTCAATGCACCAAAGTTTTTCTTTTCTTTTTTGCTGTTCTCAGTCCAGTTCCAACAGTTCTTGCTCCTTGTATAAATAGAGATATCCCCACAGCCTACCCTATATGTATACAGGACACAGAGAACAACAACACAGATAGCTGCCCTGCTTCACAAATAATGTGACCTAAATGAGTGAAGACTTACAGGGCTTTTTGATTGTTATGAGAACAATTCAAACTAACAAGTCATAACCATTTGCAGACATGCTGAGAAGAGCATTAGTAGTTTGGGGAGCCCATGGTTGTCACCAAAATAGCAAACCCTTTTTTTTCTTTTTCCTGCCTCCTTAGACAACATCTAGTAGCCTAAATGTGTCTCATGATGTCACCATGCTAGGAGTTCCCCTGCAGTCATTCCACCAGACTGGCTGCTCCTTTCTTGAGCATTCATAGCTTGGTTTTGTATTACAAGACATCAACTGGGTATAAAGAAAAGGAAACTGAGACAGCCAATCATGTTTTTGACCAGAGTCACATTACTGCTGCAATGTCTGGCATTCTACTCTTCTCCCTTGAGAAACATTACAGTAAGGAGACAGATAATCGCATTATACTAGCTCTAAGAAATAAAGATAGTAAATACAGGTTAATGGCAAAACAAAGTACCTTATTTCATCATTACCTCACAAATCCCATCTATACAAACATTAGGGCTGTCTTCTGAACAGGGTGTTCCATCTTTCACTTTGTTTGACAGAGAAAAGAAGAAATCAAACCCTTCTGCAATACAGTAGAGCTTGCATAAGTCTTGATCTGAAACGACAAGAGAACAGAGTACATGGCTTAATTTCCCTTCCATGGTATTGTTGCTAGAACACTAAGAAATGGTGATTAGGTTAAGAAAATTTTAATATTATCAGATGAATATTATCCTGTATAATATTTGGTTAATATAGTAAAAGTCATAAATATAAGAAGCAAAACAAATGTACTACTGATAATGAACTTGATTTTATGCCTGCCTGTTTGTATGCTATTAATTGCTCATTGTGTATTTTATTATTTTAATTCCTTCACTGGAGGTCTTTCAACACACATTGGATGGCCATCTTTCAGAAGTGCTTTAGCTGTGTATTCCTGCATGGCAGGGGGTTGGATTAGTTGCTCATGGGATCCCCTCCAGCACTATGATTCAGTAATTTTAACTCTGGGTTGCTGCTTTTAACACCAAACAATACTGTGAACACTGGAAGGGATGTGAAATGAAGCCTTGGCACAGTCAAAATCAGGCACAAAATCAAGTCTCATTGGGTTAACAGGATATATTTACGTCCATGCTTAACTTTCCTTTTGAGATTACTACAACTTAGATGCTCCTAAATTTTCTGGGCTGGGTCCCGAAATGACAAATAAATAGTGAAGTACTGAAAATAAGATCCTTCATTGTTTTATAACAGTTGCAATTATTATTAAATTGAAGATAATAAGCACCTTTTGACTACAGACATAATACAGGCAAAATTATATGCATTAATTCTTAGTCTCAAAGGGACCATTTAAACATGTGCTTATCAGTCTCTGTCGTGTTACTGGGACATAACAGTGTTTAATTTAGCTAGATGTTTAAGTTCTTCGTATGTTGTTTTCTTATCACTCCGTTTCCATTTCAGATCGGGACTGCAGGGATGGGCCTGTGTCTTTATTTTAATTGTGTGCGACAGGCATTGTTACATTTTTAAAAAATGTTTTTGTAGAATCTGCAATATATTGTATATTATATTGCAATATAAAAGCATTTTTCACAGCTTGTTTGGAGAAAAATGTACTTCAGAAATAATGATCAATCTTTCATTCTCACCTGTCTCTTTTAAGGCCCTTTCCACAAGGCATTTGCCATGCGAAAGGGTGCCATGTGAAGCTTAGAGCTTCATGCGATTGTGAGAAGCGATCTGCACAACGTATTCACAATTGCGCAATGCTCCAGGGGCCAGCAGGCTGGGACATTGTGCACAATAAATCTTTTTTCTAAACTGTGGGTCTCTATCGCAGTTCCACTACATGGGGACAAGAGTGAGGAAAGGATTACATTCTGAGAGAGGGAGAACTCAGGCAGGTCCGTTTGTCCTTGCCCTGGCTTGATTCAGAGATCTCCCTGGCTGTTCAGTTCTGATCAGAAAGAGGTGTCAGGCTGGGCAGACCTTGAGTGAGAGGCTTAGGTGTGCCTTTCGCACTCGGCACTGATGGATGGTGGTCCATCCACTCGTTACAGGCCCAACCTAGCTGGGGCTAATGGTTGGATTTAGACTTAGAAACACAACCCAATTATAAAACGTTCCATTGATTTTTTTTGTTAGATTTAAGTACGTTTATCATTCTGTGCCATCGATCACAATGTTCTTAAAAGTACTTGCAGTACGCTTAAATATTTTCACTCCAGTTCTAATGTCATGCATGCTCTCAAGATCACATTTCTTTAGGGATGGAAAGAATATTCAAATTTTTTTTGAAAAAAAGTCAAAGACCATATTTCCTGCATTTCAGGAAACCCTGACGAGAGGAATTGTGGATTTATGAGAATCTTTGCAATTCAGGATTTACTCTCTGCGAAAGTCACATGTACACAGCATTTTTGATGCAGGAAACAGCATTTCATGTGCAAAAAATAATATTTCTGCACAGAAAATCCTATTTTCTGTGTAAATTTACCATGTGCAAAATTTGTGCAGAATAACTGTCTGATTTTCAAAGACTTTCTCTTAGTGGGAAAAAAATAGCTCTAATTACTTGCTGCTTCCTTTGACAACAAAATTAGCAAGGAATCACATTCCTACGCTATTTGAATCTGATGTAGAATGCAATGTAGAATATAATGTAATGTAGAATTACTCATTTCTTTTCACAAAATCATTGCAACTGATGGTTGCCAGTCTGCAACTGAATAAACAGCCTACAGAACAACTAAAAGCCCAAGTGCAGCAGGAGATATTCTCTGACTCTGCCTGGAAATGACCATGTGCTCAGTATATGGAACAATCTCCATGGGCCCTCCATTACAAAGAATGGTGGGGAGAGAAAGAGGAATTAAATGGGCCCTATTAGTTTCATTGGGGATCTTTTCCAGTGCATGCAGGTCTGCTGATGTCAGAACTAGAATGGATCACCTCTATATTTTGAATAAGAGAAATCTGATCACAGGTTGAAGTTCACCTTCCACTTGAGTGTAAGGTTTCCACTTGTAGTTCCATCCTCTGAATCGCTTGCTGTTGAATTCTGCACACTGAGCAGCTCTGAAGCCAATGCTGTCCTTTGGGCATTTCTGATTGTTGCAGAGTTTCAGCATCCGAGAGGAACTCTCACAGAACTTTCCTCCGTGGGATGGCCTACAATTTTAAATGAAGAACTACTTGAGACCAGGTGTTAACAAGTTTAACAACATGTATTTATAAGTTCTCCTGCATGCAGAGGCATTCATAGCAAGGCATTCACAACAAGATTTGATAAATTAAGAAGTGCTACCATCTCTTTCCTGGCTCTGATACCCTTCTAATAATTATAAACATGCAGAAAAGGCACTGAGTTTCATGAGTGGGATGAAAATTAGCCAGAGTACAATCTCATTCACCCATTTACCTAACTATTTTCCATGTGAGCGGGCACCATCTAAATTACGGACTGGCTTGAAATGGCTTTCCCCTTATCACCAACCCATCCACAGCTTAAAGTTTTGGAGTAGAGAAAGGCTTACTTTCCTTCCTTTATCTTGTATAAAAAGCTTTTTTAAAAAAATACAAGGTAAAGGAGGTGCAGCAGGTGCTGAACTCTAGATGCCAACCTTCTTTCTTCCCAGGAGTAATTCTGGAAAGAACACTAGTATATGAGGATGTGCCACTGCATTTTGTTAAACAGAGATGCTAACATTCTATTTCTTTTTCCAATATCTTTAAAACTTTGGCAGTTGCCACAAGACTTATGAGTTCTTAATTGGAATGAAGCACTGAATGGTCTGACCTAGTAATGTGGCAGACTGCATTCAATTTTCTGATTCAGAACCATGAGAATATCACAATTTCACTAGAAAAGTTGGGGTAGCAGTGGTAGAGGTAGTTGTACAAACTAATCCATACTAGGAACAGTACAAAGGTGCTAGCATCAGCCTGTATCCAGGATACCATAGCTGATGGTACGGAAAACCACCAAGAGGTCCAGGAGCCAGGGCATTTTTAGGACAAAAACATGTTTCTCATCCTTCCAAGGATACTGCTGTTTATACAATGTACTGGCAAAACCAGATCTAATATTAAACACCTCCTCACATTAGGTGTGCAGCAGATACTGGAGGGAGCTGATTACTGGTATTGCAGCAAATCGGGAGGGAAGTTTAATCTTTTGGAAGAAAAGATGCTATTTTCTTTGGGAGGAAAGCAAAATGAGGGAGTTTCTTTCAGTGTGAACTTACTCTTATAGGGAGTGATATTCATCAGGATTACTATTACCCTCTCCCTGGCTGCTGTGATTCCAATAATGATCACACACACACAGCCACTGTGTACTATTTGCATTAACAGATGGTCTTGATATCATGTCTAGCTTGGCCCTTGTTTCCTTTGTCCCTGCATGGTTCCTTTCCCCAACATCCTCACAGCACTTTGTAGGGTGGGCTCTAGCTGAGGTAGATCTAGTTAGCATTAGAGAAGAATGTGCCAATGAGAAACAGGATATTCCTGTCATTGGCTTTCTAAGGTCTCCCTCCCTAGTCTGGCTCCTCAAAAATCCTGGTGGCTCCTGATTTGAATATGTTTTCACACTCTGTATCTATTTTAATCTCATTTGCTTACCACAGAGAAAGGCATTACATTTCAGGAAAACAGACTATTGGGAACATCAAGCTCAAAATGGATTTTAAAATATGATCTGTGTCAGGGCTGAGGTCAACTTTAAAAGGTCTGGTAATTATTTTAATACAGTTTAATCCCTTTGCATTAACGTATGGATATTTACACTGTTTCAATTGTAGGTTTTCTGATTCCTGTAAGAATTCCAGTGTATTGGTGGGTACAAAAATGGCCCAATATCCAGAGAAGTGCTTGTGCAGAATCAAGTACGTTAAATTTAACAACCCACTGTCAGGAAAAAAGGGGCAAAAATAAATAAAATAAAAATATACTATGACACATTTTCTACCCCCAATCAATTCCAGTGTTCTTTCCTCACAGAATAAATTTTAATTTCCCCCAAATGGGCCAACCTACAGACAAATTCTGCATGTCACTTCTGTTTCACAGCATCATGGTTTGCCAAAGGTGAAAGAAAGCATGGGCTCTCCCCCGCATACATTATATTGGCTGGGACAAAAAAGAATCTCAGTGGTAAAAATCAGTAGATACAGGGACAATTTTTGTTCCAAGCATTTTTTGTTTATAGGGGAAAAAACTGTACATGGCAAGTGGCTGAAATTTAGATATGGTTGTCTACAATTGTGCATGTGACAATGTTGTACAGAATGCCTACAGTGTAGGTGTGATTATGTATAATTTTTTCAACACACTGTGACTCTGGGGACTAAAATGTCACAGTGTAGTGCAGGAGGGTTTAGGGTGCATACATTCTTAAGCTAAATATGACTTGGTGGAGAGCACATTAAGGCTCTTAAAATATTCTTGGTACCAATGAGAAGCCAATTGATAAGCTTGGGGAACTGCAATTATGCATACCACATTATAACCTAAGTTTACCCCCTACTGAGTAGATATCCTCCAGCTACCAGGAAAATTATGGTCCTGCTATGATTATAAAGCATATATTTGGCACCAATAATAACTTGCATTGCTGAAACCAGTCATGTGACATTCAGGGAAAAAATACTTTTCCAATCTAAAATGGCAGTCAACTGCAGGAGGTAGACAAGAGCCATCAACTTCAACACAGATATTCTTGAGCACTGAATCACCCTTGTAAACACTGCCTCTCTAATTTTGCCAAAGATCTGATCTAGATACTGATCAGAAGGTGACAAAGGGTCTTGAAGGAGTAAGTAGAGTCTACTGTTGTGGCTATATTCAGCTAAATTAATATTTGGTTAAGTAATAGCAAATTAAAACATAGTGACTATCCCAGCATACACAAAAGTAGTACACACAGGGCTGGCCAGGCTACAAATTCTCACTGATGTCCTAATTTTAAAAATACGAATAGTTGGCAGTGGTTAAGCTGTTGTTGTAATTCTGGTTTTCCCCCTAAACTGCGAATTATAGCAGCTTACAAATAAAATGTAATTAAAACATATGAATGGTCATTATTTAAAAACTAACATTTAATAAAAGTTCAAAATATATGGTTAAAAATGACAAAAATCAGTTCAGAAACCAGCATAAATAAAATAGTACAGCAGATCTCAAATGTTTATCAGAATAATAGAGTATTTGCTTGCCAGTGGAAGAATGCTAAGGAGCAGGCCAATCTAGCTTCCCTAGGAAGATATTTCCAAGGCCTTGCGGCAGCAGGTCTCATGTCCCGGCTGTCCAGGCTTCTGAAGGATGTTGAACTGGGAGAAGGCCTTTTCTGAGCATCTTGCAGTCCTAGCAGGTTCATTTATGGAGATAAGGTATAGTGAGGTGTGCTGCCTCCCCGAGGGTCCCCATTATCCCTGACATCACTTCTATCTCTGTGTCAGAAACAGAAGTTGTAATATCTTTGCAAGTTAGTCTTTATTAAATAGGATCTTGTTAATTTCATGCACCTCTTGCTGCTACGACAATAGAGGAAGTTTCACAATACCCTGACTCTTGGGCAGGCACAACCAGTCAGCCTCTTCCAGATTTCTTTGACAGAATTCCCTGCTGGTGCTTCCTGTTGGCTCATCATATCAGTCCCCTACTGGTTCCCTTTTCCAGCTTCTCCAGTCTAGACTCTGTGCAACTCCTGCCTTGACCTAGTGCCCCTCCAAGGATTGGTAAACAGAGGGCAGTTCCTCTCTCGCAGACTATGAAGCTTCCAGACTCCCTTCCTGCCAGTGTAGGATCTTGTTCTTCTCTACCTGAGTACTGTGCACTGAAACTAGACACCTTTCTCATTCCCTCTAGACTATGGGGCCTGCCTACTAGCTCCACCATGTGCTGCTCATCTGCAAGCACTGCTTCTCTGCCATGGTTTCACTCTGGCCCAACTTCATACCTTTTGTCTCCAGCCTTCATCTTCCTCTCTTTATCCCTTCCTCTGGTACTTTCTTCAAACTCCCTCTCCTCCTCAAACTTTTCCCCCTACATTCTTTACTCGTTCCCTTTGTCCTCTACTACCTCTGGCCTCCCTACACCTTTATTCCCTCATTTTCTTATTTCTCTACTGAACTTCATCCTGCTATAGCCTCCCCTTGCCTTCCTCTTCTGCAGACTCCTGCTCTGTGGCTGAAGTGGGAGCCACATGTTGCTTGTCATCCTCAGCCTTGACTAGCTCTGCTTCCTCCTTTGGTCTGTAGCTGACCTCCTCCTTATTGCTGCGGCAACTCAGATTAGTCACAAACTGTTCTGGGTTTCCCATTGCTACCTTATGCTTGCTGCGTACAGTCTCTCAGCCTGAACTTAAATCTTATACGGCTTTATGGGTCATAACCAGAGTTTTGACTTGCACCTCAAAAAATTAGATTGTTCAGGATCATCCCAGATTCTGATGTTTTCAGGCCAAAACTTGAAACTAAGGACAGCTCCTTGTAACAGCATTAAGTCTTATGCATTAAGTACCAACTACAGATGCACACAGCTTGTCATTCAAAGGGAATGAGGGAGGGAGTATCTTTTCCTCTTTGGAAAAAGCAGAAATCTTACACATGGAGCTGTTCCTGGATCAAAGTGAAATGAGGGGATTATTCCTTCTCCCTTGCTAGGGGAGACACAATAAGGAACACCTAATTTAGCCTACATGTTTCTAACCAGAGTGGGGCTGCAGAGCAGAGGGTGAGTCCTCCTACCAAAGTGACTGAGAGGGAAAGAGGAAACTAGCTAAGGGAATATATAGACTTGGTTGCAGCAACCGATTTATTAAACCCTGTAAATGGCAGCAAGTTGCTGCTCTACTAGTTGAGCTGGAGATCTGCATACAGCCCTTCCCTCTTGCCTGGAGTGAACCTGTAAAAACTGGAGAATTTGTATCTTCATCTGCCACCTGGTGAAGACCAATGGAAACTGGAAATGCAGGGTCAGGCCTTGAGATCTGGCAAGTGTACTATTACATTAATCCAAATGGAATGCTTATTTCATTTAATTTTGCAGTATATAGTATTCATAGCAGAGACTCTTTTTTCCTTATTTCTTCATTTATGGTCAAAAGGGTTCTCAGTTACATACAACAATGTTCCAGTATAGCAAAAGCAGGAAAATGAAAACACAGAGGGAGCAGGGAAAGAAAGAGCAGAGACTCTTAAAAGGCAAGAAAATAACATTTTTGATATGGTCATATACTTTTATGTGTTCAGTAACAAGCATATGTTATCAGCCTAGCTGGTTAGTCAAAGTGTGCGAGTGTGTTTCTCTCTGCATTGTAGCTGATTTGTACAAAGGAAAGTCAGAAAGTATAAAGTCAAGTCTGAAAGTATTTTAAATACATTGGAGCCAAACTTTAGCTGAGGAATAGCAAACCGTGCCAACATGGTTCAGGGGTTAGAGTGGTGAATGCAAAACCAGGGAGATTCAAATTCAAATTAGATTCAAATCCTGCTACAAATCTTCTGGGGTGACCTTGGGCCAGCCACTGCCCCCTCAGTTTAACATACCTTACAGAGTTATTGGAAAGATAAAGAGAGAGTCTGGCCATTTCCGCACTAGCCTGTTATAGCGTGATGATTCCACTTTCAACATCCTCTGGAATCCTGGGGTTTGCAGTTTTGGGAGGGGCCAGCGGCCCCTCCCGAAACTGCAAACCCCAGGATTCCAGAGGATGTTGAAAGTGGAATCATCGTGCTATAACAGGCTAGTGCGGAAATGGCCTCTGTTATGTTCTCCTGACTTCCCTTCACAAAGGGTAATTTTCTTTTCTTAAAGCAAAAAACATTTTGCAGAAGTGGCCAAGATTTGTAGGAAACTTCCACCCCTCAAACTTCCAAAATACGATTTGTTTATGCTGATATCTGCTCCATGCCCTTTCTCCAAGCAGCACTACACAGCACAATTCTATGTGCAATCATAGTAAATCCAAATAAATTCAAAGGGGCTTACTCGCAAACTAATGAACAATATGAACTTGAGTTTCCCATATGCAAATATGACATTCTGTTCTGTTCAGTGGACACATGAAGGATTTGGACCATCAGTCCACGTAGCTTGATACTGTCTAACCCAACTGTCAGTGTTACTCCATGATTTCAAACCAATACCTTTCTCAAACCTGTTACCTGAGATCCTTGTAAGCTAGAGATGATGAGGACTGGAAGTAGGACTTTATCAGTGCCAAACAAGTGCTTTAACTTTGTGCCATGGGCAATTGTTTCACACTTGCTCTCAAAAGTGGATGAGAGCTAAGTGGAGACATACAGTGTTGGCTGCAGACACATCTAGTGCCTATAATTTGGGATGCTGTATTGCACTCTAGTGCCTGAACTAAGACATTATCCATAGCAAAATGGTCATGACAGAGCTTACACCACAACATTTCAGCTTTTAAAAAAATGAAAATTTCAGTCACCTTGGATTAGTACAGTTTCGTTCTCGATGAGATATGCCTCGTCCACAGCTTCTGGAACAGGAAGACCACCTGGACCACTCTGACCAATGCCCATGGATTGGCTTGGGCCCTTCATCACCGTATTTTACACACTGGCCTCCACGACACCACTGCAACATATGTTTTTGTCCTTTAGAGACTTCATTTGTTCATTGTTTTGTAATATAAAAACAATAATAGTTTTAGATTGAGCTCTACAACACTACATGGGCATCAAAATATTTTTCAAAATATTCGTTTTATGCAGTCCAACAGTTTGCTCTAATCATCAAAAAAGTATGATCTTAGATTGTCCAGTCTGTTTATATTTCATTGTTTCTGACATCTTAAAACATTATTTATAAAACATTATAATTTTATTTGTTATTTATATTGGTATTTTTATGCTCCCTTCCCACTAGAAGGCTTTTTAAGATAAAATAAAAGCAAGATATTTTTTAAATGTTTGAATAGTGTAAGATATGCAAGGCCTCAAAAATTCAGGAACGAAAATGTTTTTTCTCCATTTTTTCTGATTTCCCCCCCCCCAGGAAAAAATGAATTGGGGAATTTTTTTTTCTTGGATCCTGTAAGCAATGTCACCTTTGCTACAGTGTGCATAACAGAAAGGAGAAGAGGAATGCTGATAGCTGTGCTAAGCCAGTGCAAGTTCATATCCTGTTCCTTGTTGCCGCGTGGATGTGCTAACTTGAAAGAGCTTAATCATTCCTGTTCTTTGTATGTGGAGTCGAGTTTGAAAGAGACCAGTGAGGAAGAGATAGACAACGTGTGCATTCCCCACTGTGTCAGCAAAGACTTTAAAGGCGAATGTCAAGATGCAGAGCTGCAGGAGGAAAGGAGCGCAGAAGAAGACTGTGCTTCAAACATCTGGAGCACATGCTGGAGAGGGAAACAACAGAGACCACGTTTCTGCATGCTGAAAGGGTGTTCTTGGAAGAACAACTTCAAGGAAGAGCAGAGACTGCAAGTACCAGGACAGTGGACCAGTCTTTATCAAGGATGATGAAGTAGATTTTGACTGGCATTGAAGTATAATATCTTGATATGTTTAAAGAAAAAAAAATGTAAAGCTACTGTGCAATGGTTTCTTTGCTTAATATGACATAAGAAAAGGTTTGCTGATATAGCTGAATTGTTCTTTAAGGGTACTGCTAAGTTTCTGTGCATTCTTCTACAAGGATGAAGCTATTTAGGCTAGCTATCTACCCTTGTAGAAACGTAGACTCTAGTGGTACATACCTTGCTGGAGCAGCCTGAGGACAGGTATGGTATAAATGTTAATATGTAATGTGTAATATGTTTCTGTTGATTGTTGTTAAAATATTCCAGTGTTCATCTTGTTATGTATAGAGAAGGTATGGTAAGCATACTGCTTTATAATTGCATGTTGCCCTGATCCTCATTGCTCTTTAATTAGACCCATTTGGGTGCCTTATATGGAGCAATGAAAAGTAAATGGGGGAGGTGTGACAGAGCCAGTGGGTGTTTTTAGCAGGGAAGCGCTAGCAACAGGTGATCATGTAACAGAGTGGCTCTGTTCGAGCAAAACCCAGCCCTAGTAAGAGGGAGGGGCTGTAGGTGAGACATCAGAAAACATAAACAGGGAGAGTGAATTGGATTCTAGCAATCTTCAGTGACATTCGTAGAGAGAAAGCTTTAAGTCAGAGCCTTCAGTCAACCAAGGAGGGTTGTCTGAAAAAGAGGATTGTCTTCTCAGTAGCCTAGCAAAAGGTGGAGAAGAAACCAAACCACTTCTGAGTGGGTCAGAAAATGTGACCCTGAGTTGGAGAATTACACCTTTGTCCTAAGAGGAGCCAAAGGTCTCTCTGTGTGTGAAAGCTCTGTCCTTGAATACTGTGTGAATCTGTAGAAACTAGTTAAGATACCTTTAAGGAAGTTTTATTTTGTTCACGTGCACTTCTAACACTCAATACCTTTTCCCTGTTTGTTATTTTAATAAAGATTACATTCTTTATTAAATACTCAGCAGACTATTTTTTTATCTTCAGTTTTATTTTTAACAAACACACTACCACAAGTTATCAATCTTTTTGAATAACCATGGAGAAGCTTTGTCCTTTATCCATTAATGTGATGGTTTTAAAGGGAAAGCAGGGATGTATAAGAAGAAGGGAGAGGGCTAGGGGGCTATAGCAGGATGAAAGAAAGAAAAGTAGGCTTGGCTCCTCCACATTCAGGTCTCTGCTCAGCCATGGAAACTCACTGGGTAACCTCGGGCAAGTCACACACTCAGCCTCAGAGGAAGAAAAAGGCAAACACCGTCTGAACAAATCTTGCCAAGAAAACCCTGTGGCTTAGAGGCACTGTAAGTTGGAAATAAGTTGAAGGCACACAACAACAAAACCATAACAACAGAATCTCAAAAAGTTTGTAAAGTAGAAGCAAAACAGACCTTTAGGATAAGGGATTTCTACAGCTTAAGCACCACCACCTTTCCCGCACCCCTGTTAATCACCTCTCTGATAGCAACAGTGCTCAAAGCAAGGCCTGCACTGATAATCTCAGCAAGTAGGTCTCTTCTTATGGCAAAAGATGGTTCTTAAGCTATCCTGTCCCCAAATGATATAAGGTTTTAAAGATTGTCACAAGGTCATAACCAGTGCTTTGAATTACGCTTGTAAACAAACTGGGAACCGGTGTAGATTGAATAGTAACTAGTGTAACATCATCCATGCTATGGATCTCCAACTGGAATCTTCAATATTCTATTCTTGTGGTGGTTTCCAGAAACTTTTTAGAGACACCTTCACGTAGAACACATTACACTGATTTCCTCACAGTGCTGCATGAAGTATGAATGCGCTGTATGAAGTGGTAGAATTGCTTCTTGACACAGCAACAAATGCAGGTTCATCCCAAGATTACAAAGAACAAGGAATTACAGCAAATCCTGCATCTCTGCTGAGCATACCTGTAGGAAATATGTTTTCAGCCAATTGTTTATCCTATTCACATTCTATATTAGAGAAGAAGCTTTACAGTGTTGCTCTAGTCCTATGATCAGATGTGTCAATAGTGCCTGGAACCAGCAGGAACTATGTGAACCATGACTGCCCACGGCCCCAGACCATACTATTAAATATCCATGGCAGCATTTGGGGCCTAACCTGATTCTAGTTGGAGAAAGAAAAACAGGTAAAGAGGCCATCATTATCATCATCATGACATCACCCGGGGGTGTGATGACAAGTGGGCTCAAGTTACAGTCAAACCATTTTCTAACATTTTCAAGCGTTCAAGGAAGGCTTTTTTTTTTTTTTTTTTGGGACCAAGACTGTTTTGGGGGTGAGATTGAATAACATATGGCAAGAAGTTCTGATCTCATCAGATTCTCATTCTATCACATGTTTACAAATTAATAGAGGTCATTTCCTTACTTCACTATTATAGTGCTATTATTCCACTTTCAACATCCTATAGAATTCTGGGGTTTGCAGTTTAGGGAGGGGCATTCAGAATTCTGAGCCAGAGAGCTCTTTGGCCCTCAGTAGACTACAAAGACCAGAATCCCACAAGATGTTGAAAGTAGAATAATAGCACCATAACAGTGTTGTGCACTAACGGTCATAGTTACACTGCAAGTATGCAATGGCCTGCAACTATAGTGCTTCATGTATTCATTGAACTTACAGAAAAATCCCTTCAGAAGAATGATATGAAGATAAGTTGCTAAATACAGCTTCTGTGTGTGTGTGTGTGTGTGTGTGTGTGTGTGTGTGTGTGTGTGAAGATTAATGGTTACTACACAACTTCACACTTCACAGATTATTAAAACCTACAGAATGTTCAGTTGTAAGAATTCCTTAGTGTTCTCATGTCTTGCTGCCACAAAGTGACAACAAAAGGCATGAGATTTTTGGTGCTTAGCAAAGCTCCCTTAGGTCAAAAAATTGATGCTTTCCTCTGAGACACCTGGACTGCGTGATAAACTACTGTGTGTCCAAGGTCACATAGTTTTTCCAGGACACAAAACAACCAAGATTGCATTGCATTTCTATCTCTTCCAGCCTTCAATTGGGATTTTAAAATAATTCCCTGAGATGGAGAGTTTTGCTCTTTTGGGCCTTAGGAAGACCCTGCCCCCGCAAAAAGTGATCCCCATGGGTGAACGCTGATCTTAGGATTTTTAAAACACATTTTATTGTAACAAGTGGAATGTAAAACACATCAGCAACTGGAAAGTCTAACTCGATATTCCAAGGAATGTTCACATTTAGTAAAAGTGTTGAATTAGATGTGAAACCAATACATCCAACACATCCCTCATGTACTGCATATGGTAGCCAATAATTTGGAGAGGGGGTGGTTACATTGTGTTGCATATTTCTCTTACTAGATGCTGCCTCAGGGTTGTGAGGCAGATTCAGGGGCAGCAGCAAAACACAAAGTTTTTCTAGCACCAGCACTGGTGGTCAAACTAGGTTCTCTAAACAACTCACTTGTGCCACTTCTCCCACTAAGGTCCCCTGCCCCCGAAATTGTCTAGAACATATGAACAAATAATCAGTAAAGAAGTTACCAAATGCACTACTCTGCACCCTTGTGAATGAAACCAGGGAAATAGGACAGTGTCTTTGACTTACTGCTTCTACTGCAGTTGGAGGGTATGTCCATCTTCATGCTTATGTGCAGAAGAAATGGTTTTAGCATACCATCTTACTCTGGGGGAAAAAAGACCTTGGCAGGCCTTGGTTTTCTATGCCAAAACTACTTCCGCCACATTTCATAACATCTGTGTTCACCTACATTCAGCACCATGTAAAAAAAAAAAAAGTTTTTACAAAAATAAAATTCATAAGAGGAATCTGATCATTTGCCACAATGAAGGGGGAATGTAAAAATTTGCATTCATTTTCCTTTAGCATTTTCTGACCTTGTTAGCCACTAGAGTTGGACATCGAAGTTATTCCAGCTAAAGCACTTCATATTTTACATCACAGTTTAAAAAAAGGTTTTGTTGTTACTGTCTTGTCTCACTGGCATCTATAATTTATGACCCCCCCTTTTTTTTTAAAAAAAGCTTAGTCAGCAATGAACCTGAGTTCAAAAGAAAGCTAAAACTTAGAAATAGGGTGGGTGTCTGCAGCTTTTGAAGAAAACATCCATCTCAAGTTCCAATAAAAAAATAGAAGGCAACACAATGACTGTTGGTTCTGCAAGTACTCCAGGACTGCCCTTGGATCATGGCCATTCAAATCTTTTTGTCCTACCATCTATACATTTCTTTATTCAGTTTTCAGGATGCTTATATACATTTATTGGAACGGTGAGGATACTACTGTTCCTCCAAGATACTTTGGAAAATATAACTAGTGCAGAATGCAGCATCCAGAATGATGATGGGGACGAAAAACTCTTGGCATCATCTGCTCTGGTCTTATTGCTTATATTTTTTCCAGAACAAAGTCAAAGTGCTAGTTTTAACCTGTAAAGCTTTGTCTAGCTTAGAACCCAAAACCTTGGAGGAATTTTGCATCATGCATCCTAAACCTTCCCATAACATAAGATTATTCTCCAAGTCCTTTGTATGAAGACCTCCTCCAAGAGAGGTATGGAAAGTAGTGGCAAGCAAGAGAAAGTCTTTCTGGTTGTGGCATAATGGCTATGGAATACTCTTTCTCATGAAGCCCACCTTCATACCTCATTTAACAAAGTCTCTGACCAAGAAACTCCTTTTCACAAAGTTTTTTTTTTTAACAGAAGTCCAGCCCAGTTCTGCGCCCTTTTCTTGCCTTCTGCCTAGCTTGAAGGGTTGTTTTGTTTTGGCAGCACTGGTAGTGAGAGAATGGTGGAGAAAGACAGATTTTCAGTGTTGGGTTGAAACAGTGTGTCTGTAGAAAACAGTGCAATAAATCTTGAGCTTGGAAGCATAGCATCATAGCATTTATTTATTTCTATACCGCCTATCAACTAGTGTTATCTAAGCGGTTTACAATGTATTTTTAGCTAATTGCCCCCTACAAGCTGGGTACTCATTTTACCGACCTGCGAAAGGATGGAAGGCTGAGTCAACCTTGCAGCCTGGCAGGATTGAACTCACAACCTTGTGGTTGCAGTACTGGCATTTAACCACTGCGCCACCAGGGAGGAATGGAATTCTACTCTAGGTGATCCTACTGTAACTGTGTATGGTTACATTAAACAGGCAAGGTAAACAACTGTCTCCAGAATCACTTACTGAGCATTTGTGAAGAGCAGAACAGAAAGCAAAGAGGAAAGCAGATTAGCCTCCGTCCCCAGCTACCCTGGCATGCTGGAAAAGCATAGGTCTGTAATGGACCTAAGAAAAATGGAGGCTGTTGAAAGAAATTAAAATCATTCTGGGATGCATTTTGGAAGAAGATTTCAAGTGGGCTCTAGAAGATTTAAAGTTTTTGTTTACTTAGGCAAGGTTTATCTGACCTTGTTTCATTTCAAATGTTTTTTTCAGACATTAGTTTTGAATTAAAAGTTTGCTGAAACATGTTGAACTGCTCCTTTTTGGAGGTGGAGGAGAATGTAGGAACTCATCCCTATTCTTCACATGTTATTTCTACCTCTGTTACCAAAGCTTCTATTAAAGCAATAAAGATGGCTTTTTCCCTTAAAGGCATATATCTACTTCACTAATTGAGGTTTACCTGTAATGCTATCATCTTTTTGAGCCAGGTTAAGATATCTCTCTCCTCCTAAGAATATAACCTGGCAGATTTTTAAAAATTACCAACTGCTGATCCCTCCTCCTCCTTAGTTTTGCATTTCAGATGTATTTTATCATTTTAAGGGAAAAACCCATCTAATTTATTTATTTAGTACCCCACCTTTCTTCTTAATGGGATCCAAGATGGGCCAAACATGAATTAAAATAGGGTAAATGAAATAAAAATTGCCAATAAAAAATGTTAAAACATAATTAAGCTACCACATTAAAATATTCATACCTTAAAACAATATAAAATCATTTAAAACCATAATAAGAATAAAAATGCAGCACATAAAAATGCAGCACATGAAGCCTTTAAATCGACTTACTAAAAATCTATTAAATCAAATTATTATTATTATTATTATTATTATTATTATTATTATTAATAATAATAATCATCTGAGTGATGTCATGCTGCCCTACAATTTCATATGGTAAGAGAAGGTTATGAAGTCTTACACCATGGTAGCAGGACTGATCTTACTGCTAAGGGACATAAACCTGTATCCACTCTCCTTAACAGTAACCATGGTTGCTGCATGATGCTGGGCACTGTAACCCAAAAAAAGTAATGTTTTCAAGTTTGAAGGATTGCTAGTCAGAATATATCAAGACTTGTGCTAGATCAGGACTACCTAGTCCAACATCCTGCTCCTAAGAGTGAGCAACCACATGATTTTGGACAGTGCATAAGCAGCGCACAAGAACAGACCTACCTGGCTCTTGTTTCTAATACCTCGTATTCACAGACATATCGATCAAGGAGGTAACATACAACCAACCCAACTAATAGCCACTGATAATCTTAAATTCCTTCAACCCGTATAAGACACTTTTAAAGGCATTCATATGTTTTGCAGTAGTGAAGGTTTGCTTCTAATAGCTCAGGGTGAGGAACTCCAGATGTTGATGAGCTACTAGTCCCATCATGTCTTGCCACTTGCCAGACTGGCTAAGATTGATAGGAATTAGAAGGTCACAGATTTCCCAGTCCTGTAATAGTTTCTTCTTTCTAGATACACAATGGATGCAATCTGTAACCCACTGCATGTTGTTTCTTTCATCATGCATAGAACTTAGGGGATTGCATGTGAAATTAAAAATGTCCAACCTTTCAAAACCACAAAAGGAAAGGCTGTATTTGGGCAGGCCTGTTTGTAACACTGTGAGCAATATGCGTACTAAAGTCCCACCACAATTTAAGTACTTCTCTGTTGAGATTCTGAGAATGGGTTTTCACACTCCAATTTTTCCTGCATTTGATATTTGCCACCAAGCACCCGTGTCTGAAGGGACTATCAATATGCTCATAAAGCTACTGCATTAGTGAATGGTAAATCTACTCAGATTGAGTTTCTGTTTCCCAGGCCTGTTCAAATCCGAGCTAACTGGGACAACACCAACACCATACCCTTCCAACTGTCCCAGTTTGACAGGGAAAATCCTGAGTAATCATGTTGTCCCACTTTTTCAGCTACTTTCAAAATGTCCTAGATTCTCTCTCCTCCTCCCACTTTTCTTCTTTGTCATGGCTCTCTTCAGTTTCTGCAAACTCATTTCAATGTCCAGAAGGAGTTTGCACTCAGTTAACTCAACAGTGGGGACAGGAGAGAAAGACACAGGATCTTGTCCTTCTCTGTAGACTCAGGCAAAAGCAAACTTCTGTGGATTCTCCTTGCCTTTCTGTTCCTGCCCATTAATAACTTTTGCCTTTTTGATCACACTTGGATGTTGCTTAGCCACATGTATCCTGATTTTCATCTGTGAAATGTTGGAAGGTATGCAACACACATTGAGGAAGTAAAGCTGTGGACACCAGGATTCCACCGGCTTCAGACATAATGTGTAACTCAAGTATACCTGGTACAAAGGTCTCAAAAACCACAGTCCTCAAAAACCAAAATGGTCAAATCCTGCCAAGAATACCCTGTGGAAAGTTTGCCTTTGGGTTGCCATAAGTTGGAAATGACCTGAAGGCACACAACCACAACAAGCCTTTGATCCTAACATAATAATCTCTTCAGGAAAGTAGACTTCTATGCATGTGTCAGAGATGGGGAACAGGTATCAGATGCATCTTTTGAATTACAACGATATTTATAGCTGTCAGTGCACACTTTTTAGATGCACAGTCTGATGGGGATGCATTTTCCAACATCCATGCCTCTAAAGGGAACACAGTTTTCATGGGGAACTGCTATCTTCAGATGTGCATTTGGAAACACATTCAAGCCTACTTCTGTGTGTGGACCACTTTTTCCAGATAAAGGCACTTGTGTTTAAAAGCACAAACTTCAAAGGATCTACGGAGTCATCTAATCAGATTTTCAGTAACCATTTTGGATTAATCTTGACCTTAACTCTTTATTCTTATGAGAATGATTTATGGAAAGGTATCAGTTTAGAGGCAGTGAATAGGAGAACATAGTAAGGGAAGCAAATAGACTTTATGTACTCTCTGATTTATAGATGAAGTAATCTGTTTTAAGATTAATTGTTCCTGTCTGTTATTTTTAGAGAGAAACATATACACACCACTTCTCTTGGGACTGTCAGTCAGGATTATATTCCATTTAACCTAAAAGAACATGTTGGCTTTGATGTGAAGTGCTTAAATTGTGTCTGTCTGGATTCATCTTGACATGTGCCATGTGTATGATATCCTTAAAATCTAGTCTGGAGTCAAATAACTCAAGGGTTTGGTTTAGAGGAAGGAGGGTGATATGATATTACTTCTTTTGGGAATTTAAGTTATTTCTCCTCAAACTTAACATGAAAGAAATGCTACAAAATTGGCTGAATTGATTTGCTTAAATTAGGAGTTTATCTGTGACCTTTTAATGATATCTTCTATGCTCCACACAGGATACTGAATGTGGAAAGGGGCAGGGAAAAAAAATCCCTATATCTTTTCTGTGGATTCAGAGACTGTGACCAGTGGTGGCTGGTAGCTTCTATGTCAGTGGGGAAGTGAATCTGCTCCAACGTTTAGTTTGGACCTTAAAGGAACTATCTAAGGTGCTGAACTTTATCCCTCAAACAGATTCAGAACCTTGGATAGCTATTTTAAAATTCAAATTGAAATGCAGAGTGGATTCAACACAACCCTTGACATGGGTTCCAATAGCTGCCATGAGGTGTGGTAGAGCTGAGGCTGTTTTTCCAGCCTCTTGCACCCACCTACTCTGCCTGAGGATCAAATTAAATGTGACACCATTCATTCACCAATTACACAAATGGTTGTTTAAGTACAGGGGCCCTACTAAGTGAATGAAAAACAATATGGTTTCACTACAGATTAGGATCCATGCTGCTATCAGTGCTGGCAGAAGGCAAGCTTTCATTGGCATGAATGAGAATCTCCGTCTAACTCCACTAGGGTCAAGGCCCTGTACTTGATTCTTATTCTGTAACAGCCATTAACACAATTGGTAATTGTGCGGGTGGCGTCATATTCAGTTTGGCCCTAACTTTTTCAGTTGCTGGGAGAGTAAAAGCATTACTGTTTCTGCTGAATTTTAGAGGATGTCAAACACACAGAAAAAAAAGCAAAGAAAGAAGGAAAGAAAAAAGAAAGAAAAGAGAGGGAATAAAGAAAAAAAACTGGAAGCACTGAGATACTAGACTGCAAGGATACTGGGGGGTGAGGGGTGGGGAGAGGACAGAAGGAGGAAGAAACTGAGATGAGGTAGAAAGAAAGTTCTAAGGTAGAAAGAGATAAGGAAGGAGAGTGAGATAACAGGTAAGATTAGGATTCAGAGAAATTATGCTGGCATAGAATGTGATGATGTTGATCTAAGATAACATATCCTACAGGATGCAGGAAGCAGGGAGGCTGTTCTTTTCTTGTTGCTAATTCATTGCTGGAATCCTGTATCCCCTCTTACTTAATGTAACTTTATGTAAACATACGTCAGGAGCAGAGGTGTTAAGAAACCCTGTCAGAGAAATGGGAAAAGCTGTATCGGAAAACTGAAAAGAGTGCCTAACAAACATCGGGAGCACTGTGCATCAGTACACAGTCTGCACCAGTATCCAAGGCACATCGGTGTGCAACACACAGTGCACATTTTGAAAGCTTTGTTATGTAGTAATGTAAGAGCAGTTCTCTACTGTATATGGGCATTAGGAAACTGACCAATTATAACTCCTGCGTACATAAATCCAATTACAAAGACATAAGTCTCATACAGGATTCCAGACATCATCATCATCATCATCATCATCATCATCATCACTGCCTCCACCACCACCATCACTACCCTCATCATTTCATTTATATTCTCTCTTTTCCATAATATAATGAGGCTCAAACCAACTAACAAAAATTAAAACATATACAGTTGAAAGCATTTACAAGGATGTAAGTAAAATACAGAATGGACTTTTTAAAATGCTGTTTCTAAATGATATTGTAAACAGCACAGTTTGCCCTGAAATAGGAATACTGTTTTCTGGAACACACTAGATAATCACTGAGATTCTTAAAACTATGTTTTTCTCTTGGTCTTGTTTTGCCACCAGAAAAACTTTGATTCAAACATCATATAACAACTTAAAAACAGAACAAGGAAACACGTAGCCAGCATTCAACCATAACCAGTAGTGGCAATTAATATTTTAAGTGGGTCTTAACGTTGCAGCCTTATGAAATTCATCTCTGAGTCATTTAAAGAAGCTGCAGAAACATCCTACCATTAAGGCCCAAATTACATTCCCTATTATGATTATCAGTAGATGCTGTCTTTGGATTACAAGAAATGCAAGGATACCCTTTGTCTGTATCTGTCATGTATGATTTCCATAAAGTCTTTTAACGACAGATAGGAAACCCAGAGGCAGTAGGTCCTTTCAGGACAATTTCTTTCTTAAAGCTAAACATCCTGATATTTTGTTCCGTTTTCCATGTGATAAATTCATTACAACAAATTGTCAGCGAGGATTTCCTTGTAAAGATAGAATAGAAAGTCTATGTTTAATGGATCAGTGACTATGGCTATGGATTGAATAGATATGGATCTATTTCAAATGGATCTCGTGACCAGAAGATATCAAACGATCCCTTTTTAACCTTTTTCCCCCCAAGCACTTAAAAATTCAGATACCATATCATTTATTGTCCACTCTCAGCCCCTTTTATCACAGCCCCATCATTACCACTACCCTTATTCACAAAAATCCTTCTTACCATGTCATAACCACACATTGTCCCTTCTGCAGCTGGCATAAATTTGGTTTCACATTTTCTGCCAACTCGATGGCACCACAGTGCTTTGCAAATATCCTAATGGGAGATAAGGACAGCAATAAAGCGTGGAATTATGAATTACTAATTTCCAATTGAATCCATACGAAGTCTGATAGTTCAGGATTGACCCAGGCCCTAAAGTTTCTGAGTCAAAACCTGAGACCCTGGTGGTAGCATTAAGCCGTACACATTAAGTAGTAATCACAGTTGCTCACAGCTTGTCATTCAAACACATCTGGATGTTAAAAACAAAATCTTAATTAAAGGGGCTGGCCATTCCCACACCAATGTGCAATGAGAGGATTAATCCTTCTCACTGATTTGAAGAGATGGGATAAGGAACGTTTAATCTGGGTGGACACTGAGCAGAGTTGCTCTAGCGCTACAGCGACTAGGAGAGAAGGAAAAAGCTACCTCAGTAAATGTATAGATCCTCCTAGAGAGTCTTTGGAATTTGCAGCAACAAACTAATTAGGCCTTGCAAATTGTAACAAATTGCTATTCTGCAAGATGAGCTATATATCTGAGTATATTTCTTCTACTCATCTGGTTCTCGGCTCACCAAAACTGGAGAATCTGCACCTTCACCTCCCATTCAGAAACAACCCAGAAAAAAGCAGGGCCAGACCCTGAGATCTAGCAATCCTAATCTATAGTTATAGCTAACAGTGGCAAAAAGGAAGCAGAATTCTTTATACATGGGGTATATTAACTATCTAATAATAATTAATTTCTCTTGTCTATTATAAAACAAGAAGGAACACCAGTAAAAGTCACTTGATCCATTAACTATAATTTGGGCATACATAATTTCCACTGGATTATATCTATCACAAATAGCTAAATTTCACTTTAGGTCCTAAATCCAATTCTTAGTGCCTATTAGAACAAACTCACTGAAAGAGAAGCATTTATATTAGTGTTGATACCCATTCAGCTCTTAATAGATTGATTCTGTTTAGGGCTAGCAATTGGAATTAGGCCCAGAGCTAAGTATTGTATCCATTTTATCAAATGAACACTTCAAGCAAAGTCAAGAGGTTTTTCTTAGCATCCCTCTATCATTTGGAGACATGGCTTTTTCAATGATGGAAGCACAGCTTTGGAATGCTCTCCCAAGAATGGTTCCCACTGTGATGTATTTCTAGTGCCAGATGAAATCCATATTTTCCCAGGTTTTAAAACCTTTGTTGATCTGTTTTATTCTGGCCTTTGTAGTACTGTTGTGCTTCTTCTATAGATTTACTGTTGGACTTTAGCTTAATTTTTCCTGCTGTCCATTAACTATTTTATTGCTCTTTAAAATATTTTATTGGAAGTCATCCTTAGTTTGAATAGTAGCTTGTAATAATAAGTAAATGAACAATTTAGATCAGATTTAATGTATTAAATACTAATCTGAACAACACATTAGCAAATGTCACGAACATAATATTGGGAGAATACAGAGTTGTGAACTTAGCTGTCTTGATTACAGGTAACAGGCAGTCTTGACATTCCAGGGCTTTAACAGAAGAACATTCATTTAATGGCTGCGGATGTTTTCTTAAATGGATGATCTCATGATTTTTCTCAGAGAATTCTGGGAACTTGAGGATGCTGAAATGGCCCTGTTGGAAGTCTCTAGTCCCCTTTGTAGAACTTTCAGTACCCAGGACAGGGCAGTGGGAGAGTGTGTGTTTTGAGAGAGAACAGAATCAAGGTGAGTGACCCACATGAGACAGGCAATGCCACCTTTCCTGATTCTGTCTGTGTGAGTAACAGTAATATACAACAACAAAATCCAAAATCCACAAAACAGTGATTATTGGGCCAACTAAAAAGCACAAAATATATCATGCAAGCTTTTGAAGCACCACTGGCTTCACCACCAGGCAAAGATGTTAAAAATCATATAGAAGAAGAAATGTGACAATGTTAGAGTCACAGACCTACATTTTGTCTCAGATTATTTCTGTAGTGATGAGATCCCTACCGAATTCTTAACTGGTTTAGTTGCCATTTTTTTTTCCAGCACCGTACCCTGGGTATTGCAGTTTTGTGAGAGGCACTAAGGATTCTAATTGTTTGAGCACCCTAACATAACCCCAGTTCCCAACATTTTCTGAGAAATTCATAATCCTTAAAACAACCATAAAATGATAATTTCTATTTAAGAATTTCTGGACTAAATCTAAGTCCAATGAGAGCCTCTTGCTAGCAGACCAAAGAAGTGTCACTATTTTTCAGCGTGAGATACCTCTCTGAGTTGCTGTGAGGATAAAATAGGGTGAGTGAATGCAACAAATCTACATATGTTATCCGAAACCACTGGGATGGATGGTATGTGGGTTGGAAAAATGGGTTTATTACCTTTTTAAAGTCCATCATGCACAGCTTGGCTTTCTCTCCAAATTGCCACTTGCACTGAGTGGCTGCATCATAGAGCTCTCCTGGAAGCTTCTCTGGATACTTGTACTCTTGCACAGGCTTAGGCTGATCAGCAAGACACAAGGACTGAGCAGAGCTATAAAAGACCCATACAAAGCATCTTTGAAAATGTCACATGCAACTTTAGATGTCAAAGGAAGCTTGAAACAAATTTAGTTTATTCTAGTGATTCAGTTCTGAAACAAGACTATTTTGGGGTCACAACAATTTCTCCTAGAAGTCCTTCTGCACAATAAGCCCCAATAAAATCAGAAGAGCTCATATATAAGAATGCCAGGTTTTGAAAAGTGCCAGCATGCTGTGATAGTTTGGACTAGGACTCTAGGAAACCAGGGTTTGAATCTGTGCCTGGCCATGGAAACTCACTGGGTCACCTTGGGCAACTCACATTGTCTCAGCCTCAGATTTGCAAAGGCAAACCCCCTCTGGACAAATGCTGCTGAGAAAACTTTGTGATACATTCACCTTAGGATTACCATAAACTGGAAATAGTTTGAAGGCACACAATAAAAGCAACAACAGATTCTAAAGAGGTACAACTAGAAAACTCTTTTACAAAGCTTTAAGGCTGTATCTATTTGATGAAATCAGATCTTCTGTGCACATTGTGTCCCTTGTAAATGCCTGGAGATAAAAAGTGGTCAGCTAAGTATGTCTAAAGTAACAGAGTTATTGCTGCAAGTATCTTTGTTGGTCAGCCACCACTACTGCATCATTTGATTCACTGAGCAAAATAAGCAACTGATGCCACTGTTCTGTATCACTACTTAAGCTGAGATACTCAGTCACCAGTCCTTTTTTTGCAACCAAGATCAGTGATCAGGGAGAGAATTTACCTACTTCCTATAAGCATCTTTATATCATTGAAAAGCAAACTACAGCACATCCTGGCAAGAACACCAGTTTGATCATAGAGGTTAACAAGAAAACTGGGCACTGAGAAATTATTGTGATCCAAGAGAACTGTGAAAAGAACTCTGAAAGCATATGTGTCATCCTTGATTTTGCAAGCAAGTATTACAGTTGTATGCTTCTAATAGATTACCCAGTTTTCATGGGCTTATTTTCTTGTTTTCTATAATAAAAGTAAGGTTATTACCTCTTGGGGTCTCTAGTTTTCTGGGGTGAGATATGAATAAGGTTAACAAAAGGAAAGGACCATCTCAACCACTGTCCTCCAGAACTGTTTGCCCATAACAGGTTGGGGATGATGGGAGTTGGAGGAAAATATATCAAGAAAACTTCTGTTAGAAGGAAACTGTCCTAGGTTTTTGGATTTGACATCTTGTTTCTAAACGAGTAACAAGAATTACAAAGTCCTGAGTATTGCTACAGTCCATGAATACATCACTAGGATTATCTTCATTCACATACCAGCCACAAAGTTTGGAGAATACACTGTCTTCCCAAACCAAGGTATGTACATTTTACCTGCCCAGTGCAAACTAATACTCACATTAGCATGTCTGATATTTTGACAAACCACAGTCTCAGCCCATAATGGCTGAGAATATGAAGAAGGATAAACTATGTCCAGCACAGAAATTATTTCAGCTTTCTGCACTAAAACAAACAAACAAACAAACAAAACATTCTTGCCATGGTTGATGTCCCAAAACTCTTCATTTGGATTAAATAATACTAATAATTGAATTGACATCTAGATGCCTTCAGTTTTGCAATACCTGACTTGACATCCAGATGCCTTCAATTCTGTTCTGCTGAAAAACAAGATTAACTCATCCTATGGATGTCAGACACATGCGTCGCTGTCCTAATATTAACCTCTTCTTCCAAAATAAGAATTGTCATGCTGGCATCACGAAACAGAATGAGATCTTTTCCTATTAATATAGGAAATGACTGAATAATATGATCAGTATTCTTAGTAGGTCTGAGAGAAATTAGCACAGCCAAACTAACCATGGGATCCTATGTAAAGCTATAAAGCATCCATAACACATCATCAGTCTTACAAATGACAGAAAAACAAGACAGCACGAAAACACCACTGTGTTATCCTAATCAAGCTTGCTGTCTGCATGGTTTCTGTTTTCAGAAAGATGACTACATCCCACATATGAGCGTTTGGGAAGAACGCCCATGATAAAATGCATAGTCATACATCAGTGAATGTCAGTATGGCATAACGGCAAGGGTGCCATATTATAAGTGGAAAAACCCAAATTCATAACTCCATGAAGTTCACTAGATGACGCTGGGCCCATACCGTTAACGTGCTCCAGTCCATTGCCCATATGATCCCTGCACACATTAACAGCTCAGTAAGGCCTAGATCTATGGATTTCTAATCAAATGGGTGAGCTAAGCAATATTTTGAACCATCAACATCCATTTCACACATTATATAGCACCAAGCCTGGATCTGGCACCAAATGTCACATTTTAGCAAGGCGCTATAGCCACAGCCAACCATATATTTCTGACTATTACAGATGTATGATATGCACTCTATTTACAATTCAAAATTAAGATATTATTTACATACCATTATCATTAAGATATCATTACAGAAAATCCATCATCTGCCCTTCTTTTGAGATTTATTCAAAAGTATCATTCAGTAGAAATCATATCACATAGAAAGCTATGGTTGAGCTATTTTGCTCTTGACTGGACAAACTATTTTCTCTAGAAAAAGCATTGTCCTATAAGAACGAAACAGCTGCTGTGATTGACTGGGATTCATGCCTGCACTAGGAGAACCAACATGATATAATGATTTGAGTGCTGGATTGGGATTTGGAGACCCAGGTTCAAATCTCTGCTCAGACTTGTAAACCCACTGAGTGATCTTGGATAATAACAGCCTTTCATCTTTGGAGGAAGGTAATGACAAAACCTACTCTGAATAAATATTGTCAGGAAACTCCCCTTATAGCTTCACATTAAAAAAGATTTGAAGGTATACAATAACAATGATTGGGACTGAGAGGGGAAGAGGTGAACAACTGGAGTGGGCATACAATAGAAAAGATCACAAACAGAAATACAAAAAGGAAAAAAAAACCAAATATATTCACTCAACAAATAATTATGTTTCCCAAGGTATTTTGAAGAAACTCTTTTAGGGAGCAGGGTGTATTGCTTCTTTGAGGTAAAAACATCTTCGTTCTCCTCAAATTCATCCTAATAAAGAAACACCTTGGTTGGACATATGCCCTTAGTTTCCAAGGATCTTGAAGCAGGCAGAGTGTAAAAACAAAGATTTTCCCCCTCCAGATTTCTTCTGACTTCCTTGTTGGTTCCATATAAAGAGAGAACAGCAGCCCTGCTGGACAGTGGGCCCTATGCTGGTCTCACAGCTCTCGCAAGTGCCCAGATTTTCAGTTCAGACCTGCCTGCTTTCTATGAATGTTTTCCATCAGTTTTGGAATACTGAGTCACAGGCAACTTGAAACATGAGGACTCACTGTTCTCTGAAGGGAATCTGAAGCAACCTTTTCAGTGACCATCTTTTACTCAGAAAGTATCACTTGTCTCAAATACATACCTTAGAAACTTGTAGAGATACTGACGACTACAAGCTGACCAGGAGAAGACCCCATTGTGTCCTGCCAGTGTAGGGGACATAATGTTGCCTTCAGACTTTTTGCAAATATTTCCTTCTCCATCATGGACCATGCCAAAGCTGCAGAAAGAAAGGTGATAACTCATGTTCCATCTTTATAAATTGCCATTATAATGCCAACCTTAGCACTGCATAGATACAAGGAGAATCTCAAGCATATCTTTACTTCTTGTTGCATAGAATTTTTAGTGTTTTTTGGGGGGCGGGAGGGGATACCACAGCTTCTTTTTTTTAAAAAATAATAATGGTCAGGGATTCTTTGAAATTCTCTGAATAATTGTACCAAATATGTTGCTTCAGATATGGCTGCTACTCTGTATGTGTGTGTGAGACCATGTTTACACATATGGCATGCAGATCATTTTGAGCAGAAAGGACCTCAAGAAAAAGAGGCTGATTTTTCTTTGCCTTCATCCCATCTGCATCAATGTAAAAACCCTACTGTTGGGATGTAGGGTTGGTTTGACATTTCTTAACAATCCACAAAGTGTAAACACACCATTTTTGAACACATACACTTTTGCGTTAACATACCATTATTAAAAAGTAACCTTTCCCACAAGATGCAAAACATCACAGCAAGAAATGGACAGAAAAAGGCAGTGTTACCTTGATTAATTACGGTGTTTATCAGTTAGTAATTAGTACATTTCTTGTTACGAAAGCATCAACACAACAGTAGTTGTGCATGTCATATTATGTTTGACATATTACAGTAATACTTCACTTTTGCTCTCCAATAAAGAAACATTGATTGATAGTCCATGTAACATACCAGCATGATAGCTCAATTCTAACATTTTATTTTATGGATTTTTTTTAAAGAAAAAACAACAACAACCCAGAGGCTAAATTATCCTCTCAGGGCAGTTTATACCAAACCACTGAAAAACTATGATCAATCAAAAAGGATGACCTGGAGTGTTTTGCAGGCACTATTTATATTCCACTCCGGTCTGATGTATTTCCGTATTGACAAGCCAAATATATAAGGCCATTGCTCCTGCCCTAGAGCCCACAGGCCCTAGAAACTAGAACACCGAGTAGACAGAAAGTGAAAATAAACAACTAGCTCTCAGCAATGGTTTGCATTCTGATGTGGAATCTCAAATCATGGTCTGGATTCTAACCACAATTTGTATATAATTTGTCCTGGTGTATAACTGATTGAGGGTTACTCTCAGATTTGTTATGAAGGATTCAGAACTTGTCATTGGAAGGGATTCTGAAATTCAGACAAAATTGTTCATTTTCCCTAAAATATGCATACAGACTTACTTATGTCCAGACTCATGAGCGATAGTAAAAGCCAATCCAAGCCCAGTATCTTCATTAACTGTGCAGCTGCGATATTTACTGCACATTCCACTGATTGGAGCAAATCCTGGCAAATTAAACAGCAAAGGAAGGAAAATAGAATCTCTTGAAAAACAGCATTCTTTGAGAAAGTACTCTTGGGAATGGCATTTTAACAGTAGCAAATAAAAGAAAAACACTCCAAACAGCCTGGCTTGCTGGCTTTGAAATACTGATATAATAGCCATCAGTTTAACATGAATGAGGCACAAACAGGTTCCTCTGAATTACATCAGTGGCAGCTGGATCCCTCTGCTTATCAAAAACATAGCACCATTTCCTGACTGAAACTATTGGGCACATCTTCAATGTTCAGTAATGAAAAAGATGCTTCCCCCACCATAGCACAAAGAATTTGGAAACGTTGTAAATGCTATCATTTACTTCTTGAAAATGTTACTTCTTAAAAATGTAATTTCTTGTCATTCCTCATTTCCACCCATTAAAAAGGTATGTGATAAATCACCAACCAGTATTCTGTTACTAACCCATTATTTTAAAATTAATATCCCCTTCCCAAATATACAAATACAAGAAATAACCAAAAGGGGGCAGCTGATCCTCCAGCAACAATTTAAAGTAAGGAGCAATGGTACTCATTAGTTCTAATATTTATACCATTTTTGTAAGGATAAAAGCACTTGTTGCTTTTTTAAACAATTAGTCATGTGGCTTTTAGTGTCTGTCCATGATGTTGTGTGGTTGCTGTGACTTGTTCAAATATTTTAGGACATCTCCTTCTTTCTTACCTCAGAAGGTCCAACTGGTACATGCTTGAAGCCAACATGGTATAGAGGATATTATACTTTTGAGTGGGAGGACCTGGGCTTAAAAATCCCTGTGGAGCTATTGATCTGGCCTTGAGGAAATCTTTTTGTCTCAGTATAACCCGCTACATGGGGCACTGTAAGAAGGAAGTGGGTTTTATGCTTGTAGCATGGACAGCTGTTCTTTTAGATATCAAGTAATCCATTCTGTTTTCTCTCCTCTCCTTTTCCATTTCTTGGCCAACAATAGTCATTGTTGCTATTGTCACCATCATCACCATCATCTGGCCAGTGAACATACTCCAGCCTCATATGGTTTTGGGGGAAAGTTTTCCTACTTAAAATTTCCCCCCTCTAAGGATGCTTTGATGATCCTCCAACAATACTTGAGATTCTCTCAAACCTGCTGATACCTCCCTCTTCTGCATGGATGATTACCTTTTACTACATAAGCAATGATGCTTAGAGCCTGCATGTTGCAAACACAGGAAAAGATTCCATTTTTATCCCCTCCAAATTCAGAGCAGAATGTATACAGAAGAAAATAAAAAAGATGCTTAATTCCCATGCCCCTCTCATAGTCTGGCAGCAGCTTCTGTTACTTGACATCTCTTTCACGAGTGATGGAAACTAGAGTGATGATGGCAGTTCTCAAAAGGACCTGGTTGAGCCTAGGGCCCTTTTGTTGCTGAATAGTAATTATGATACAACATTTTGAAAATATTTTTAAATTACACATCCAATCTTGATTTCACCCATTGCTTGTCAAGCCAGGTACTGGATTGGGATAGGTGGCCAATTTTGTCACACTTCTAGGGCTAATGATGATCTGGGAGTCCTGATAATGCTACCCTGCTAAGTAATTACTCACCCAAGGTATCACATGGCTCATTCTTCCAGGAACAGATATCAAGGCCTGTCAATAAAATGGCATGGTCATGGCGGCTTCCATCCTTTCCTATCAGCCCAGATTGCCATTGGCAGAAACTGCTCAATGTATGGTCAGCATGGTGATTGATCATGAGCCCCGGCTGCAGAAAAGTCAAGCAGAATAAAACTCCAATACAGTGTTAATGGGAACATCAAATTAACTCTGCTTTTGTTGCAGTGGCAGCTTTATCAAAATGTACAGAAATCTGTCGGGAAAAGAACAGTATTTTTCTTCTACATGAGTGCAGACTTAGAGAAAACAAATACCAGTCACATACTGGATAGTGAGTCTTTTTTCTACCTTGTGGAATCAGAGTCAACATTAGGGATTTCAAAGGGCTTCCGTCCCTCTCTAGAATCAGGAAGACGATAACATAAGGCTTCTAGAAAGGCTGTCTTGCCATGTACAAACCAGCATCCCTGCTTGGAAAATGATCAGAAGCTGGGACAGAGCTTGGACCCTTAGGTTTTAAAATTTATCTATTAATGTTGGTGGTAGAAAAGGGGGAAATTAATGTGCTCTTGTTAATATTGAGAAGATAGAAATTTAATCATTCATTCATTCATTCATTCATTCATTCAATCAATCATTAGTTTTAAATACACGATAGAATTCAAAAAGAATAACATTGGGCTATGATAATTGCCCCCATTTTGTTATTGGCTCCTGTAAAAGTGCTGTTTTTATCATTTTTAATTTGCCTTCCCCTACATCAAGAAGTGGTTGTAATGAGTAAGAGATATGAGCCACTGGAATTCTACCTAAAGAGCTTTAGGTGGGGGGGAGAGAGAGAGAAAGAGAGAGAGAGAGATTCAAGTAGTTCAAGGTAGGGACAGACAGACAAATTGGAAAGGTCTTCCCCTCTTCTTCCACCTCTCTCTCCTAATTCCAGTCCAACCTTCTAGACTCTAGATACTTGTCTCTAGCTCTTTAAATTCATCCTCCCAGCTAGCAGGCAGGTAGAATTTTTTTTCTTTCCTTTCTTTAGACTCAACAAGCTAGCACTGTACCATGTAGTCTCTCTCTTCTTCCTCTTTAGATCACCCTCCTCAATCAATAACAAGGCAAAATCTCTATTTCTTTCATCATGGGAATACCAGGTCCTATTATTTAAGCCTCTCAGGGGGAAGAGAGAGGAGAATAAGTAGGCAAAGACAGTTAACTATTTTTAACTAGTAATTTTAACTATTTTCAAACTTCGATAGTGAGCCTTATTAATCAAGATTAATTCATTAGGACTCACTGGCAGAATTTAGCATTCCTTCCAAACTCCAGGTCTGATATACAGACAACCCTTTAGCTGCCTGGTGAGACTGCAAAACCAAGTAGTTTGCAAAGGTCTTAGTAGACCAACTTAGACCTTACCTTCCTCGAAAACAAAGAAACAAACAAAAACAACCATGTACTTCTGCTCTCAGGGGGAAAAGGGGCGATGAGTTTCTGAACTGTAGATAGCATAATATTTCCATATCATGCTGTTACTTCACTGTAGTTCTACTGAAGCCAAAGAACTCATGACTGAAGCAGTGGTCTTTGAAACAAAACCATTTGTACAAGTGCAGAACTAAAGTGGTTACAGCAAGTCTGATAAACAGAAGTAATTCAGATTTCATAAGAATCTTGGAGTACATTGGAGCAACAGTATAGATGGGCTAAAGGTAAAGATCAACTCAAATATGATTTTCTTTTAATTGCATCTGACTAATGAACAGATAGATAAGAAGCTGGGAAGAATCTTTTACTACAGGATCACAATGGCAAGACAGCTGTATGCAGAGAAATGAAAAAGTGTGATTTCACATGAAGACTGAATGTTGAAGATGCTGGATTTGGCAGAAATGGATAAATTAACTATTTTAATTAAGGAAGGAGCTGTGGTTAAATTTAAAAATAATTAGGATAAACTGATTGTATATTTAAAACACTGTTGTTTGCATGGGGAGTCAATTACTGGTTTTGAAGGCTAAGCTTATAGCTATTAAATACTAGGCAGTAGCGTGATATTGGCCCTTTCCACACGGGGGACGGGGGAACGGGGCAGCGCACGCAGGGACGGATCTTACCTGAAAACGGGTTGCTCCGTCCCTGCGGGGAGCATGCGTTCGCCGCTCCACACGCTGGCGAGTTTTGGCGGCGTTCGGCGGCGCCCAAAATGGCGCCCGGCGACTTCCGGCGGCACTCCGCCAATCAGGGCAGCGCGCCAGCCGGAAGCCCGCCCCCGGGCAGCTCTGCAGGGACGCGCTAGCGCGTCCCTGCAGCTTCACACGGGGCGCTGCAACAGGTTAGCGCGCTCGCGTTTCGTAAAAACCACATAAAATGTGGTTTTTAAAAAACGCGCCACGCCACCCCTTGCGGCTGCGCTAGCGCGGTTTGAGGTGTGGAACCTCCACTATTCAAACCGCTCTAGCGTGCTCCACGGTGTGGACGACCTCCGGATGAGGTCGGCCTAAGCCGTTTTTTTTACCCCGTGTGGAAAGGGCCAATGACAGACACACTGAAGAAGTAATGTAGATTATCTCAGAACCAAAAGCTGATGAGTTAGAAGTCATTTATATGTATGTTTGCCCCCATTTAGTTTAGTTGTAGTCTGCTTTTAGTTTCTTTGTTTACTTACTATTTGTCTTTTTAGTCCCTTATATTTTGTTTTACATATTAAATATATGTTAGTAAAAATATTTTTTTCCGTTAAACTTTATTCTATTTACCTGAGCCTTACAATTATCATTTGGTTACATTAATTCTTTGCAGTTGTTATAAACAAGAACCGAGAAATGTCTTTACACAAATGTCCACACAAAATAGATGCAAAAAAAGGGACAAATAAGGCAAATAAAACAACCAAAATACAGAAATCTCAATCTAACTCAATCTCTAAAAGCTATAACTGAAGATTCTCCCCATCTCTGACCCAAATATGTAATTAAATCTTCCCAATGCTTCCTAAAATTATCTAACGATTTCTCTTCTAATAACATTGATAATTTGTCTAATGCTAATATCTCATAGATATCCCTCAATCATAAATCAATACTAGGAATCTCTTCTTTTTTCCAAAATGTAGCAAATAAGATTCTAGGCTTAGTTATTAAATAAAGTAACATTTTTTATGATAGTTCTCAATATAATTCCCCACAGATTTAAACATACTTAACAGATATAATTTTTTTATGGGCTGGAGAGAAACCAGACTCTGGCAGCTATGAAGATTCGGGCCAGATATGTTGCCGATATCACGGTTGATTGTTCTGGAGATGCGCTCACTTAATTACAGTTATATTGTCTATGTTTTAACTAAACCAAATTTTAAATTTCTCTCACACATGTCTACTATGTAGCTTAATATATGATGTATTTTTGCTATGCTGTTTCTATATGATATAATTCCGGTTTCATGGGAAAGTTTTTCTTTATGATCTTTGTGATTTCTAAGTGAATGTTCTTCCAATATTGTTTTGCTTTCCCACAGTTCCACCAACAATGATAAAAAGAGCCTTTATCAGATTTGCATTTCCAACACTTCTCATTGGTACCTTTGTAGATTTTAGCAATTTTAACTGGAGTTAGATGTCATCTATAAAGCATTTTATAATAGTTTTCTTTTAATGATTGACATACTGTAAAATTTAGATCTTTCCAAGTTTGCATCCAATCATCCAGATGAAGAGCATGACCAATGTCCTGGGCCTATTTAATCACGCTACTTTTTACTATCTCTTGCTCTGTTCCCCGTTTTAGCAGAAGTTTATAGAATTTAGCTGTCATGTGTTTCCTACCAGATTCTAAGATGGCATCCAACTCTGAGTTCTTTAAATGTTCCTCCTTCATATCTCGTTTATACCTGGTTTGTAGCTGTATGTGTAAGAACCAAGAGCAGTTCATTCCTTCCTCAAGTAATTCCTCTCTTGATTTATGAGTTAATACATTATCTTGGAATTTTAATAATTTATGGTAAGTCCACCAGTATTTTAGGAGTTTACTCGCAGTTCTAAAAAATGCTTCTTGTGGGGACACCCAAAATGGTATTTGCGGACATAGATGAGGAAAAATATCTTTTTAAAAAAGTATAGATGAGCAAAATTTCCCAGGTTTGCTCTGGAAAAAGATTCAGCTGAAAGAGGTTCAAATATCCATCCATACATCTCACCCAAATCCCACTGTTTAGGTTAGATGTGCCTTTTGAAAAAGATGGAAACATACGCCCACATCAGGCGCCATGAGTTGTGCATAAGTTGCCCACAACTAGACCTGGTGTGGGAGCAGAGAATTCACAGATTGTAACATGGAAATTTTCATTAGCTGCTTTGACAAATACATGGATTCCCAGTTATCTATGTTAACTGTGGTATCCAAACACAAAAGCATATTGTTTTTCATCACAGAGAGTTAGTCAAGGAAGCTCACTGTCCTTGGAGACAGTTGGAAAGGCCTGGTTTGACTCCTGGTGAAGCTTACAGTATCAAATAAAGTTTGCTGTGGCTGTCTCTCACTCTAAGTAATTTAATCAACTAGAATGTGTGTTTGTAATATCTACAGTTAGATCACTCCTTTAAAAAAGTAAGTTTATGCCTTCAGCACCCCTTGTTGAATAATGATGGAGAAAAAACAACAGAACAGCGAGCAACACGTTTGGAAGAGCAGCAAAGAAAATTATGTCACAGGTGTAAGATCAAAAGATTACTCTTCCTACTCTTTTCAGGTTGGACTTGGTCCAACCATGAAAAGCTAAACATTCAGTGTAATTAAGCTGTCACTTAAGGATCCCCAATCGCTCAGCACATAAAATGAAGCATTACATTGCTAGCAGACCTTTCTGCTACACAGGGCCTTGCAGACAACTCAAACACAAAAAAGGGTGGAGGGAAATAAATAGACGGTAGACTTGAATGTACAAGTCAACCTAGTTGCAACAGCTGGAGTAATGATAATCTGGAGTATTCTTTGGTGTTTTAATAAAGGAACTAAGATATGGTTCTGTACTCCAACGCAATGGCTTTAATGGCCTCCAGGACCTTGACTGGACATTCCAGAAGGGTGCTCTGATTCAAACATGTGCCTAGTGGCACCGTTTATGTTAAAGGAAAGAGAAGCATTTAAAACACTTCAGTTTTTTTTCTTTGAATCTACAAAAACACAACAGTCCCAATCATTTAGGCATGGCTAAGGGGCAGTAATGAGCTCAGAGAACTTTGCATTTTCTTCCTATTTGCATGCAAATATATTGGTACCATGGCTGTGCATGGTTCATACTAACCAGAAGTTACTACTCATGGAGGTAGTGAAGAATGCTGATCTCTCCAGTATCACTGATTTGGCCAAGGTCTGGTTTCCTCAACCCATTTTGCTGCTGCCCTTCAAACTCCAATTTCCTGCCTGTGCTACATTGTTCTGCTTCTGCCCATGTGTTCATTTTCTTCAGCTGAAGAAATTTAGGCATGTGTGAAGAAAATAAGCGGGGAAAGGTGCTTTCTCTGAACATGTGTAGGAAACTGCCTTCACTAAGGCCCTTTTCGCACGGCATTTCTGATGCGAAAGGGCCCCTTGAGCATTGCGCACATTTGAGGAGCGGTCCACACGATGCACGCACATTTGCGTGACACTCAAAGGCCTTTTTAATTTTCGGCTTGAAGTCGAAAATGCTGCACAGTTGCACATTGCTCCGGGGCCCCGCACACACTTACCTGGCGTGCGGAGCCTCGGGAGCCGGGTTGGTTGTGCTTCCTGTCCAGTGCAGGCTGGGAAGGTCCCAGGCCGCACTGTGAAAGGAAGAGGTGGGGTCTCGTGCGAACAGGAAGCTTGTGTGGAGCTGAAGGACCCCGGACATGAGAGCCTCTCTCTGAAGGCTGCTCGTGCGAGCCCCGCACCCCAGCACCGCAAAAAGGTAAGGTGCAAAAAGGGTCTAAGTCATGCCATTTCTATCAATATTGTAGCTCTCGAAGAAGAGTTTCAGGGAAAAGTTTTCCTCTTCTACCTGGATTTCAACCTAAGGCATTTTGCATGCAAGCGTATGTTATATCTTGGATTCCTGCCCCTTTAACAGTTTTCAAAGTCTAATTAATCCAGCACATAGAATTTAATACCATACTGGTTATACCTGGTCTTCTTCCAAAAGTATCAAGCCAACAACTGCAATGTTAATATTGCCTCCAATTGTTCCATCTCTAAACAAAGCAGAAACCTGAAAGGAAATACAGAAATAAAGCTCTTGGAATCTATTAGGTCACTGCCATGATATGCTGTATGTAAGAACTGAAGTACCACTACTTCAGTTCATTTAAAAACAATGTTGCAGGTTACTGAAAGACTGAAAGATGCTTAAAAATATGCCCACCAAAAGTTTTTTTGGTTGTTGTTATCATTTCAGAAACTCTGCTTAAACATTTGGCCTGTAAAACCTCTTTAAGTTTTCAGTCTTTAAGATGCCACCACGCTCTGTTGTTTTTACTTACCCATCATACAAAGATATTTGCAAATTAAAAACAACACAGCACAATCTAACCCAAATTATATTTTGTTGATTTCAAAGTAAAGTAAGTGCAGAATCATGTCAAGGATTCCTGGAAAACTAAAGTAAAATTTTGCTGGTCACTGTTGTGTCTTATTGTTCACTAAGCAGAATTGTCAAAAGTATATTTGTCAGGAACTGAATTCACACACACAAATATAACAGTGCATAAACACTATTTATTAGGAGTGTGATACATCGTACAGGACTTCAGTGAGTGAACTGGAGTTAATTAGCAAGATTTAAAACATAAAAGGCAAAGAGTACATCATCCCGCCTGCAAGAGACCTTGAAGTTTCTGGTGTAGCCTGGCTGTGCTTATCACTACATTCCTAGCTTTGTTTACCGAATGGTTTCTGGTTCTCATACCTTGTTACAAGCAAGCTGCTACTTAACTCCTACTACATATCCCATAACTAAAATATGGAGGGCTACCCAACAATATTAGATGTTTGGGAGCAGACCAAGATGATATTTTCTTATTTAAAATGCTCCACCACTTTCACAGTTCTTTCTCTTCTCAACTATGGCCCTTTTCGCACCTTATCTGGTGTCCCTGGCATTGCACAGGGATCACGCGAAAAGCCTCCTCTGGGAGGGAATCACATCTCCTGCACCTCCCTTGGCACCAGCTCTGTGCTGGATGGAAGGAAGTGCGATAGCTCTGCCCCTTCCTTCCACAGCGCAGCTGGGTACTTTCCCAGGTTGTGCTGGGGGAAGAAGCATGGCCATTGGACTTCTTGTGGTTCTGTATGCCAGGTAAGTGTGGGAGAAATGTGCAATCGCACATCATTTTTGGGGAAAACCAGAAAATGATATAATGCGGGATTGCTGCGGGATTACTATGGGAGCGCCGCATGATCATGCGGAACCATCCTCGCGATTCTGCGTCGCTCCTGAGGCCATTTCGCATTCGAAGTTGCATGTGAAAAGGGCCTATATCTGCACCAGGGATGGACAAAACTGCTATTGGGCTGCAACTTCCATGAGTCTAGGTTAGTATTGCAATGGTGATGGTTGCTTGAGCTGGAGTTCAATAACATCTGGAGGACTGCATTTTTCCCACCATGTTGAATATCCTGTGTGGCTAATGAACTCAGAAAGCTCTAGGTTGGGGTGGGAAACCTCTGACCACCAAATATTTTGGCCTGTAGTTCTCAGCACCAAAGAGCACCATCATTCCTAACAGAGTGTGGGAGTTATGATTAGAACATCTGGAGAGAAAACATCAGCTCTTGATCTTGTTTTGTAGAATGTAGTGATATCATCTGATAAACTCCAGCCAACCTCTCTTTGTGGTTCCTCAAATAGCAAGCCCTTTGGAACATTTATAAAGCTGAGGCAGAAACTCTTCACTTTTTCTGCACCTAGCATGGTTGTCTGCCCAGCTTTGGTCATTTGGTTATCCTAGAAGACATGCATAACTCTCTCAGTGAAAATACAGGGACTTAAACGTACTTAATGTACTTTATCCATATCATATCTAATTGGCTTGCACACAGCCTGAATCAAAACAGACCTCCTATATCAATATAGGATTGAAAGACATGTATCATTTGAGGGTTGTAGGACACAAAACAATCTGCAGCCATGAAAAGAGTATCTGAAGCTGGAGTTCATCCACTTTTACTTCCATGTTGCAAAGATGTCATTGCTTTGCTGTCATGTAAACTAGAAATTAACCCAAATATGAAACAGAGCATGAAGAATACAAACACTGCTGTTAGTTTTTACAATCAGTTTATCTTTACATGATTTTGTTTTGTTGGAAAACAAATGTATCTTTCTTGCTATTTATTATTATGCTTCTGCCCACCTGTACTCCAAATTGCTCAGGGTAGCAGGCATGGTCCTCCCTCCCTCCCTGGTTCCTCACAATTATTCTGTGATGTGAATTAGACTGGAATTGATTTGCCCAGTTTCAGAGAGTGAGCCTTAAACACAGTTCTTTTACATGCAAGTTAGGGACTCAAAGTTATGTCACACTTTCCCACTGAAAACATCTCTGAAGGGGTAGCTGGAAAGTTCTTCCACTTGAAAAGAATGAATTTGGGTCTATGCTTCACCACAGCTTTCCATCAGTAATGCGCAGGCACGCAGACAGAGTTTGTAAACCAGGAAGTGTTCAAATGATATTTTCCACCTAGAATTCTGTGTAGATTAGATTGCAGAAAGTAAATATTTAATTCTCCCTTTGAAATTTACGTGGCATACGTGCTTGATTTGGGCTAGACTGAGCTTTTTTTTTTTTTTTTTTTAAAAAATCTGTTACTATAAGCAAGCAAAAACAACTTATGGTGCCTTAAAGACTAAAAAATTTATTGAGGCATAAAGTTTGTGGGCTAGAGGTCACTTCACACAACATATGGAGTCTTCTTAATCTGTGTAATTGTGTCAGCTTCGAATGTCTGTGCTTGGGCCTCCCTGGTTATTTTTTGAGGGCAAAACTCATCTGGGATACAAATAAAGCATTTACTGCTTTGTGATTTTGAGTGGTGGCTTTTGGCATATTCAGGGAGAGGATATGTTAAAAGTTCACATTAACTGTCATGTATATAGTTGCAACCAAAGAGAATTAGAAAGTACTCTAATGTATTTCACTGCTTTCATTACACTTTTCCAAAAGGAAGATTTTTAAAGGAAATGCTTGATCAGCTTTCATTTTTTTAATGATGCTGTGAAAGCCTATTCTTTGATACCCATGGATGATAAGCACACATCATTGTGGCCCTCCAGATGTTGCTGGACTACAACTCCCATCCTTTATGTTACATAGTATTTCTAATGGTGAAGGATGATGAGACTTGCAATCAAACAAAAAATGAACAGCCACATGATGCCTACCCCTGTTCTAGCTGCTCAAATAACTAGGCGTAAGTTTGTTTCCTGAATATGAAATATGACTGTAGACCATTTATGACATACAATACTGAATTTCCTTCTATGTTTTATTTGGGCATGGGACACATCCTTTTACTATATATGTGACGATCAATTTTTTAAGTCAATCACTTCTTTTGATTTGAGTTTATGTCTTACGACATTGTGAAGAGGGAGCGTAGGACTCATGAAGGAGGCAAATAGTTTAATTTCTTATGGCCTTTAGTCATAATCTGATTTTTTGTACACCTTTTTCCTGCCAAACTTGTCTTAAGAAGAAAAATTCGGCAGCACATATACTAAAGTTGGAACAATACAGGGAAGATTAGCATGGCCCCTGCGCAAGGATGACATGCAAATTCATGAAGCGTTCCATATTTAAAAAACAAAACAAAACAAAACAAAAATGTTCATACCATATTGAGTACAGTTAAGACATAGGTAGTAATGTTGTCATGGCCATGGTTTTCCATCATTTTTTTGTCAACCACCACTAAGGTCTCCACGTTCAGCTCTTTGTTCTTGTGGGCCTTCAGAAGAGATCGCTTGTTTCGCAGCAAGTATTTATATTCATCTGGTAAAATATAAGTGTCTCCATCTGGGGGCTGGGGCATATCTGCAAGAGGCAAGATAGGAGATGTCCAAGGTAAAACTAATTAGTATCTAAGAAAGAAAAGTGAAACCAAATCAACAGCTTACCCATGTGAGATAGGTTATAGGAACCATTCATAAAAATCAAGAGATGATCAAAATTATAGTTCAGTGACAGAGTATCTGTTTTCCATGTAAACAGTCTCAAGTCACTTTTCAAAACATCCAGTTGAAACAGGGATAGAGAACAGTTAGACTGCAACTCCCATCCTGCCTCACCATTGGCTCTGCCAAGGCCTATGAGAGCTGCAGTCCAATATTATTTGGGAGGCATATATTCCCCACTTTGAGTTAAAGGATCTCATTAGGATTGTTGAGAAAGGGCTGTGCTGATTGCTTGAAGATTTGCAGCACAGTATATGTAACAAGAATGCATTGCCAGAACATAATGAGTTTCCACTGTATGGAGAAGTATATGCAATCTTGCATGCGTGGCTTTATCTGTGTACCACTGTAGTTCTTAACACTTGTTTTCCTCCATTAAAACTATTATTTCTCAACTAGTACCTTGAACACTTACTCACAGAAATCATCAGTCAAGCCTATGGGAGTTGATTTCCTATTTACAGATGTTAACTGGATCAGGATCAGGTAGGATCCATGGAAAGGCAGAAATAACATCCAGTACTGTAAGAATGAGCCATGTTGGGGCATACTTCAGTTATGTGCCCAGAGACTGTTATGTACTTCTATGGGAACACCACTTTTGCTAGACTGTGCAAAAAAGTTACCGAACATTTTAAAATATCCTGAGAACTACAAGACTACAAAATACGCCAAAAGCACTGTTGGAAGGAGCCCTGGTTGTGCAGCGGTTAAATGCCAGTACTGCAGCCACAAGGTTGTGAGTTCAATCCCGCCAGGCTCCAGGTTGACTTAGCCTTCCACAGGTCGCTTCCAGCTTGTTGGGGGCAATTAGCTAACACATTGTAAACTGCTTAGAGAGCACTTAGCTCATAAGCGGTATAGAAATACACATGCTATTGCTATTGGAGGTTGTCACAATAAAAATATGGGAACAAAGGACAAAATCTAGTCCAAGTTAAACCCTTTCATTCCCTATTGTTTTAAATAGGAGAGATGCGAGTACTTATTTAATGCATTAATTGGAATTAAACAAGACTTAAACGTTTTGCCACAATCCATCACTAAAGGCTTCAGTTGGTATATTAGTATGTGCCTACATCTTTCCTGTTTAAAATTGATAGGATTTCAGAATGCTGAACTTTGGTTCAGTTGTGCCAAAGATGTTTAGGTAGTGATTGACAAACATGTGTTTTTGAGATGCTAATTCCAGGAAGTTTAGGAACAAAGGTCATCCAAAAGTGAAGCACTGTTTGCACAAAACATGGGGACAGGTTTAAGCTGTCAGAAGAGTTTTCTTGTACAGCTGTCACACAATTTGTTTAGGGCACACATTTGAAAACATCTCCTGCACACCACTGTTAGATGGGTAGATCTAAGGAGTCTTAACTTCATCTCCTTGCTCTTCCCTGTGTTTACTGAAAAAGCACAACTGAACTGCAAATGAAGAATTTTAACAATAGCGACACAGAGAGTGTAATTAATTGGGGGGGGGGGAACTACGTCCTTACATACATTTCTTGCGCCTCCCACAAAAGTGCTGTTTTTGCTGTCGCTCGGAATTGCGATGCTGCTGCTGGGTTTCTCGGAAAACATTATTGTGAGCATCCACATCCCTTTGCCTCTCATCATTCACAGTTACCTCATTATCAATTGCCAGCTGAGGCTCAGTAGATCTCTTATACAGTATGTGAGAGTGGTGACCATGAGGTGCAGAGTAATTATGTTTAAGTGCAAGATTTGGAGGTAGTGGTTTCAGCAAGTAATCGGCTTCCTGCGTTCTTATCAAACCTGACTAGAAAAACAAAACACAATTAGAAATGAGACCAGTAGCTCCAGAACACACTTTAGGAGACTTCTAGCTCTTTTCTCACGCCCAGTTTCTAACCACACCTTAACCTATATAGTTGTTACTAGAAAAGCAAGCTCTGCAGATCAGAATCGAGCCTCCTTCCCTCTCTGAAGCAAATCTGTCCTCATCTTTTGACTTGTTAGTTTTAACAATGGTTCAACACATAGCCTGGAAAAGTTACCTTTTGTAATTACAGCAACCACTGGCCTTACTGGTTGGGGCATTTCTGACCTTCTCCCATCATCAACAAATCAATCAATCAGAATACCAAAAAATAAGGGCTTTCTCCTTTTTTACTCAGCCAAACTTAGGCCAGGCTCACATAATCTGCAGTTCTTGCAAACTCAGTACAAACTAACAACCATGTATTGTGACCCATAAGGTACCAAATGGTTCTACTTGTAGTCCCAGTCATCCATCTCCAAGCCTGCAGTTGACAAACTGTGACAAAGGGCAAATGAGCTTGAAACAGAGAGTAGCTGCTGAAAAGCAAGTAAAATTTATTCTGTACTTCTCCATACACTTATTCTCTGCCTTCATTCCATATCATTGTCTGCTACTGATGGGGGAGCGTAACAATATTAGGACTTGGGAACATACTCAACATTACAGCAGCCTTCCCCAACCTTCAGGGAATCATCATCATCTTTGGCCATATGGGTTTGGGTTGGTGGGATCATTAGTGCAGCACAGCTGGAGGGCACCAAGTTGGGGAAGGCTGCCAGCCATCAGTTTCTATGTGTGCAGCAGGGGGTTTGCTAACGGTATGAGGCATCAATCTGTTTAATATTAAGCACTAGGGAAATTGTTGTAAGCTATTCATTTAGGAATTCTCAAGTGGAATTCATCACAGCACTAGAAGCTGTACCAAAGGCAACAATTCTCATTTGGCAAAGAAAGAGACTGGATGAGCTAATAGGTCTTTCCCACCACTATAAAATTATGATTTTATATTTCCTAATATAAGGCCAAGTGCTCATTTGCCCTCTGGGTCAAACATGTAGTAACTCTTGGGGTATCCAAACTCTACCTCCTAACAGAAAGCCTCCTACTTATTATTGTGTTGCCATATCAACTTACAAAACACAGCACAAAGGATTCCAACACACTGCTGTGACTGGCATCTTTATACACTCCCCAGAAGGTGGTGATGTGGGGAAAATCAGGGTAATCTCAAAGCACAGGTTTTCATATCCAGGCAAAAGAAAAAAAAAAGATTTATGATAAAGGAAAAAGTAGACCTGAAACCCAGCTTCTGGTTAGGACAAAATCAGTTCCAGAAAAACACAGAAATGAGGTTCCATGGGTAGAGTGAGGAATCCATACCCCCGAATATTGTGCTGGACTCCTCCACTCACACACCCTAAGTGTTCACCTAGCATTTCCACACATGCTTGAATGCATTGCCACAGTGTGAACAGAATAATATGAATTTGCTCTTGATTCCATCAGAACTAATCATGGCAAAATGGAAGAAAATTAATTGAGATGCAAGACAGAAAAAAAAAAGAAAGAGAGGGAGAGAGAGAGAGAGAGAGAGAGAGAGAGTGCTTAATAGCTTGAAGTGTTACAGTACTCCTTTGGACATTTAGGCAGCAAGCACCAAGTAAACAGAGGAGGAGGAGGAGGAGGAAGAAGAAGAAGAAGAAGAGGAATAATTGGTGGCCATGGACACAACAGAGGTAAATTCAGTAACTTGTCAACTTTCTTTCCTATCACAGAGTGTGTTGAGACTAAATGGCACAGCATTGCCAGAGAAAAACTGGTGCTTTTTTTTTGTCTATTTCTGCAAATTTTGGGCTTTATCAGCAGAGATAGGTGCAAACAGGCTGCTACTTTGCTAAAAAAGGATACTGTGATAGTCCCAGTGCTGCATGATAGGAAAAGAATGCTCTACTATGGAGCTGAAAAGTGCTCTGGTACTGCTGTATCCACCTTAATATGTGCCATGTGATTTAGGGGGACTCTTTGAGAGAGCAGGAACCTCAAAGAAGCTATCCAAGGTACTGAGCCTACTTGGGGGATGAGATCAGCACCTTGGACTGCTCCTTTAAAGTGCAGAATAACTCCTTGAGTGGATGACATGGAAGCCTCCTACCATCACTGGGGCAGCAGAATAGGCAGGCAGAGTGATTCAGATATAGCAGCAGCAGCAGGCATCCCATGCCTCCGTATGTTTTGCACTTGCTCACTTGGAGCTTGCAGAAATTATCAAGCAATTTGGGAATAAATGAAAAAAATGTGCATATTTACAGTTTGATGTAGTACAAGATTATTTAAAAAAAAAATTCACTTTCGACTAACTTGTTTTGCCGTTTCCGTAGAACAGAAAGCAGCATCTGAATTACAAACTTCCTTCATGCCAAGGTATTTTAGTTCTTCCAGTCAACTTAGAGGAAGAAGTCCTTCCATAGCCATGCCACAGGACACCAGCTGATATTAACATCAGTTATGAAAAGCAGATTATCTCATTACTCTTTATGGTAGAACCATGGCTACATGGAACTAATGGTAGGTAGAGATTTACCATATTTGCTGGCATATGGGATGCACTGGTGTATAAGACACACCTCATTTATATGCCTGCAAATACTATTTGCTGATGTATAAGATACACTGGTATATAAGATGCACCCCATTTTCAAACAGTATTTTTCGGGAAGAAAAGTGAGTCTTATATACCAGCAAATACAGTACATTTGTTAACGAGCCATCATACATACAGTAACTGCCTTCTGCTAAATCGTATCAGCAATCCTAGCACTCTGTCTTGGCACTAGTTCTCCAAGGTCTTTGGAAGGCTTTCCTAAGTTTGGAATGCATTTATTTATGGCAAGTCTTGGAAAAATCACTTTTTTTGACCACAGCTCCCAGAATCTCCCAGCCAACATGGCCATGGGGCTTCTGAAAGTTATCATCTTTGAAAAAAATAACTTCCAAGCTCTGGTTTGTGGACAATCTTGAAACTTTCACAAGAGACAGAGTGGGCAGGTGAGCAAAAGCAGGAAGTCATTCAGAATCAACAAGATTTCTGACACTGAAACCCAGCAAAGGGTAAATCATGAGATTTGCCCTTTTCCAGATTTGAGGAAAAGCAGAATCTCATATTACAGAAATTAAGAAGCACCTAGAGATCTTGCCAGTTTCTCACTTTGTACTGTATAGATGGAACCAGTCACTAGGTGCTGAGAACTCAAGTTTAAGATATGCATGTATGAATCACAGGCCATTATAGCATTGACCTGTCTAAATGCTTTGAAAGCCACAAAGCATCACACGGAAGAATGAATGAATGAATGAATGAATGAAGAAAGAAAGAAAGAAAGAAAGAAAGAAAGAAAGAAAGAAGGAAGGAAGGAAGGAAAGAAAGAAAGAAAAGAGTTAACACTGAAAACCTGAACAGATGGCTGTCATTTACACAAAGGAGAGGCGGAGTAGGGTGGGAGAGAGATCAAAGTTTTGCTCACTGGTTCTACTCCTGGCCTCCATAAACTTTGTAAACAGACAAATGCATGTAGGCTCTGTGTCAGTGGATGTTGGTGACTGAAATGTCATCAAGGCAAGTGAATCCACTTTGGATTTTAGCTTAACTTTAAGGGTGCTACGTAAACTACTGAATCTATTTTGGAGGTAAGGAGATGTTCAGACTAAAACTCAAAATCCATTGACATGACAGCCATCAGCTGCCTTTGCTCAATATCTTCTGTTTGGCAAGGTACTGCAACATGCTACATGAAGGGAATCTTGAATGCATAGGGTCTGGGACTAGGGGAGTAACCCTCAGTTCTGTCGTCTGTCACAAAGTCCAGAGAGCTCTTGTACCAGTGGCAGAATCTGGGTCTCACATTCCCTTAATAAAACCTGAGAGCTAGGAGTTAGGGTGGGACAGGGGGAGCTTTTGATCCGGCTCTTTACTTTAGTCATCTTTTTAGCCATGAAAATTGAAAAACACAATAAATCACCCAGATATCTTTTTTTTCCCTGATCTAAATTCACAGATTTAGTATGTTTTTAATCAGCTAAAATGTGAACATCTCTGACTGAAAAACATGGCTTATGATGTGACAAAGAGATTTTTGGGTGGAAACAAAATTTAGATGAAATAAAAGAAGATAACATCATTCCTGGCACTCTAATTTGTAAATACTATGCTATTCTATAGCAAAATATATTGGTAATTCAGTGAATCATTTCTCTGCAAAAAATTAAAGTCAGTTTCACTAAAGTTTCAATCTTAACAAACATTACACTTGAGACATATCGTTAGTCTCTACGGTAAGGGACACTTCCTAGATTATACAGCACAAATACAAGTTTTATAACTGAATGATCACAGAGGCAAGAATACAGAACCAATAACCCCTTTTTAGGTTGTTATGGGTTTTCCGGCCGTGTTCCATTGGTATTTCCTCCTGACATTTTGCCTGCATCTGTGGCTGGCATCTTCAGAGGATCTGGTGGCATGGAAGTGAGACAGAGTATGTACGGTACTTTGTCTCTCTTCCATGCCACCAGATCCTCTGAAGATGCCAACCACAGATGCAAGCGAAATGTCAGGAGAAAATAGAACACGGCCTCAAAGCCCGGAAAACCCACAACAGCCTATGGATTCCAGCCGTGAAAGCCTTCGACTTTAAACCATTTTTTTGTTTACGTTGGTTATATCTAGGTTAACACGGGTCATGACTGGAGGATAGTGTTGTTGCAATACTATCAGTCAAGTTTGTTTTTTGGGAACTTGCCCCAGGAAAGAAAGCCATTCCAAAGACAATAAAGGGGAATTCTCTGTAATTTGGTGGTGGTAGATGTGCTGTTACCATATTTGTTTTTATAATGAATTAGTTGGGAGCAGAGGTGTAGCTAAATAAGGATAACAAGAATTTTGCCTGAATTCTGCCTGCCCAAATGAAATTGTCCTCTTGTTTCCAAATTTCTAGCACTGAAGAGAATGAGACACTGAAAAGTGTTTGCACATGGAACTCTTATATTTGCTTTGTTCACACTCCTTTGCTATCTTTGCCTACACCTTTTCTTTGGATGTCTAAACTGTATTTCTAAAAGCTGAGCTGAAATATTAAATATCTGCAACGTCAGAAATTTGGGGGCTGTCGGAAAATTTCATGGCAGGGAGAATTCTCATTCATGGGGGGCAATGCCCTCATCCTCCCCCATAACTACATCTCTGGAGGGGAGACATCACAAGATTGTCAACAGAGGTGGGTAGTCTTGCTTTTCATTTTATTTTTAAACTTCACAATATGTCTCAGCCTCTCAAACTAGAATATTTCTTGGAAGGCCCATGGTAGAATATTATATATGGAAGTGAGCTGACCAGGAAAGCTCTCTGTGGAATGCTGGTGCATAATGCACAGATGTCAGTTTTTAAAGTGAAAAAAAAATCCTTAAAGTGAAAAAGTTAATGCCGCATGGGCTTTTCAAGGAGCATGCAGGACAGTTGAAGTTGCAGAGTGCCAGCCACTGGCATAAAGATTTTTTCTTTAAGTTGAATCATGAACACACAAATCCTTCAGCATTGAATAATGTGAATAACTGCTTGAGTGCCTATCCTCTCATTTTCCACCAACATTCTTGTGCCCACATGAAAGATACAGTAAAAATGACTGTCTCTTTTATACAACACAGAGTTTTGGAGAAATGGGTGAATAGGGTCCAGCACACTGGTTAGAATCCTCTATGACACTCTACATTATGTAACTTTATGTACGCATAAGTATGTAGCAGAGGTGATAAAAAATCCTGTTACTGAACTGCAAAGATGTGTAACAGGACACTAGCAAGTGTTCCAATGCACATCAATCTCTATCAATGCATATTAGTATTCCCTAGCTAGTGCCCCAATACACAATCGGACTGAGGCACATTGATCCTAACATGCATTGGTCCTAATGTGCATTGGTCTCTTATGCACATCACTCACTTAGCCAGCTCTCCTAGATAGTAACATAACAGCAGTCTCTTACTGGACATGGAACTGCCCAATTCTAATCCTCAAAGACATAGGTACATTTTGTGAAGACACAGGTCACCAATGGGATTCTTTCCAGTATTACCAGTGCCTCTAACACAGTGGTTCTCAACCTGTGGGTCCCCAGATGTTTGTGAACTTCAGCTCCCAGAAGCCCTGAGCATTGACCATAGTGGCTGAGCCTTCTGGGAGCTGAAGTCCACGAACATCTGGGGACCCACAGGTTGAGAACCACTGCTCTAACAAATAGCTTAAATCCTATTGTTAATCCCAACTAGAATAGATTCATTGAATTAATGGAATTTATCTACAGCATGTGCAGTGTCCTTCTACAAGAACTTCAAGAGATGTTCCATCTGAACAGCACCTTTTACATCCAACTTGAATTTTATTTTAACAATAGCAACTACTTTTGGTAGTGGCTTCCCTACCCTTCTTTCTCTGCCATACTGGGTGGATATGTGTGTTTGTATCTGTGCATCTGTATCTTTAGGTAGCAGGCTACAGCACTAGTTGCATCTCTACTTACCAAGCCTCCACATGTTGAAAGTGCTACAGATGAGTTTTTGTGCAATCGCAGGACTCCTTGATAAAAGCAAAAGTCTTCTGCTGGGTATGTATGTACTGACTTGGTTCTTCCCTTGCCCAGTGTCTGTATTGTAAATCCAGGGGCCACAAGAAAATTCGAAGTCTTAAGGTCAAGCTGGAAGTCATGGCCAAACCCATGAAAACGGAGGTGCAGTGAGTCCTTACTTCCTTCTGAGATTGATCTCTTTCTCCTTTCATGATGGGCAACCGCATGATTTACATAATCCCCCTTTTGGTCTACTTCATATGCTGTCACAATCTCATATTCTGCAATCAGTCAAGATACAGAATCAGAATACACAATGGCACAGATGCCTCTCCAGGCACAAAGACAAGCATGTGCACAGATGTTTCTCTTGCCACTGCAGCTGTGTGGCACTGCCAGGCATCTAGAAGAAGCTTTGAAGCACAAGCAAACAGAATACAAATCTTCAAAAAAATTATATATGCTAATATATGTCTTCATTATCTATGTAGACATGGATCAGGGCCCTGGGAAAACCAAGTTGTGGCAAGGGTTTCATGGAGCCCAGCTTAGCAATGCCCTGAATTCAGATAACTACTGATGATTATATACTGAATATAGCAGATGAGGAGGCTGACAATAAGATATAGTAACTTACCTAAGACAGTTGAGTAAGGCAAGAAAGATCTGAAGGGTGGTTTTGCTGACTCACAGCTTTACCACTGAGCTACTGTTTTAAAGGAACAAATTTGATACTGTGTTCTACTGCATAGTTCCCAAAAAGTTTATCTTTGAAAAGAAGTGGATATTTAGGTTGCTTATATATCCTTAAGAGACATAGTGTGGTGTTATTCGACTATTGGACTAAGACACTGGGAGTCCAGCATTTGAGTCCCTGCTTAGCCATGGAAACCCAGTGGGTGAACTTGGGCAAGTCACGCTCTGGCCATTTCCTCACTAGACTGTTAATAGTGCTATGATTCCACTTTCAACATCCTATGGTGGCCTCTCCCAAAACAGCAAACCCCAGGATTCCATAGGATGTTGAAAGTGGAATCATAGCGCTATTAACAGTCTAGTGTGGAAATGGCCTTTCTCATCCTTGAGGACGGCAAGAGCAAAGTTCTTTTGAACCAACTCTGCCAAGAAAGCCTCACAATAGGTTTGCCTTAGGATTGCAATAAATCAGAAATGACTTGAAAGTACACAACAACAATATAAACGTATCTTGTGATAAATTTCATTGAATCAAGCATGTATAGTACATATATTCCTGTCATTCCTGAAGTATACATGGCTTTGTCCAAATATTTTTCAGATGTATAGAAATTGAGGTTGGAGAAGGGAAGGTGAGTAACACTGAAATCTTTTGTAGGTAACTACTGAATATACAAATTCACACATGGGGGAGTTAAGGACTCAGGTTCACACATGCCCCATTCTACTTTCATGTAACACATTTCCTCAGGGTTATTCTATGAAAACAAGGGGGAAAAGTCTCAGCGCGGACAAAGAAGATACTTCTCCACACTACATAAAATTAATTGGTAGAATTTAAGCCTACAAAATGAGGTGACATCCATTAAATCAAACGTCTTTAAAAGCAATTTACAAAGAAGTATACCAATAGGCACTAGTTATGATGGCTGCGAAACCTCCAGATTCTAGAACAGCACACTTGATACTAGTTGCTGAGAGAAGATTCCTGCCTTCATGTCCTACTTATGGGCTTTCTGTTGGTATCTGGATGGCTACTGTTGGAAAGAAAATGCTCTATAAAATAGCCTTGTGATCTGACCCAGCTGTGCTATAAGGTTGTCAGGGGGTCTTAAATATATATGGGCATTTTCATCTGTAATTCCTGGATTTACACCAGTGGTTCATGTAAAAAGTTTTTTTTAAGGAGGATATAGATGCTTCATTTCTCCTTTCTCAACCCATAAAGTTAATTACCTGTGCTCCAAATTCTACTCCTAATCAACAGACCAAATGAAGTAAGAGCCAGTAGCCATGTGATATATGTTCTCTATAAAACTAGCTAGACTCTGGCACCAACAATGAGTCTGGCAATGTCCAGCTACATGATGAGATGGATGCTACCAAGCATGGGATCTCCTGGGTACCAAGTGGTTAAAACCTAGAGATAAATGCCTCTTCACATTGCTCAATCTGCCCCACACAAAAGTGGTTAAATTGCACATGTACAGCCAAAGAGGTCTATAAAACAAAGAATAACCTATTATTCCTGTGGTATCTTAGAGACAAATGTTGTGATACGTGTTTGCATTTAAAGCAAGAGTGGGCCACAGTGACCAAGCAGATGATTCTGGACTGCAGCTTCCACAATCCTTTACCACTGGCTGTGCAGGCTGGGCCTGATGGAAACTACATATGCTAAAAACATATGGAAGGTCACCGTTCCCTAACATTTTAAAGATCTAGAGAGGGTGCTTAGGTAAGCAGTACAGCTCATGTTTAAAATGCAGAAAGTACCAACTTTAGTCCCCAACATCCTCAGGTACTATTCACTAAGGTTCTTGTCTAAAAACTTGGGAAATCACTTGGAGTCAATGCAACATCCACTTCTGTTGTTCTTTCATGCAAGAATGAGCATTGTTCTTGCAAGCAAAACAACTTCTGTTGTTCTTGTATGCATTTCATTTTTTTCATTTTTTTTTACAGAACTCTGATGATTTTTCACATTTTAGAAGTATCTTGTGAAAAATTCCTTTGTATAAAAACAGTGTATTTTGCATGCACTTTTTTAAACAAAAAAGCCCACCCTATTATAATTCTTTTTCAAATAATGTTCCAAAATGTGAAAAATCTTGTGCCAGCTGACCATTGTTTTTGATGTGTCAAGCCACTCTTCCTCATTGTAGTTGAGAAAACTTGTGAATACTCCATATATCCATAAAATGATGTTGGAGAATACTGTGCTGGACTGACTCTAGTGGTCTTTGGTCTGACTCTAAGGCAGCTTCCAATGAAACTGAATTCAGGGTGAGCAGATGAACCAGGGAAAAGAGATGAGGATTGATGAGGATGTTTTTCCATCCTTATGCCTATCTACTCAAATTCCTCTCCCCTCAAGTTACTTTCCTGATCCCAAAGACTTGGAGGCTGAGATCTTCTTCTCCTAAAACAAAGACATAGCTAGGTTGACTTTAAGCAGACAAATAGCAGAAAGAGAAAGGACTAAGTAGTCCTTTGCCAATCCAGTGTCCAACCTATGACAGGCATTCTTGTCCCTTTTCTATGGGTAGTGGGAAATCATATGATGACTGAATGTTAATCCATCTTGTTACTGGAAGTGTTTTCATACTTTCTCTCATTTTTTTACAAGAGCCACTACATGATACGATGCAGTCATCCAATTCCATTTACTTACACTTCACTATTGAAAACAGTTCTGTACCTCTGCAGGCTCACTCTCATCACTAGTTATGCTGCTTTTAATCTCTGACCTCTTTATAACCAAAAGGCAGTTGCAGATTCTGTTTTCTGCACATGTTTCCCACATCACTGCTGCTGTAATTTTATCAGATCAGCCACAGTAGTGAGGTGATGACAGAAACAATGTTACTGGCTTGCTAGAAACAGTGACTTTTCAGCAGCCCTCAGGAAAGAAAAACAGCAGCTCAATTTTGAAACTCTGTCCAGATGGAAGTGTGGAATCAGAAAATGTTCATTTCAGTTCCTGGGCTCCACTACACTGTGGACTGAGCTCCATGCAACCAGGGAACTGCTCTGTTCTGTTCAGTGCCAGAAGGGAGGACCCATAGCTGTTCAGTGCCAGAAGGGAGGACCCATAGTGAGGACTTGCTTTTCATGGAGAAGACCCCTGTGTCAATCCTGGGCACTGCAGATGCAAAAGGATCAGGTAGTAGCCCCAAAGATCAGAGCTTGGAAAGTCACTTTTTGGATTACAATGCCCAGAATTGCTCAGAATGGTTGATAGCCAGACTGGCCGGGGGATTCTTGCAGTTGCAGTCCAAAAAAGAAACTTTCTCAAGCTCTGAGCTCTTGGGGAGCTGTTGCTATCAGGACTGGCCTTACTGTTAGGCAGATTGAAGTAGCTGTTTTAGAGGGTAGGAGTTAGGAGACAGCAAGTAGCAATGGGGTGACAGAGCTGTGCATGCAGAATGGCCTGTCTACACTCACAAGCCTAGTACTTTGTGTCAAAGCAAGATTCAACTGCCCATTCGGTCAGCTTCTGTGTGTGAAATGAGAAGGGGTATTCATTTAATTCAGGTGGCAATATCACTTGAATTCATTCTGGCTGACACCCAGAAGTGCCATGCTGTGCTAGATGGAGGTCTGGTGTAATGGAGCTTCATTATATTCAAACTCTATGGACCGTAACATTTTTCGCATTAATATATAATGCCTTTAAAAAAAAATGTAAAAGCAGATGTGATTTCTTAGTGATTCTGGAGCTAGCATTTGTTCTGCATTTTAACCATAGATAACCACACCACACAGCTTATTCTGACAGCACTGGGAATTGAGTAATGGGGTCATGTTGGGGCCCAGGAGGTCTTACTTGATATTACAGGGGGGCAGGGAGAATTAAATGCATGACATGGCTCTACCTTTGGCAACAACTATGTATTTCATGCAGTGGATTCCAACCTACACAGAATAGCAGTTTCCACAATGATCTTTAAATAAATACATCCCTAGAGCATCTTAAATCAAGTTAACAAGAAGTGTCCCATTTTAATCTCAATAAGACTTTCTTGAACGCTTGGGATAGTAACGTTCAAATTTAGCACCCTCTAGTGTTCTCAGATTTTCTTTTCTTGTGCAACTTCCCTTAATAAAGCCTTGTAAATCAACTCCCAGCCCCAAAGTTACTAGCCTGAAAATATATTTCATGTTTTTACAGGCTTATTTTTTAATCCCGAGAGGGACTGATGGAAGATGAACAGCTTCACTATCTAAACTGCATATACAGAAAAGTCACAGATGCTTAGTGGGCTGGTAACAAAGGCATAATGCATTCTGGTCATTTACCACCAGCCAGTCAGGTTTCTGTGCTAGACATGAGTGAGATATGCCTGCTGAGCATCGAGGATAGAAAACATCAGACTAGTAGAGGGGAAAAGGAACATCCACAGCTGCTTCGGTATCTTGTTGCTCAGTGAAGAAATGTTATGAGCTACTAGAAGAGCTGAATGTTTTCTCTTTCATGCAGCAGTCCATTTAGCTTCTGCCCTAGGCAGGGAGGGCAGTAAAGTGTTTTCCTATATCCAGTGGAAGATTGCAGCTCTTCATGTCAGTAGGGTGGTGAATCCACTGTAGGTTTTAATTTGAGCTTCAAACAAGCTGAACCTGTTATAATTCAGCACCTTGGATAGCACTTTTACATTTCAGTCTAAAACCTGGAGCAGGTTACCCTATGCTGTCAAGGAAATCATTAGCCACCACTGCCTAAATCCATCATAGAAATATGGTGGGATACCAAAGGCGGAACAAAATATTCCATCCCTATTCTGGCAGCCTGATCACTCATTTGGCTGAAATTTCTAATCACCAATGGAGATCAAGCAACAGGTCAAAAACAAGGCTGTTACAATAAAATGCTTGTGCTTTTCAATATTACTACAAGATGGAATTGTTCCAATAGGGTATTATGCATCTCGATGTTTTATGTGGCTAATAAAAAGCTGAATTTGTCATGATTATGGAAAAAAGGTGTAGACTTTATGTGCGTGTGTGTGCATGGGTGTGTTTGTGGATCTGGACAGTTAATAAACCTCAGTTTCAATTTCCAGCTATACTTAAATGTTTGAAACACGAAAGCAGAGCAAATCACTGACTGGCTCAGATCTTTACTGGGCTCATACCACCCCACAGCAAGACCTCACTGAGGGCAAGAGTTATTCATTAGCCTGAATGTGTGTGGGTGTTATTTCCTCATCCATTAAGTTATTACTGTTAGGTTTTAAGTTGCAGGGCAGCCACTCCAGACTGGAAGAAAGCCAGTAACAAATATATCAGTTTAATTTAAGAAAGCCACACTAAAATAGCTTATGCATTAGGTGCATGTGGAAATCCATTAACAGGGACCAAAAGCAACATATCAAGTACACATAACAATCACTACTATTCAAAATATCAACAAGACAAATTAAAGAGTTTGACCTTCTTATCAATAAAAACAGAACCCGACATTTATAGAAAGCAGCCATTTTTACAGCCCTATCATAAGCATATTCATGCAGAATCAGTCTCACAAATCAGTGGGACTTACTTCCTAATAAATGTACTTAGTCAACTTAGTCAACTGTACAAAGTAGATTTAACAGGCTGATCCTTTTTGCTCATAATATTTACCCGGGTCCTCACAGAATTCTATAGCTAATCCTAAGAAATTTTAACTGAAAGCAAGCTTTGCTGTGTTCAGTGGGGCTCATTTCCTAGAAAGTATGCTTAGAAATGCAGTCTACAGACTGTTTATTTGGATGCATGCAACTCTCATTGACCCCAGTGGAATCAAATTTACTGGCAAAGAAGCATGCTTTAGGATCACTGTTTGTATAACACAGATGTTAAGAAACCAAATTTCACAGTACCTGGAGATTTCAGAAATACGAGCTGTTGGGCTACCCATACAAGATCATATTAATATGGCATAAGTGCCATATAGGGTGGTACATTAAAATTGCATGCCTATGCATGTTTACCTAGCCTAATATACAGTGAAGCTACTAACTAAACATGCACAGGGTTTTTATGCTATACCAGTTCTATTAGTCTAACATTAGTGGACACAGGCAATGAATGGTAAAAGAAGTCAAAGGATTGTTGTTCTGCAAAGACATCAGTCACCCCACGCCCTGTTATATATAATTGGAACAATCTAAAGGTGCGTACAAATTAGGAGCTGCTATGGAAACCCTTACAAGGGTTCTGCTGACTTACCACTGAAGTCCAGCAATTCGGAGCGCAAAGAGGGAAGGAGGGGGCTTGGAGTCGCAACTCCTGTTTGACCCACACATGCCACAGGCGCAGCCTAGGGGCAAATGATACATGGTAGAATGTAAGAAATGCCATGAAAATGGAGAAAAAGAAGAAAAAATTTGGGGAAAGACAATCGTCTGGTTTTTATATTGCAAGGATACGGTTAAGGCAAACAAGGCTGGAGTAAGGAAGCGCTTTCTTTAACAAATAAAATGAAATAAAATTAAAAAAAAATGAAAATGAGTTATCAAGACATCATTAATGGGAGAGAAGGAGGGAGAGACACGAGTCGATTCTACCACGCTCGCCCCCGTGGAAGTTACCTTGAGTTGTATTTCCAGGAGAAGCCAGAGCCACAGCCTCCCTACGTGTGCAGGCATCCTCCTGCAAAAGCGGGGATTTGGCGACCCACCCCTAGCGACGGCACGACCCGGACGGAGGGCGGCTGGCGCCGGGTGTGGACAGCGAAGTGGAGCCCGCTGCCCGGGTGGCGGAGCCCTGCATGCTCTGCGGGAGCGCGTACTTGTTCGGCAGGGGCAGCCTCAGGAGCCCGCAGGGCAGGAATGAACAGCTCCCGCTCGCTCGCTCGCTCGCTCTCGCGCCCGCGCGCCCCCGCCCCCCGGCTCCGCGCCCGCGCCCGCGTCCGCTGTGTTCGCGCCGAGAAGGACGCCCAGCGGCTAAAGGGCGCCTCGCCGAGAGGGTGGGCGGGGGCGGCGGCTGAAGCGACGCGGCCGGCCGGCGACGGCGAAGCCGGAGGGAGGCTGCGGGGGGCGCCAGGTGTACCTCTCCATGCCCGCGCCCCTCACGCGAGCTTCTGCCGCAGCCTCCGGTTTCCGCGGCGGGAGGGGGAGGCGCCCGGCTCCCGCTGACGGACAGGGCCGGCCCGCCCAGCACCTGCAGCCGCGCGCGCTCCCCCCCCAGGCGCGAAGAGCAGCGCCCCACTGAAAAGGAGGGGAGGAAGGGCAGGTGGGTGGGGCTCGCCTCTCAATCTCCGCGCCTCTCTCTTTGTCCCCCGGAGCAAAGGGGGCAGGGGACGGTCAAACGTAAGCAGAAGGGAATACAAAAGAGCGAGCGTCTGACTGACTGACTGACTGACTGACCGACCGAGGAAAAGCATGGCGCTTCCTGGGAGCCAAGAAGGGTTAATGCGGGCCTGGAGCTCGCGGGCGGGCTGGGCCAGTGTTAAGTGAAAAGTGCTCTCGAGAGGACTGCTGCTGTTTTGTGCCCTCAAGTCATTTCTGACTCATGACGACCCGAAAGCCAAGCTGTTAGAGGTTCTGAGGCTGAGAGAGTGTGACCCGCCCAAGACCACCCAGAGGGCTTCCATGGCTGAGCAGGATATCCAAACCCGGTCTCTAGGATCGTAGAGTGATGCTCAAACCGCTACACCGCACTGACTCTGTGGGAGAAATGCACGTTGGATTACACTGTGCATCTGGAGACAGCTTTTATAAAAAAATCTTTGTCAGACTTACTCAACTGATGAAAGGATATCGCCTCGATTTCTTTCATTGCTGCACAAAGTGGCCTGAGGTGATATAACCTTGAGCTGGAATAGGGAATGTTTCCACCTCCGAAGTCGGTGGGGATGCCAGATTTAAATGTCCCACCTCTTGTTAAAAAACCAGCAAACACCTCCTTGCGGCAATAATACCAATAAAGGAGAGGCAACTTTTTTCTGTTGTGCTGTTTTTTTCTAAATGAAGAGAGGATTATTATTCTTTTAATGAGAGGAAATACTCAAATATGGCCTCTCCTATCTGCACCCTGAAGTGGTCTGGTTCATCTAACCCCCAGAAGAAAGGGAGACATAGCTCAAGATTTGCAAAAGATGGTTGTGTTAGTGGGCCTGAGGTGTGGACAAATGAAAATGTCTAGCAAATGATTTAAGCATTCCTGGTCCAGAAATTTATGAAGTGTGATGCCAAAAAGACCCCTGAACATGGCTGCAAAAGTACACACAGGCCAAAATGCCTTGGGTGTTTAAAAAAATAATAAAACAATACTTTTCTGAGTATCATAAGAAATGTCTCCAGTTTCTTCTATGGATTTAATTGGATGCTTCTCAGGTTCTGCTTCTTATGGTCCTTCTAACAACTCAGGACCTGACCACCATATTTTGCTGCACGGGTAAACCAAGCATAACTTACAGTAACCTTACCTACAGGAATTATCTTAAGGTGTCTGAGATGGGTGGAACTTTCCCTCCCATTTATATTTCCATGCGCTAATTTGTATGCAGCCTGCAACTGTGGGTCTACATTTGTAGCCCCCAGAATGGGAGTGGGAATTCTGACACTAAAGATAGCATCTGAGCTGGTGGTGGCTGATCAGAAAGGGGGTCTTGGGGTTGTGATAGATACCTTAATGAAAACATCCACACCACCTTTGGATGTTTTGCTATAATGTGTCTTTTGTTAGTAAACTTGATGTGAATTGTCCTGAGTGATGTTTCTAAGAGTGGAAACTGCAAGTGTAAAATTTTGAAAATGTATTATGTATATACATGTCAGCACTAATGAGGTTTTGTTTCCTATAGATGTCAGAGCACTGGAGACTTCTGCAGTGTTTGTGATATTTGCTTTATTTAATAATAGTATAACGGAAGACAAGGAGAACAACAAGCTTGTAGAATTGCCACTGTTTATCCCCAGGATCCCTGCTTCCTTGTCTACAGAACTGCCAACTGCGTTTTCTCACATATAATCGGAGAAGCAGGGACTTTGCAGGTAACCTTAAACAAAGATTTGTGAAATCCCAGAGTCCTTGGCCCTTTCTGCAGGATGGTGTCCTCGTGGCATGGGGACGTGAGAGGAACGGGACCAGGACAATGCTTCTGCATGATGTCATCCCAGTCCTGCCTTTCTCATGTTGCCAGCCAGCATGATTGTGGGACATGTCATTGACTCCATCAATGACCCCTGATGCACAAGCCTTCCCTCACAGCCAGCCATGCAGAAGGGGCAGAAGCACAATTAATATGCTTCTTTCCCCACCGCAGCATGGAAAGAAGGCCAGCTGCAATTCAGAAGGAAGGTGAATGTCCTTCACGCACCCTTCTGCAGGCAGCTGGTTGGGTGCGGAGAGGAGTGCTGGGGACACAATGCTATCCCAGCAGAGGTACTGCCAAGATTGTGACAGGATGATGTGTGAGACCATCATCCTATGGAAAGGGCCTTTATATTTTAAACCAGAAGTGAGCAAGCTCCAGCCTCCAGATTTCTTTTTTTAATTTTGGACTTCATTTCCTATTATTCCTTATCCTTGGCTATGTGGGGAGGGATAACAATGACAATAATAATTCCTCATCCTTGACTACATGGGGTAGGATTGAAGTTGCCCACTCCTGTTTTAGACAAAACCCTAATGATAAACTCATTAGACATCAGCAGCAGCAGCCAAACTAGATTGTGATTACATGTATATACACACTGAATACAAAGAAGCAGTTCTTCTAGTTCATGGCATGGCAAAATTGCTTTGTTTCCTGTTTATTGTTTCCTGGGATATTTTACTTTTATAAAAAGATACGTTCTACTTCTTCAGCTACCAACAATTCTCTACAAAGAGAAAACTGTTTATGACCATTTATGGAAATGCGTAGAGATGCATTTGCAAAAGAAGAAAGCTAGAGTGAAAGAATACTCAGATGGCAAACTTTGACCAAACTTTACTTGTTTCACAGAACAATTAAAGCATGTTTTGTTTTCTTCTACCTTCACATGGCTTACTTAATTGATTTAGGACTTGCTCTGTATGTGTTGGTCAAAGGATTCAGCTGCATGGAGAAAGTAAAGTCTGAAACAGTGAATCTATATTTATAGGTCACAGTTGGTTTATCTGCATTTGGTTGCTGTATACATGATGACAGACCACTAAATGTGTGAACTAACTCCACAGAATAGCATTGGTTTTGGAGGCATCAGGCAAAACCAGAAATTCTGTTTGGGGTTTTATATCATTGAGGGTTCATTTGTACATGCAGATCATTAGCTGAGGATTGTCATTAAGCACATCTTGTCTGAATAATTTCCAAGTCTTGTCCAAAGAGCAGCATGGGTTGCCATCATGAGTAAGAAAATCTCATATTTGTGATTGGGCTTAGTAGTCATTATCTGAAGTAGGGAAAGATAACACTGCTTAGTGGTAGAACTTGTTGATTTAAAGTAAAACACTTTTTTTTAAAAAAAATGTTAACTCTAAATGGATTTCCAAATTATAACATTCCAGTGGGTATAGCCTGAAAGTGCTTTCTGGAAGACAAATCAATGAACTTGTATACTATTCTTCATAGTATTATATCTAATTGCATATATATTTGGTTGTTGTTCAAAAGTTCACAGCTATTTTTTTAACCTTAGTTGCAACTAACTTTAAAAACATAGACTAGTACATGAAATTTAAATACAAAATAAGTGTTCAAAAATAGTGTATTCTGAATATGAGTATTAGTAGTAGAAGTGATCTCTCAATGAGAAAACCATTTCACATTGGTAACATGTAACTATGCTGTACTATGCTATAGTACATAGAAGCAAGTTCTACTGAGTTCAGAGGGGCTTTACCAGTTAAGTAAACGCAGTCCTCCCTCCACATTCATAAGTTTGACCCTTGCAGATTTGATTATTCATGAGGTGTGTGCATGCCTTCCCTCTTCATTCCTCTCCTCCTATTCCCTTGCGTTTTGCCAGGCACAGAGAAGGAAAGCAAGCACCCAGACAAAAGCCAAGAAAATGGAGGGGGGAGGCACACTTCCTTCTCCCCTCCAGAACGCCCCTCCCATTCTCCTGCCTCTGGCATTGGTACTGAGAATGTGCCGAGGCAAAAGGCAAGGAAGGGGGTGTGAAAGGGACTGGAAGAGTGGTCACAATGGGGAGTTATTTGTGGTTTTTCTATATTTGCAGGGGTCCTGCACCCTGAACCCTTGCAAAACTGGAGGGGCCACCATACGGCTTTACAGATTCAGGAGGATAAAATAAAATAATTCAGAATAGTTCATATTTTCACCTCTTCACATCCAAGAATAAGCTTTCCTGTCTCAGATTAGAGAGTCTTAACACACAAATCAAGCTCACTGGATCAAACACACTGCTTTTGAAAAATGGAAGCTGGCTCCTAGAAATTGATGCTTGGCACCAGGGGTTTGGAATACCCTCCACCCAAGAAACTAGGTAACAACAATATGATGGGTTATTTCTGAAAAGAATTGCCTTCTCCTGATAGGTAGCATGAGAGAAGTGCAGGAGCATTTATATTGCACAAGTCTGAAATCTCAGGACTGAAATAATGGAAGTAATTAACCATAAATGATACAATTTTCAGCTAGTCATAAGAATTTATTATTCATTTTGATGGCTTTATCACTGGCAGAACATGGATGTGTAAGCATCAAACTATCTTGAGATGGCGCAAGAATATGCTAAATTTCTGAATGGTTGCACTATTATTGAACCAAGGACAATTGGTTGTAGTATTGGGGATCATTCCAAACTGGCCAAACAAGATAATATTTCCCTACCAAATATCCACTGAAATGAATTGTGATGGATCAAGGATGCTGAATGTGTTAAAATATTTGGAAAAGAAGAAATAAGTTCCAATGGATATTAGTGTCATTCTTTTAAAATATATCCTGGAGAGTCCACATGATAACAGTGGTCTGAGTTTTAGATTATGACTCTGGACACCAAGTTTCAAATCCCCACTTGGGCGTGGAACCCATTGGGTGATCTTGGGCAAGTAACACTTTCTCAGACTCAAGAGGAAAGCAAAGGCAAAAGGGCTCTCAACAAATCTTGCCAAGAAAACCCCATAATAGGTTTGCTGTAAGGTCACCATAAGTCAGAAAAGACTTGGAAGCACACAACAAGATGTGACAATTTAATACTAGCCGCATTTATTGAAACTGCACATGGAAATGGGTTTCTGATCCAGCCTCACTTATACAATTGCACCTCCATATTCACAAGGGTTCGGGGCTACAGAACCCTCATGAAAGTGGGAAAATTGAATAATTGTCCCCTATAATCCCCTTCCCATTTCCCTCTGAAGCTCCCCCATCCTTTTCTCTTAGCTCTGGACCTGGTGTTCTCAAGAGGGAAGAAAAAAGACAAGGTAAAGGGCTTACTGGTACTTTCCCCTCAGACAGAGCAGAGCAGAGCACTGAGTTCTGGCATTCTAGCTACTTTGGGTTGCCGTCTTGAGAAAGGAGATTCCTCCCAGAGAGGAGAGGTTGGAGCACCTGACCAATCAGCAGCCATTACACAGCAGAATGTGCAGCCACGTGGCAGAGAAGACACAGCTCTAATGGCTATTGGAATTACCGTAAAATGTTTTCACCCACTAATAGGAAGACAGCAAGTAGGGAGCCAGCTTACCCTCCCTAGAAAAAGGCATTCCAGAGACAAGGGCAGCCTTTTCTTGTTCCATATATCACTGTGGTCTATCTCAGGCACGAGATTTTAGGACCACAACCTTTGACCTATGGACAGCCCCTCATGATGACATGGGAGTACGTCTTGATGATGTCATTAAATAAATGCCATTAACTATATTAAGCATAACCACCATTGCACAGAGAGTGGTACTGAAATGGGGGAAAAACATGCCAAATCTAACAAATAAGGAAAATTGTATGTGCATGATTTTCAAGGCAGTGGTCTTACTCTGAGATTTCTCTCCTTCTCCCTGAGAATGGGAAAAGAAGAGGCAGACCCTGAGAGCTGACAACCTACCCCCTTCTAGCCATACACAGCAAGCATGCCAAGGATGGACTGATTGATCTAAAAGATGCAAGCAACCCTTCCAGTGCTGCTAGTGTACATTGATATAGTGCATCAACAAGGCTACAGTTTTAAATTTTGCAGATTTTTTAAAAAAATGAACCACTCTTGAACTATCCAAAACAACTAGCAAACAATCATAACATGCTGCAAAGATTTTTTAAAATCCATTTTTCCATCTACCACATAAGGATGAACTAAGTCAGAATCTAGTTTCCTAATTTTGACACCATTAATCAGTAAAGAGAATCAAGAGATAGAGAAGCAATCATGTTAACATGGCACTACTTACTATGAAGAGCCCCATCTGTCTGATGGCTACACCAAATGCAGAAGATTAGAAACTGGCAGACAGTGGAGTATGACACAATTTTCAGTTCTGTGACAAATTGCATGGCATTTGGCGGATATCTTAGCTGGGGAAGCTCATCTAAAAGAAGGAATTGGCTGGGAACTCTGCACAGATGCATACAGTTGACTCAGCATTCCAACTGCTTTGGCTCCCTCCTTTCCCATCCAGACCAAAGCATCAAATCTCATGTTGTGCATTTAGAGAAAGGAATATAAGGGAAAGAATACAAGCCAGAGCAACAGAACAAAGGTGGCACCTCTTAAAGAATGGAAACAAAAATAAAGGAGAAAACATCATCCCTGTGCCTTTATTGGTTGTGTGGAAGAGGATCTTTGTCCAGTCTCAGGTTTTCTGTCCTTCTGCTCCCATGACAAATCTGCACCTACCAAAAATATCCCTTTTCTGATCAGATATGAAGTAGCAAGTTGACACATAAAATACTTTGTTGATATGCTTTGGTGCTTAATAGGAAACTGAATATGACTTGTTGTTATCATCATTTTTGTTGTGTGCCTTCAAATCATTTCTGACTTATGGTGACTCTAAGGTGAACCTATCACAGGGTTTTCTGGGGCTGAGAGTGTGTAATGAGCTCAAGATCATATGGTTTCCATGGCCGAGCGGTGAATCAAACGCTAGTCTCCAGGGTTGTAGTCAAACACTCACACCACTACACCACGCTGGCTGTAATGCAGGTGAAATAAAAGGTCTAGTACACAAGATGCTTCTTGTAAAATGCACAAAGTTTAGTGTAAAACTTTGATGGTATTTGGACAAACACGTTCATTAGTGCTATATTACTAGTTCAAGAGATACATCATAAATATGTGTGTACGTGCATACTTTCATTTCATCTGTTGATTTATGGTGACCCCATGAATTTCATACATTGCATCCCTACTCATCCCCTTGTTTTCCATTAACATGGAAATAGCCATGTGCATGTTGGGGGGCTGTACTACTAAAGTTACGTTTTAGGAGGAATTTTGGTTGTTGCACTGTCAGAAGAGACTCTGACCTCCACAACTACCATAAAAGTAAATTGTGATGGTGTGAGTCAGATCTATGCCATCTTAATTAATTAACAGGAATCTACAGTAACAACAATGTGGAAGAACAGAATCCTAGAATTCAGAAAGCTGGAATGAAAGATAGATGAGATGGTTCAACCACAGACAGCTAAATCTTAAGATTACGCACTTAGAAATAGTTTATTTCAGTGGGAATTGCTTCCATTTTCTGTTGCTCTCAGCATCCATGAAACGTCACCTATCTAGCTGAGCACACTCACCACCAATGGTATGGTGGCTGGTCAAGGGCTCTGTAAAACTTCATGGTTTTTGCTGCCTGTGTTAAAAGGCAAAAACAAGGTGATGTCAAGCATACTGGGAGACCACTTAACACGATGGTGAGCTGTGTTTGGCTTGAGGTATTACAAATCAAGCATCTGACCCACTGAGCATGCTTAGAGTTGTATTTGTATGAATATTTTAATATTTCAATGTAGCTTTGATTGAAATACTGTTATACAAATATGTCTTCAGCCGACAATTTTTCACCTGTTAAAGAGATATAAATCAGAAGAAATAAGTCACTCAAAGTAGAGTAACTTTCTTGTCTTTACATTGGCAAAGCGTAGTGACTAAAATGGTCTTCAAAGTTTATCTCATTTAAAGCTAGTATAAATTTATGAGTGTTGTTAGACACTTTTTCCATGTCATTCAGAATCACAGAACTGTTAGGCAGTCATGTGGGAGGATATTGGCTTTTTCTCTTCTAAAGCACACATCACACCTGAATTGTTTTTACATACCACACCTGAGTTGTTGCTACAAGATGCTCTGAAGACACTTACTATACAGTCCCTTATTTACTATGAATAGATGAATAGATGATTATTGGAGGGCAGATCAAGTATACAATCTTCTGGGGCAATCAAGAAGATCACATGCGGGAAAGCTTCAGATCTGGGAGATTTATATGAGGAAAGTGGTACAGGATTGTCTGTGTCATATCATTTGATTTCCCTGACCAAGGTTCTGGGCTGAACTGATAGTGTATCAGGTTGTTCTATAAAGCTTGTGTTCACGTTATCTGAATGACTGTATCTTTTTATAAACCCGCCTGAGCTGTAAGATCTTTGGAGGAGGCCCTTGCCCCACTGCTGTTGCCTTCCCAGACATAGTTGGTGAGTGTGGAGATCTAGGGCCAGCCAGGGGGAGAACAGACCAGACCTTCTTTCTTTTCTCCCTCCCTAGAGAAGCAGCACCCATTTTTATAATTATCTTCCCCTGGCTCACTCCCCACACTTTATCACACCCCTGCTTTCCCTAAACCCATAACTTTTGTGGAAAAAGGGCAAAGCATCTTAAAGGTTAACTCAAAGGACGATATAACTTGTGGTAGTGTGTGGTAAATGGATTAAATCAAATGCAAAGTATTTCATGGGATCTGGAAGTTATAAAAATAATTGTGAGTTTATTTAAAACAGCAACAAGGAAAAACTATTGGGTAAATCAATAATTTCAAACAGCACAGAACTTCCCTCCATATACACAGGCAAAAACTTCCATATGTTCACAGGTCTTTGGCTTTCCTTCCACTCATAGACTTATTTTACCAAGTATAGGTCAACCTTTATGACCTAAGTCAATATAAGTTTGGTCTCCCCTCTTTCTCTCTAGACTCTTGAGTAGACCACCACTAATACTCAGACAACCTCTATCTCTCTGGCTGAATGAAGTTCTCTCTCAACACTCTCCCTTGCCCTGGAATCTCACTGAGGGAATTCTTTTTCTAGACCCTGTTCCTGATATATATGTGTTATGATGAATCACCTGCATAGCCCCTTCCTCTGGCTAAAGCTGGGTTCTTCAATCAGAGAGCCAATCAGATTAGATCATTCTCTGTTTCTAGGCTGCTTTACTAGTCATGCCCACCCCTGGGGTTCGTCAGTGTAAGTAGAAGGGATAGGTTCTTTTTCATGTCTGCTCCCAGACTTTGGAACTCCCTACCAAGGCAGGCTTGGATGACTGCCTCCTTGGTTTCCTTCTGACTGCAAGTGAAAACTTTTCTGCTTCAACAGATTTTCAGGACTTGATTGCAATGGGCTTTTACTGATGTGTTGGATTGTGGGTTGTTTTTTTTTTATATATATATATAGTCTTGTAAATAATTTTTAAATTAGTTTAATTCTATAGATTGTTTAGTTTTTTTAAAAAAATAACATATTTTACTGATATTTTTGTACCTTTTTAATTTCTTTTAGTATTAATATCATGAAAGCTGCTCATCTGGGGGAAAGGCAAGACATAAGGGAATATCATCATCATTTGTGACATGATTTCCCTCCGAGCAAAGATGCAGAGCCCAAGCTGTAGTCCCTAGTTTGGGACTCAAGATGGGTTACAACAGATTAAGAAAACACAGTTAAAAACTCAAAAAATGTGAAGTTTAAAGTGATTAAATTATCAAAAAAACTTATTTAAATACATAACAGCACAACAGAAAATAGCAAATAGAAAATCCAGCACACTGTAAGGCCTGTCACATCTAAATGAGTCCTCAAAGATCTGGAGAAACAGAAAGGTCTTCATTATTTAGGTGGGATAGGCCTTGTGCAATTAATAATTGAATGCCTCTTGAGGCACAGAAGTCTGTGAAAAGAAAATTTGGAGTGCCAGTCTAACTTCTCGGGGAATCGAGCTCCAGAGACTGAGGGCAGCCACTGGGGAGGCTCTCTCCTGCATTGTCACCATATGTATCTGTGATTGCTGGCAGAGAGAATGGACTTTGTAGAATATCTCATAATGTAAGCAGATACATAAGAATAAAGTCTTTCAAATGACCTGAACCTGACTATACAGGGCATTTTGCCATGCCAAGACTACTGTGTTCTTGTTGAGGAAGTTTTGAGTTTGAAAACAATTGGCAGAGCATATTTGACATTATTCAACAATGAATGATGCAAGAGAATTTCATATTAGTCTTTAAAAGCAATGGTGTTTTTAAACATCTTGATAGATTGAAATACAGTGCTAAACAGCATTTGTCAGGTTATACCTTTTCATTTTTGAACCTGTCAACTGCAGATTAATCAAGAGATGCTGACAAGTCTAAGATATTTGACCTGTGAGTTTAAAGGGTTTATATCCTAAATGTATATTCAAATTTAGCTTTGCAATTTTCCATTTAAGTTGAATGGTAACATGAAGAAAACCATTAAACTTCAAATATTATTGTTTATTCAAATACTTCTATCCTGTCATATCTCATGGGGTCTTGCAGCAACATACAAGTACAATACATTTAAATAGCTTAAAACAAACCAGAACTTAAAAAGCAATCATTTAAACAGACCTACCTGCCTGCCTGCCTGCCTGCCTGCCTCTCTCTTTCTCTCTCTCTCAGCAAATACATGTGCTATTAATTTCATTTATAGAGCAGAAGTAGCAATGTTTGAGTCTATTTTTGAATGCTCTGAACAACAACTGTAACAAATTTTTAAAGATATTTATTCTCAGGGCCATCTTGGGAGACTGTGGGTAACTTGCCTGCTTGACTTAGGCCCTTTTTGCACGGTATTTACCATGCAAAATGGCCCCTCGAGCATCACACGAATGTGATGAGTGGTCCACATGATGCACTCACAATCGTGCAATGCTCCATGGTCTGGCAGGTGCCACTCACACCACTTTTTCATTTTTGGCTTTGAGTTGTGCGTGCGGAGCTCCGGAGCTGCGGCGCTCATGGTTCCTGCCCCAGCGCAGCCTGGGAAACTCCCAGGCTGCACTGCGGAAGGAAGAGGCAAGGCTCTTGCGCAAGCAGGCAGCAGCTGCAGAGCTGAAGGAACCGGGACATGAGAGCCTCTCGCTGGAGGCTGCTTGTGTGATTCCTGCACCCCAGCTCCGTGAAAAGGTGCGTTGCGGAAAGGGCCTAGATTAAGGAGAAGGTGAAGGGGCAGAACAGTGTGACTGAACCTTGCAGATCCCTCAGGGCCTCTTGTTGTTTAGTTCAGCCCAGGCCAGAAACAATCCACTCCCTTCCTGAAATATCAAGGCCTTGCATTTGGGATGGGAATTGTGGAGCCATCCAGATGTTGCTCAATTTGAATTCCTTCACCGTTAAGTGTGCTGCCTAGGAGTAAAGGGGACTGCAGAGTAACAGCAGTTCAACGGCAGATGGGAGGCTGCATGATACCCATTCCTGCTGCACTTGAACAGAAAACATCTCAGAACTCTGTCTACCATCAAAGGAGAGTTGGGTGCCTGATTTTTCTTGATGCAGGAGCAGTCCAAATTCAGAGTCAGAGTGAAGGTGGCATTGTTGGGTTTTACTTAACAAGGCTTGATTGTTGTAGACTTTCAAATTCTCCATCTGTGAACATTGTCCAGGCTTGCCTTGAAACACCATCTGTCATTCTCCACTTGCTCTAAAATAACCGCCTCTAACAGCCAACTGATACCCGTTGCATTGAGCTACAACTTCCATCTGACCTTGCTGGCTTGGGATGGTGGGATCTGTGGTTCAACACTTCTAAAGGGCTGTTCCAAAACTGGGAGAAGAGTTGTGTGGCGCTTCAGATGTTGTTGAACCACAGTTCACAGCATCCCATGGTGCTGGCTCAGCTGGCTAGGTCTGCTAGGAATTACAGTTCAACAACATCTGGAGGGCCATACAAGTCCCACCCCTGATGTGAGACAACAGCACTGGTGGGCGTGGGGTGCAGTCAATGTTTTTCATCACAAAGCCATACACTAATGGTCTACAACCAATATGCCAGATTCGGATCTCAGTTACATGTCTAGTCCAGAAACTTACTCTGCAGCTGTTTCATCTCTTATTCAGCAATTTCCACACTCCCCAATTTCCCTGTGCAGTTTGTCAAATTCTTTTATTCCTTAGATAAGGAACAAGTTTTACCAACTTTAGCAGAACTGATCCACCTCTCCTAGGATCTCTGGAGAAGCCAGGTGTACCAGACTGGGTGTGAGAGCCTTGGGAAATTTACAGCTTTATCCTTCTGTGTAACTGATCTCACCACTCCCAGTCATCTGTGTGGTCCTGTGCTCAAGTCAGCATTTCTTCTTCCATCCATTTTGCTGCTCACTGAAAACGGGAAGAGGGAAGGCACAGAGCTCTCCTTAACAAGATTGGTGAGTTCAAATGATCACTTAGGGACTCTTTGGAGATCATTTTTAGTGAGATGGGAGCTGCTGAAATAGTTCCTTCCTCTGCTTTGCTCCTTGCAGAAAGGTCAAAAGTTTTAGATTACATGCAAAGGGAATACATAGCAGCCAGTAGTTAGCCACACCAGTGGTGCTTCATTGTCAGAAAGCAACACCACTCTGCTCTCATATGATCTCAGATGTGTGGTATTAATGTGTGGTGTCTGCTAAGGAGCCCAACTGAAATAGTGGCCACTGTTCTACCAGTAAAGAGTGGATGTGTCCAAATGGTCACAACATTGTATTTTGCCTCTGGATATGTGGGTTCTACTCTTCAATTAGCCATGGAATTGACTGGGTGATCTTGGGACAATGAGTCTCTCTTATCCTGAATTTCTTTACAGGGTTGTTGTGATGGTAAAGCAGGAAAGATGAAAGCTATTTCCATCATCTGGAGCTCATTAAAGAAAGGGGAGGGTGTAATTTGTATGTAAAAAACAAACAGTATTAGTTAGCTAGAGTTCTGTAGCAGCTCCCTACTCTCCTAGATTCATCATTTCATATGTAACAGTCCAGTGGTACGCAAAGTTAGACATGGTTAATTCCAGTGAAATAAGTGTACCTCACTCTCCATAGAATTAGACTGGAAGCAAGATTTTCCATGCCATCCTACAATCTTGCACCTTGACAGGTGATGTTGTTACCAGGCTGTATACCCCCACTCCATGATAGGGTATAAATGGCAAATATCATTTAATTGGTATAAAATATAAATTATACACTGCAATGGCTGAAAAGCTATGTTGGCAAAGAGGACTGGCTGAACATGTGTGATGCAAAAACAGGTCAGGTGGGACCTAAGGACATGGCCAGGGCATAGTCAAGGAAGCTCCAGTAATAATGAGCTTTTTAAATGTCCCTCAATGACTCAGCCTTTAGAAACAATAGCACCTGAAACTTCCTCCACAGAGCAACTGATTGTCTTCAACCTGCTTCCCCTTCCCTATGAAATTCTCCTTTGTTTCCTCATCTGCTCAGCCATTAAGGAGCTATCACGATTCCCATCAGTCCTTTGTCACCTAATGATAAGTCCATAGCTCATTCCAGACCTCATTGATTATTCTGCCAGAGAGCCATTACCACCTTCCCCCTCAGGATAGAAACAGGGTATTTAAACCCTGACTTTGAGCCAGGCAATTCATAGTACACTGGACCTAGGCTGTCACTCTCCTGCTCAGATTCCTATTCTTGTGTTACCCTCAGATCCTTAGCCTGAGCTATTTCCCTTTGTCTCTTCTCTGCAGGATGCGTGAATACTACCCACTTCACCTTAACTTCTTGCTATCCAATTTTAACTCTCTTTTCCTTCAGTTAGCCTTGAAACTTGTGACTGCTTGAAACTTGTGTGTGTATTATTGTTGATTCCCCCAATAAAATGAAATATTCTTGGATCTCTAACTGGTGTTCCTGCATTAGTGCCAGTATACACAAGTGTAAAAGATCCTGCTAGGTTACCCCCCTTATGCAGGCCTCCTCTCTTGAGCTAATGTTCCCTACTCTTTTGCAGAGGCACTGACATTGTGAGTGGATCTCTGAGTCACCCATCTTTTGGGGTAACAATTTGAGCAAAATGGCTGCAGTCTTGCATGCCTCAGCTTGGTGTAGTAGTCTGCAAGAAGAGCCATGGTGGGCTGAGTCATGTATTGTTACCTGATTTACCGAACAGCCTCTGAAACCTCCACTCATGGCCATTCTCTGCTTCCTGGGGAACAGGCAAGATCACAGAAGTGTCTTGTAAAATACCCTTTTGTATTCTCATTAGAATATCTGCAGCCTAAACCTGATTGCTGATCAGTGTTCAGCCAATTGTTGAACACTTGTGTAAATCCTATTGAGTCAGTGGGTTTCCTCTAATTGGAACTCACTGTTAACACTGCTTTTTATTTTATGTTTCTATAATTGTATTATTTTGTAACCCACTTTGTAAATAGTGACTAACAGCCAGCATACAAATGTATTATCTTTTTTTTAAAGAGATGTTTGCCAGTGTGCATGTTCACAACTGCAACTGTTAGAAATACTTAATTTCTCTGTATATGAAACAACACTTTAGTTAACTCAAAATCAGTTGGTTCTGAGCTTGAGTGAACACAGGAAAGAACTACCCTGTGTACCTCCTATGTAAAATCTCAAGACTTCAAGTACTCCATCTCCAACTCAGATGGCATCTGTGTGTAGGAAAAAAAATCTCCACACAGGATAATCATATGGAATGCAATCTTCTATGTAGTGTAATAGGTCTGCATGAAGACCTATGCTAGATGAACCCTATACCACACACATGTCCAATTTGTTCTTCATGGCAAACAGGCGAGATTGCAGTGATGTCTGGCTGCACTCCATAGCCAGATGCAAAATGATTACAGCAGTGCTGAGACTCCCTGAGGGCCTCAGTGGATCTTGGCTCTGAAGTCATCATTTCACATCTGGCTGTGGGGAGATGCTGCTGTGATCCTACTCTCTTTGAAGAAGAGATCAGCTGTGTGGGTGGCTTCAGAAGCTATTCAGAAAGTACAGGAGGGCCTTTGGGTGCCCAGCCTCCGCAGCACCCCTGAAAAAGACATATGTCCATGAAAGGGAAACTTATGTGCCTGTATGTTTCTAATAGGATGCCAGCTAATGTAGTTCAATCACCCTTAAGTTTAGCGAGAGGGAAGCAGTAGGCTTTTACCTTTACACTGAACAATATCTTAAAAGGAATGTGATCTGTTTGTTTAGGCTGTTTCACATAGGCAGAGTGCTACAATGTTCATGTTCTCTCACCTGTTAAAACAAAAACCCTTGGGCCAGTTAATTAGTTTTTACTACTGTGTCAAAGGTGAAAGAACAGTTAAGAGCAGTTCAGTGACTTGCACGGTTTGAGAGATAACCCCTCATTTTTTCACTGAAAATCACACAGCTCTCTGGGAACAGTTCTTCAGTAAGTAATAATAACAATAACAATGCCTTCTATTTTTTATTTATTAATGACAATGGTATGAAAACAGGCTGCATTTTATCACTGGTGGTAACTATGCTGACCACTTCCAGCCACCAGCATTATAATAATAAATGCTGATGAAAAATTTGTCTCTTCAGGGTCAGTGGTTTGCATTTGGATAACTCTGTAGTCAAAGGGAGCAGTGCAAAAAAGCAAGGAGAAATCACCTCTCTGTCGCCATTCTTGAGAAACAGATTATAGGAAAGTTACTTTTTGGACTACAGTAGGATCATGGGAGTTATAGACCAAAAAGTAATGTGACCAACATCTGTTCCAGACCATGCACATTTCTGATCACTAAATGGCATAAAAGACACTTTTGCCAGGTCAACTATTCAGTCTTGCTTTTTGTTTGGAAATAGCTGGGATGATCACGAGGCCAATTAGATCATGTCAAGAGAAAAGGGCTGATGCCCGTCCACCTAACTGCACCATATTCTGGCTGGAAATATCCTCCCCCCATTATTTTGGCCAGAAAAAAGGTAAATGTTGGCTTCTATGCTCGCATATTTGGGAGCACACAGCTGGGAAGCAGCCAGTTTTGGGCTGGAAATTAGCACAAGGAAAGGGTCAAGTCCACAGGTCATAATCTGGCCCATATAATGTTCTCTTCCATCTTTTAACTCCCTAGTATTTCTCCATCATTTCTTCTCTTGCCTTTCTTCTCTCTCTCTCTCAGCCCCCCTCTCTCTCATACACACAAACACACAACCCCCAAGGAAGTCTGAGGGAAATTCAGCACTTAGATGTTCCAGCCAGCATGGGCAATGGTAGGTGATTACATACCCTCAAACTGTTCCAGTTTGGCAGGGAAAATCACAATCCTGTCTCCCCTTTTTCAGCTGCTTTTAAAATGTCCCAGTTTCTCTCTCTTTCTCCCATTTTCCTTCTTTATGCTCAGTTGACTTCATTTGTTGGAAACTGAATTCAAAGTGTAAAAGAAACAGATTCTATTAACTCAGCAGGAGGGAGAAGAAAGGAGAAGTGGACTCTTGCCCTTCCCAGTAGACTTTGACAAAAGCCAACTGCAGAAGCCTTTCCTACCCTGTGTGTTCTTCCTTGTTAATAACTTTTGCAACCTTGATCACATCTAGATTTTGTGTGGCCACGTGTTGCAATTTTCATTGATGAAACGTTGGAGGGTGTGTGATTATGAAGGCCATAGTCCAAAATATCTGGGGGGCCAAAGTCTGCCCATTCATGCTGTTACTGCAGTTTCTAGCCAGACTTGGGGGGCACCAGATATCATTTTGATATCAATAATTTGACCTTCCTTACCCATTCCTTCCCATGTGCTTGCGAGGCCCCCGGACAAGCATGCAAATAGGCTCGGTTGCTAATCGCTGTAATATTCCAAAACAATACAGGCAGGCCAGAAATAGTCAAACTGCCGCTTCAGGAGACCTCCAGGCAAGTACCCTCATTATGTATGCACACTACTTACAAAGAACTCTCTGCCCCGAGCAGGCAGCTTGACGAGCCGAATACTCAAGCATCAAGCACTCTGCGTTTGCACACTGGCTACCCTATTGTCAATTCGGACCTAACTCTATCATGCTAAATACTGAACTTTCGGAGGCTTTGTCTCCAGCCCAAAATTTATTGTTTTCCCCAAGTACGGACTAGCCTACGGCCACAATTTCCCCTATAAGAACCCCTGACTTTGAGAGCTTCCTTGGATCTCTCCTGACTTCCATACAGCCTTGCTGCGTACTGAGAACCTTCATATCCACGAACTCTATCTTCAGACTACCCGGGCTTCAGGACAGGTACAGTATTTCCCATACCAAAAACCTTCTCTAAAAATCCCTCTATCCAACTCCAACCTTTATTTTTCTAGTTATCTGTGTGAGTGTGTTGCATACACTTGTTTGATTGGATTTTAATAAACACAACAATTATTATTTCACATCTGTTTGCTCCTTGACTTGGCCTGACCCTGTAGACGCTGGGTAAAAGATCTCGCTCCGTTGCCCTGCCTCTTGTATTGCTAACTTGTGCTCTTTCACTAATTTCCCCAACTTGTGTAATTTGGAGAGCATTTAGGTGTCCCTCATGGGACCCCCAGAAATCAGGGTAACAATGCTTTAAGCCAAATCCCGAAACCTGATAGCCCTAATATGATCTTTCTTTTTAAAAGAATTAACTCCTAATTTCGCTGATTTTTGCATTGATCACTGTGCTTATGAGAATAATCTAAAAGTCTTCATTTTCCAATTCCCTTACAAATGTTTTATATTTTAGATTGAAACAAAATAATGTACAATTTTCCAGTGACAAGAATGAATTCTGAAAACAACAGTATTTCCCTTAGGGACTTGATTCCCAGGCCATGGTCTGGAACTTTCTCAAGCAGGCTGAACATTATGATACTAAACTTTTCTTCTGAAAGTAAAATAATGGGTTTAACAGGGAATCTGTCCATTTAGACTATGCTGTACAGCTGAGGTTATTTTAGCTTCTTTTGTTTTCCTGCTTGCGAGGAATTGCCACTATTTTTAGTATACATTCAAAATTGACTTCTTTGCCACCCCCAATCCAAATATGTATACAGGAAATGCTTTAAATAAGTAAAGAGGCCGATCAGTTTATTAAGTTTATATCTCATTAAAAGTTAAAAATATTGAAGTCTTACTGATTTCACTGGGAGAGATTAGCAAGTATTTTGCTACATGGTATGAAATAAATTGGACTACATTATGTCCTAAGATTTTTAATTTCAGGGTCTATGCAGGGCTGCTAAACGATATTAATGATAACAATATTTGTACACTACTTTAGAAGAGCAAATGCATTTGAAAATGGTTATGAAATAAAATGGTTTGGTCATAGGCAGTTAACAGAAAGATTCAAAACAAAAAACTATTTTATTTTGCTGATGACAATTCTGAAGCTGACGTGTATTTGTTAAAAGATTATTATCACTTGATTGCTAAAATGCCTAAGTTGCTTTTGAGAACAGACGTGCAAACTGAACAAGTAAAAGATTGTATGATTAGATAGATGGGTTCAAAATGTGGGTGATCCGATACAGATGTCTCAATGGAAAAAGATTTGGACAAAATATTTGCAATTTACGTTAAGGTATGATTTAAAGGAAAATTTTAAAAAGATGATGTATGATGGCATCTAACGCCTAAAGAACTTTCTAAAATGTATAAAGGTTCTGTTACAAATTGTTGGAAATGCAATCAGGCCAAGGGGACCTTTTTTTCACATGTGGTGGACTTGCAGTAAAGCAAGTCCAACACATGGAGTAAAGCAATACTGGAAAAAGATACAAGTAAATTGCAAGATACAGGCCCTTTCCGCGTGTGGGAAAGGAACCGCGTGAAAACAGGACTCACCGGATTTCTTTGGCGTCCGATTGAGTCCGTCAGGATGAGGAGCAGTGTGAACTCGTTGCTCTGCACTGCTCCAGCGTCCAAAATGGCGGCTTCCAGACCAACCGGAAAAGCTCAGCAGCCTAAAGCCTGCCCCTGGCAGATCTGCAGGCATGCGCTAGTGCGTGCCTGCAAATCTGCACCGGAGTGCGGCGATGGAGCAACATGGAGACGTGCGCTCAGTGCTTTTTAAAAACCTCTAAAAAGAGATTTTTAAAAAACACGCTGTACGACCAGTTCCGGTTGCTCCAGAGTGGACTGAGATGCGGAACTGCAAAAGTAGTCCACCCTAGTCCACTCTACGGTGTGGAAAACCTCCGTCAGAGGTCGCTCTGCACTGTTTAAGAAGCCTGATGTGAAAAGGGCCACAGATAAAGCAATATTGGAGGAAGATATTGGCATGATAGAAGGGTAAAAGGAGGCAGAGATCTGACTCTGCAGAAAAACCTGTGGCCATGTGGATTCTGCTGGACATTAGAGAAATAATGTTGTCTGTGAACCCTCACCTTAAGCTCCAGCTGTTGTACATATGATAGACCTTATGTCTTAAAGACATGAAAAGTCTCCAGAGAAGGATCATCTCCTTCTAAGGAAACAATATCCTGGCTTAATGTTGATCTCAGAGAGCCCTTGCTTCTTGGATTTGGAGCACACATATTCAACACTGTACTGATTAAATGAAAAACAATGTGAACACAATACTTTGGAATCTGAAAATGATTTGTGGCCTTGGAATATGAAAGATAGGAATGTAGCACAATATATAGATGTCCTCACAGTGGCCTATAATCCTGTCTTGTCTGAATGCTGTGTGTGTCTGGACACTGTCCTCTTATCATATGGCTACTCAGAACAGGCCTGAAATTTTGGGATTCTGGTGCTATCTTCAAATATCATTTACTTAGCCTGGTGGCTTCTAGGTAGAATTTAGCAGCATTGCTATTAGATGAAAGATCCAATCCAGATTAAGAACCTTGCAAGTGAAGGGTTGGAAGTAGATTTCATTACCCCCTCTTTTTTCATGGCAGTCACTACAGATCTCTGAAAATGCTACACAAAGAGCCAGGAGATCTTGCTTAATGAGTTATCTATGATATATATTTGAGAGAGAAAGAGAGAGAATAAGTCACTATAGCTTGCAAAGACTCCCTAGGAAGTGTATGTATAAGCTTCTTCCTTGACTCCTAGGCCCTTTCCACACCTTACTGTCTTCTAGCGCTGCGGTGCAGGGATTGAGTGAGCAGCCTCTGGTGAGCAGCTCTCGTGTCTGGGGTCCTTTGGCTCCCCACAAGCTGCCTGCTTGTGCAAGAGCCCCACCTCTTCTTTCCACAGTGCAGCCTGGGACCTTCCCAGGCTGCGCTGGGGCAGGAAGCATGACCGGTACAGCTCCGGAGGCTCCACACACCAGGTAAGTGTGCATGGAACCCAGTAGCAATGCGCGATCACACACCATTTTCGGCTTCTATCTGAAAATGAAAAGATGTGCCATCTGCAACTGCCCTACCCTGAAGTGTCACGCAATTGTGAGTGCGTCGTGAAGACCGCTCTTCACAATTGTGCAATGCTCCAGAGGCCCTTTCGCATGGAAAATGCCATGCGAAAAGGGCCCTAGTCATTGTGGTGTCAGGCTCACCTTCCACTCTGATCTCCATCTACCTTCTGGCTAGAAGCAAGAAGTTTAGATTAAATATGTCTTATTCTGTTTTCCTAAGTAAGTGAGAAGGAATAATCCCCTCATTTCACCTTGATTTTACAACAGTCTCTTTAGTTAAGATGTTGGTCTTGATTTCCAAACAGGAAAATAAGCTTTCTGTCTCTTTCTCTCTCTCTCTCTCTCTCTCTGTCTCTGTCTCTGTCTCTGTCTCTGTCTCTGTCTCTCTCTGTGTTTGAGTGAGAGGTTGTGAACAACCACACATAGTAATTAATATATAACACTTAATAACAGCACCAGATTGGTACTGAATGCTTAATACTTAATGACATCTCTAAGTCTCAGATTTTGGCCCTGAAACCACAGAGCCTGGCACAGTCCTGAGCTGGCAACCCTAACTGTCTTTGTTCCATCTTCCAGATTTATGGGATTTGTAGAGTACTCAGAATCATCTGCTAGACAGTTCAAGTGCTGCCCTATTCAAGGGAATATAGCAGAAGTTTCTTGAAGAAAACCCTCATTATTTTACCAAACTACAAGTTCCAGGATCCCACAGGATGGATCTGTGACAATTGAACTGTTATCAAACTGCTATGACCATAGATAGATAAGTTTTATAGATATAACTATAAATACAGTTATAGATATATAGATATAACTAGTGTTATCTACTCTACACTCAGAGATAGGAGAGGGCATAGGGAATCTCTACAAATGGAGCCTTTTCCTTATTAGATAGAAAATCTTGGCTCCAGACCAAAATATTTTGTGTGGCTATCATTCCACTGTGTCTATGAAGGAAGACATATAAAAATACTCAACAAAGCAGAAAATGCCAGGAGAAAAAAAAAATCAAGCAATGATTCACACTATGTTTATACCACATGGGAGCTGGCAACTGTATGTAACAGCCCTATACTAGCAGACTGGAACTAAATTCTTAGACATTTGCCTTGCTGCCAAGGAGTTGCATCATAGGGTTTTTCTGCAGAAACATGAAGGATCAGAATGATGTCTTACATCTGAATTGATATGTGGTGTCAGAGAACCCAGCGATATTTCCTGGACCATTCATTTAATGTAAAATATTACAATCATAGCTGTGACATTGAAATAGGGAACTTGGAATATGACCTGCTGTGCTTTGATTGATCCGTAATGTTTTGTTGGCTACTTCACTCAATGCAAATAATCTGTTATTATTAATCCGTTATTCAATAGCCTATGTGGTATAGAAGTAGATAGATCTACTTTATGTTGGAGCTTGTTTATGCTCACTGTATTTTGAATGCATGTAAAACAAATATAAAAAAGCCATGTACATTGCCAGTGTTTTTTTTTAAATACATCCAGTACTGCTCTCTGTGGAATTTCTGACAGCTCAAGAAAGCGGGCACCATCTAATAATAACCCATTGTATACTGCTGCTCACAGCTTGGAAAAGTGCCCTTTTGAATGAAAACTCCCAGGATCCCCCAACTAATGTGGCCACATGCGTAATTTGCAAACTGTGCATTTGCTGAGCTCAGACAGGTGGGTGGCCAGAAACTATTTGCTCCTACTTGGGTAGCATCTTGGGAATACAACATCTGCAAATTAGTAGCAGTCTGCAGAAATCATTGGATCCAAAGGACTGATGGATATTTGGATGACCTCCAAATTTGACACTAAAAAGCAAGAATGCTTCAGGGTTAGCACTGACAGATTTCTCAGGATGTGGCTGGTCGACAATGGTGTTTGGCACAAGAAGTGCCCAGAAGAACCACATTATGAATTAATATGTATGTATAGAAAGAAGTAGTCACCAGTATTCTTTTGAGGCAAAAAGTATGACATTTTGAAAGAGGCCACCCACTGAAGTGTCAAAAGATCTGCCACTATGCAGCTGGATATTGTCAGGCATTATTGAAAAGAGTCTCTGGAAAAGGAGGCCATCACTGTGCCCAGAGCTGACACAATCTCTAGTTTGAGGTCAAGTTTTGTGCTTTTGCCAGACAGGCTAGGTTTGCAGACAACATCCCAGTTCATATGCTTACAGGGCTGAAGATCCCACCTTCGTGATGGACAAGAGAGCCCACATGCAACAATTTTCTTTGTCATGTACATAATGGAAAGCAAGGGATGGACACTATGTAGTGGATATAGAAATCCATTGATATATGTCTTCTCTCTAAAATAAGGAGAAGGTGGTTTCAATTTGGCTTTTCTACATATGTGGATGGAACATTAATCTATAGTGTGGTTCTGATTGTAGTGGAGGGAACGATGCTATGAGAGAGCGCACACACACACACACACACACACCAGACATACAGTAGTACAGGTTTGTGCTGTATCACCAAGACTTTAATATCTCATCTGGCTGAAGTAGAGAAAGAGAAAGGCTACTTATTTCATGAACTTTGTGGAGTGACTAGCACCATTAGTAAGACATCATTGATATTTGTACCCTGTCGCCTTCCTCAGAGTTCGGAGAAGCGCACAACAAAAATAATTAAATAATTGAAATAATCTTTATAGTTCAAAATCAAAATCACTGAACATGAAAACAGAAGGAGCTAATAAAATGCTACATAATCTGATTATTTAGAATGCTACTTTTTTTTAAAAAAAGTAGGCAGTTAAACAGGAGGTTAAAGAAACACATTGAGGTTTACTGAACCAACAGTGGAATGGCATAGCTATGTACTCATAAATAAGTCCCACTGTATTCAGTAGGGCTTGCTCCCAGCAAAGTGTTGATTGGATGGCGTTGTCAAAGTGTTTACAATACATAATTATCTTAAATTTTAACAGTTCAAGTACACATTATATGCAGTCTAAGAAAGCATATGCATCTGTTTCCTCACTGTAAAACAACTTTTAAGTGAGGTGAATTTGAGAGAGAATTTAGTAGGTTATTCTACCACATGATCTGCATAGTTAAAAAATTTACAAAATATGAAAAGGATTCTACCTAGATTTCAGGGACTGAAGTAGGATTTGTGGCAATAGAGTCTGGAAAGGTACTTTTAAGACAAATGGATATAATTATCGGCTGAAGCCATCCGTAAGCGGACGGTGGTAGAATGACAGGTTCAATGTACGATCCTACCTCTGCTCAGCTGTGGATGGCTTCATCATGTTATTATATCCATTTGTCTTAAAAGTACCTTTCCAGACTCTGTGAATATTATTATTTGGTCCTTCTCTCTTCCTTCATGGACACTTCCCTTTCCCTTTGTGGCCACATCAGGATAGAGGTATTGTCTGAGTACTTCTAACAGTATTGCCATCTAGTCTGCACCTGCCAATCTCCAGCACAAAAGCCATTTCAAACCAATATGGATATCTACAGTTCAGATAGTGTCTATCTATCTTCTGTCTATCTTTGGTGAAAGCTATCTCATTTCTTGTTATCAGTGCTGGCTCTGATATTAATGGCATCCATCCCAACATTTAGTCCAGACTTTTAAAGGAGCTTTAAAGTTGCTATCCTAGCCACTAAACCTGTGTTTTGATTACAGGCTTCAGCATCTTTGGAGGGATTATTTAAAATCTGGGCTAAAAGGCTAGGAGTATTCAATACCTCCACTGATATCAAAATCACCAGCTGTTGTTCCTCCTCCTTACTACATGTATAACTTCATAGCTTGCCTGTTCTGCACTTAGGCGCTTTGGGCAGCATGTAAATTCCTTCACTCCTGGAGGTATTTCAAGCTCTGTGGGAGTGTGCCAGCAAAGAACCAAGCAGTAATTCTTCCTTATCAAGGTTTATCAGCAATCTTGTTGCTAACACTTGCTGGGAAACAGTGAGTGGACAGAAGGAGATGGAGAGAGAGATGTAGAGTTTTCATATCTCAAGATATGCCTCATGCTTTTCCTTCTGTCAGACTGGATGCCGCTGTAAGATATTACCTGTGTCGAGTTCTGTCATCCTGTAACTAGAGTGAGTAAAAGCCAAATTGAAATAGAGGCCACTTGGCTGGGTGCCCTAAAGAAATTGTCAGGTCCTGAAAATCTCAGGCAGCTAATTAAAAGGGACCACTCCATGAAAGCTGCTTGGCTCAGGACAGAGGCTCAATTGTGCATTGCATCATTCTGGTCAGCTAGAGTTAACCCCAGCTTGGCCCTTCATTGTATGAAGGAGTTATGTTGTGCAGGGGAGAGGGAAGAAAATGAAAGCCTCATTTGTAATTATATATCTGGCATTCTCATCCTATACTTAGCATGGTCACAAGTTACAGATCAGTTATGATGCTGGGCTTTTTTGGTTAGCTCTTATTGTTGGTGAGATTCTGTGAAAGCATTTCTGGGGGATAGACTTGGGTTTCCTCCTCACAATCTTTTTTTCCCCATTTTCATTTCAAGCAATGTTGAAGGTGTATTCCAGACAGCTCCCTGGAGGATCAGCATATTAACATTTTTCCATTCAATTGCAGCAGCATTCTGGACAACAAATTTACACTTACTGTAGAATTGGTTTATTTTAGTGTGGGGTGATCAGATGCCCAAAGGTGTCTTTCTCTCATTTCATGTACCTTAACTTCCATACATATTTCCAAATCAAGCTTGAACTAGGAGATAGATAGATAGACAGACAGACAGATAGATAGGCAAGAGTGAAAGAGAGGCTCCTCAGTTTTCAAGATGCAGCAGAAGGCATAAGGCCTCTCCATGTTCACTGTTTTAGAGCTGTGTGATGCTGAAATCCACATAGGGCTGCATTCTGTAGAGGGACTCTCTCGGTGAAGTTTTGTCAGCCCAGTGTCAGGACTGGGTTCTGTTCTCATTCATTCTTGAGGGAGAAACAAATAAAATATATTTAGACAAACTTTGAAACAGAACTTACAAATTTAGCTTGGAGGACAAAACACTGACTCCATTTTCACACTAGACTGTTGTAGTGCTATTATTCCACTTCCAACATCCTATGGACTCCTGGGGTTTGCAATTTAAGGAGAGGCACTTAGGATTCTCAGCCAGCGAGCTCTTTGGCTTTAGTAAACTACAAACCCCAGGATTCCATAGGATGTTGAAAGTTGAATAATAGCACTATAACAGTCTAGTGCAGAAATGGCCTGAGAGGCTATAACCATCTTTAAATATTTGAAGAGATGTCATGTAGAACAGTGCTTTGGGGAACTGGTGGAGTTCTTTTCCCCCACATGTCAATACCATATTTGTGCCCATTGACAACATCTGTTTCTTTCTTTTCTAGAAACTCTCTGTGGACCAGAAGACAGTAGCCACACTGATCCATGAAGTGTTACCACAGTCAATACCCCCACTTTGAGGAGTATGCTATTTTTCATAAATCAGATATATTTATGGCTGAAAGCTTGTTTGGAGAAGCCCTGACTGTATGCACTTAGCCAGGACAGGATTTGCTCAGCATGGGGGCAGACCATAAATTCAGAGAGGATTAGATAAGAAAGCCCAGAGCTGTTGGGCTTGAGATGATCCTTTCAAAAGGCTGTGAGGTACAAGCACTCCCAGAAACAATAGAAGGCAAAACTGCCCAGGTGAAAAAGTCAAGCACTCCTGCTGTGAGCATATCCTACAGAAATCTTCCCTATTTACCTTACCCATCCAAGACATTAAGAGATTGTCAGGAGTCTCATCAATACTTTGTCACCCAAAGTTAAGGCAATCAGCCCATTCCAGACCCCGTTGTCAGCTTGTGGGAAAGCAATTATCACTTTGTCCATGCACCCTCCTTCAGGACAGGAAATAGGGTATAAAAATCCGAGCTCCAAACCAGTAACTCCTAGTACTTTGGGTGTAGTATGTGCCACCCAGATGTCTATTCATCTGTGCTACCCTCAGACTCACTGTCTGAGCCACTCCACTTCAACCTTCTGCTTCAGAATTGGTAACTATCACCTTTTCCACCCAATTTCTCTCTACCCAACTTTTCTTACCTCACTTTCCGATAGCCTTTTATGCTTCTTGATAGTGTCTATTTTCTTGTGTGTTTGCTAATTCCAAATGAAATACTCTGTTTAACTTTTAACTGGAGTCCTCTCTACAGATAATACTGGCATACACCGGTGAAAAGATCCTGTTATTCTTTCAGGTCTCCTTTGAGCTGTAATTTCCCAAATCCTAAGGAGATGCTGGCACTACTGGTAGATCGCAAGGTCCCCCACCTCTTAGGGTAATGGAACCATCATTTTTGAATAGTATTGATGTAGAAGATGGAACAAGCTTGATTTCTGATGCTACAGAATCTAAAACATGAACCAATGGATTAAAATTACAAGATTCTGCCTAAGTATTAGGAAAAACTTCTCAGTGATAAACTGACAATGGAGTAGACTTCCTCAGAATGTGGTGGACTTGGAGCGCATGGCAGAGGGTTGAAGTCTCTTCCAATTCTATGATTCTATAATCCACTATGTGCCTATCACCCTAAATTTCTTTGGAAGATAAACTACATTTTGCCTCTTACCCAACAGTCTTATTAATTCAGTCATTTTCCTTTTGCTTCCCATAATTTGATGGGACAGCTTGAAAACTGAGCCCTTTCCTGTTTGAATTGCTAGTCCACTGCCTTGGGCTCTGTTTCTTGGTTCTGCTCCTCTCTGATCAAGGTCCAGTTTATGTATCAACTCAGGTAGGATAGTTGTTGCTGTAGTATGTTGGATAATAATATATATATCTCCTGTCCATGAGGATATTGATAGGTTATGTAGCATGTGAGAGACGGATCCCCATAGGATCAGTGTTGCCTCTAATGGCACAGTATCCTGCAGTCTGCCATAACTATGGGGAAAAACAGGAGATACAGATGCTAGCTGGTGTGGCCTGAAAACAGTCACTGTGATTAAGGCATTTGTGCTAATCAAGGTAATGTATATAAACTGAGCCATGGGGAGAAAAACTGATATACTTAACATCTGTATAGGACTTTGAAATGTTCAAGGTTCTTCGTATGGATTATGCAGTTGTAATCTTTACACAACCCTGTAAAGTAAGTCACTATTATCTTATCCATATTGCAAACGACTGGAAAGGCAATGTGTCCAAGTTTTCCTGCCATCTTTACAATGCAGCCACTGCCTGCTATCAGTTTCCAGTTGCTCCTGTCAGTGACTCCATCCTTCTAAAAACTGAGCTGTTCCTGCTCTGCTTCCTGACCAGGGGAAAGCCGGCTTCTCTCTGTCCTGTGCCAAGAATATGGAATCCAGAAAATCATTTTTTAAAAATGATTGGTGCATATTGTACTTCTTAAACAAAACTACTGAAATGGTTGTGGGGAGGAAGAAGATTGGCCAGTTTAATGTGCTTCTGTAAACAGAGCTATTCTTGACACCTGGGCCACCTTTGAATCCTGTGAACAAAAATATATTTTTGATATTTTTCATTGTTTCATTGTATAATTACATAATTACACCATTCTCTAGGATTCTGATAAAGCCAGAGTGAAGTGTAAAGTGAAATTAGTGAAGTGAAATGAAATTAGGTACCTGTGACAATTAATTTTCACCCTTTTTCTTTTTTTCAAGATTGAGTTTTGATGAGGCTTGGAGTTTTGAGCAAAAGCAAATTGTTTCAGAATGTAACTTTGGCTGTAGAAGAATTTGGCAGTAAGTAATTAACTCCTTTTATAGGGTCTTTCCAAGTAAACATTTTCAAGTAAAGAAAAATTATTTCATTTTGGCAGTGCAACAATTCAGCCTTTGATCTTAGCTGCTGGAACATTTTAAATTCAAAAGTCCAGTTGTATTTTCCCCACCCTTTCCTCCTAAGCCTAGAGGGCAAAGCAATTTTCTGACTTTGAAAAGAAACGTTACAGAGGGTTGTCTGTGTATATTAAGAATAGCATTTCACTTTCTTCTGTCCAAGAGATCATGGGAAGAGCAGCAGATGTAACAATCTTTTTAAAAGGTATAGCACTGCAAATCAGCTCAGTGTTGGAGGGATACTGTATCAAATTCCTTATTGTAGTTCCTGAACAGCTGATCTGTGGTAGGTCAGCATAGACATCCTACAGTCCTGGCTATTGCATTTGGAAAAGACAAAAGCCACCCGAGAGTAACAATTTTCACATGTGATTCCTCCTCCAGCTAAGGATAGACGTGTGGAAAGGCAGCTTTTGAATGATTCTGGTTAGATCAGGAAATGCATATGTTCAGTTTATTTTTTTCAACTTTACTGGTAAAACCACAAACTGCAGCTTGATATACCAATGTTACGTACTGCCTTAAGTATCAGTCTTGAGAAAGGCAGGATATAAATGGATTAAACAACAAATTACAAGAAAAGAGATTTCACCTAAACATTTTGAAGAGCCTCTTTACTATGAAAACTGTTTGACAGTGGAATAGAATGTTGAGGGGAGATGGGTGAAGTCTCCTTATTTCAAGATCTTTTAACAGAGCTTGGATGGACGTGTTTCAGGAGTGATTTAGTTCTGTAGCAGAGGATTGGACTAGATGGGCCTTGCAGCCCATTCCAGCTCTAAGGGCATTTCCATACTACCTGTTGTAGGCCCTTTCTGCACCTTACCGTCTTCCAGTGCTGGGGTGCGGGGATCACGCGACCAGCCTCTGGTGACAGGCTCTCATGCCTGGGGTCCTTCGGCTCCACATGAGCTGCCTGCTAGCACGAGAGCCCCACCTCTTCCTTCCGCAGTGCAGCCTGGGACCTTTCCAGGCTGCGCTGGGGCAGGAAGTGTGACTGCCGCGACTCTGGAGGCTCTGCATACCAGGTAAGCGCGTGCGGGGCCCGGGACCAATGTGCAATCGCACACCATTTTCGGCTTCTAGCCGAAAATGAAAAGGTGTGCGAACAGCGCCTGCCCTACCCTGGAGCATTGTGCGATTGTGAGTGCGTTGTGCAGATCGCTCCTCACAATTATGCGATGCTCCAGGGGCCCTTTCTCATGGAAAATGCTGTGTGAAAAGGGTCATAGTGTTATTATTCCACTTTCAATGTCCTATAGTACCCTGGGGTTTGCAGTTTAGCGAGTGGCATTTAGAATTCTGAGCCAGAGAGCTCTTTGGCCTCTGTAAACTACAAACCCCAGAATTACACAGGATGTTGAAAGTAGAGTCATTGCATTATAACAGTGTAATGGGGAAATGACCTATGATTCTATGAACAACAACACCAGCAACACCTTTGCAGCATACAGGAGAGAAAACTTACCATGGTTGCTCACCTTCTTCAGTGAATATGAACTTTTTAATTGTATCTACATTAACACTGAATGTCAAGCATTCCAACAGTAGATTTTAACTGTTTTAGGGACATTAAGACCTTCAGTTTTTGGGTAGCATAGCAATATGATGAACAAACAAACATTTTGTAAAATCGGTGTGTGTGTATGTGTGAGTGTGTGAGGGGGTGTTTGGAATGTAATTCTTGACATTTTACCTTGCTTTCTCCACAGCTTGACAAGATTGTTTAACACACTCATTATCTGTCAGGATCTGTAAAAACAAAATAAAGTCAAAATAGCTTGGGCGGGGGAAGGAAAAGGCAAATTAAGTCTCAAAAGTGTGTTTAAAAATATGTGTGGGATAGCAACTTTTCATGTGCCATAAGCAACCTTCTACATGCTGTGCCAAGAAGTTATTGGCTATTTATTATTAAATGTCTATATCATCCAGCTTAAAGTCATGTAGATGTTCTAGGGTCATTATTTTTGTTTTCTTGATATTCAACTGTAACCCTGCTTTTTCACTTTCTTCCTTGTCTTTTATCAGTAGTTATCCCCCCCACTTTTTTTTTTTTTTTGGAATTTTTCTGCTAGTAATATTTTGTCCACTGCCTCTCTGAAATTGGCTGGGTCCTAAAAAATTGAACAGGTGTGCATGCCTGCAGTTCTGGGCTGTTTATTTAAGAATTGTACACTGGTTTCCTCCATTCACCAATTATACCCACTGGTTTGTTTCCCTTTATACCTCTGGTGAAATCAGTTGCTTTTTAGTAAAAGAAACTTTAAAAAAAAAAAAACCTCTTCAATTTTGTCACCATCTCCCCAGCGATCTGGAAACAATTTGATATGAAAGTAATCCACAGGGGCTTAAATTAAAAAAAAACACGTGCACACATATAGTGCCAGTGAACATCTCTGCAGCAAGGAGAAAAGAGTGGGAAAGGGCTCTGTTTCCCAGGACCTAGGCCTGTAGAGAATGGGCAGCCTTAACATCTCCCGGTTTCCTGGGGAAATTTTGAGCATGCCAGTCGCAGGCTCTTCTCAATGGCCCCTGCTGCCTGATGAAGATTTCCCAGGGAAGCAGCTTCTTGCTCATTTGAAGGAGGCATAAAAACTCTCAGCTCTAGCCTTGGCCCACTACAGGCCAGCATACCTGGGAACAGAGCCAGTAAAATCCCATTAAGTCAACTGGACACCCCTCCCCATACACACATATAATCAGTTAATCAGAATACTTTTAGTTTAACATTGCTGTGGATAAGAGTATGAAACTATTTTTGCAGCTCACTGCAACATTTGTGTTTAATTTTACACAATTTTCTATATCTTTTCTAAATAATACATTCGATTTCTAGGTGGATTGGCAGACAGACAAACAAGACTGATGAGTTCATAGGGCCAGAGTTGCTTATGGTTGGAAATATCATTTTAACATAGCGTTTGCTTTTAGGAGGCTTTGTATATTCTAACATGCTGCAACTTTATTCATACCAGTGGGTTGGATAAACATGCATCTGTCCATTGCTTGAAGATAATAGGTTCAAATGGTGCCTAGCATGTGAAACAAAGGCATCACAGCTGTCAACTTTCAATTTTGTTTTTTAAATGGGTTACGAAGCAGAACTGGGGTACAGTCAGGGCAGATGCAGACAGAAAAATCCGACAGTCAAGGGAAGAAAGTCAACAGCAGAAATTAGATAGTTTTTCATGATTTAGTGTGTGAGAGACATGACCGCCTTCCCTTATTTGCCTCTACTGATGAATGGATTTTGAATGCAGCTGGTACAATTCTGTTTTTCGATGGTATACACAATGAAGGAACATGGTTTTCCAGGTAACACCTTTAAAATACTACTTGATGACAATTTTGTCCCCCAGCGCATTTTTCCCCATGGAGTTGTCTCACAGGTTCAGATAGGAGCCATAAGGCTTGTCTGTGAGAAAACTCAGTCTAGTGTTTTATGTCCTGGTTGTGAGTGAACCCCTAACTTATCTTACTGCCTTTTCGCACGGTGTTTTGGAAGTGAGAGGCCCCTTGAGCGTCGCGTAAATGTGAGGAGCGGTCTGCATGACGCACTCACATTTACGTGATGCTCAAGGCCGGACACAGAGCGGGAACGCATCTTTTCATTTTCGGCTTAAAGCCGAAAATGGTGTGCTGTCGCGCAACGCTCCCGGGCCCCGTGCACACTTACCTGGCTTGCGGTGCCTCAGGAGCCGGGCCGGTCGCGCGTCCTCTCCTCAGTACAGCCTGCGAGGTCCCAGGCTGCACTGCAAATGGAAGAGGTGGGGCGCTCACGCGAGGAGGAAGGAGCTGCAGAGACGAAGCAGCAGGGAAGCAGCAGGAAAGCAGCTGCATTCCTTCCAAGCTTTCTCGCACGAGGACTCCAACCCAGGAGCGTCAAAAGGTAACGTGTGAAAAGGGCCTTAGTGTTGAATATGCAGAGACAGCAGGAAGTGGTGTTGCTGGGTGCAGTTGTGCTTCCCTCGCTGTACTTTTACTGAAGTGTACTCTTTAGAAGAGTATGGGCCTTTCCCCACTACACTGTTATAGTGCTATTATTCCACTTTCAGCATCCTATGGAATTCTGGGGTTTGTAATTTACTGAGGCCAAAGAGCTCTCTGGATGAGAATTCCAAATGCCCCTGCTTAAACTGCAAATCCCAGGATTCTATAGGATGTTGAAAGTGGAATAATAGCATTGTAAGAGTGTAGAGAGGTAATGGCCTCTGTTACACCTGTCTGTCCTCTCATGCAGCCTCACCATTAAAATGATAACTTCTGCAGTATGGAGTCCTCTCCACTAGTGTAGAATAGAACCTGGAAGGCTGATTTCCCAGATTCAAAATTGTGTTATGAGTTGAAGAAAGGTAGAGCTGACTTCCCACTGCACAAGTTCAGCTCATAGCATGTGGAGGTTTGTAAGGATAAGTGATGAAACTGAGGCAAAGGGGACAGAGCTGAAATTCTCATCTCCTAAGTCTCTCTCATGTGCTGTGTGTGTGTGTGTGTGTGTGTGTGTGTGAATGTGGGTGGATGTTTGATTATGGCTGAACAGAGTTGTTGAATCAGGTCATGGTTCCATCTAGTGCTGTTGTGACCTCTCTGTCTCTGCAAAATTTCAGGGACAGTCTGAGAAAGTTATCTTTTCTGGATGAAAGTTACCTTTTTAGATGATAGCTTCCAATAGCTGCCAGCTAGCATGGCCAAAAAAGTACGTCAAAAAAGTATGTCAGTAGCTGTATACCCCTACACTTTGATACGGCTCAGTTGACAAATTGATACAATGCTATGGCCGGAGGCTTTGCTGGATGAGAGGTAATTTGTCTGGACATGTAAGCCAGGCCAAGGGACTCCTCACAAGCATAGTCAGGTTGTAGGTAGGCCACCAGATACTTTCAAGTGCTAACGAGGTTCCAGCTAGCCTCCACTGAGACAATGCCTCTTTTGCACGTTACCTGTTCCCAGTGGCATCCTGTGGGGATTCCAGCAGTGGCTCTGCTGGGAGGGGAGCATGACAGGAGCACCTCCTCTGCACCAGCTGCCTCTGAGATTTAGGAAGCATGATGGCCCTGTCTCTTCCTGCCTCATTGCAGCCAGGTACTGTCCCAGGCTACACTGAGGCAGAAAGTGCAGTCGTTGAGCCCAGACCCTCTGTGTACCAGGTAAGTGCAGGACGGCAGTGTGATCATGGGTCATTGATGGTGAAAACCCGTCAATGATTTAATCTGTGATTGTGCCACCCAGGGATGGAAGGAGGACAGGACAGTGATGACAATAATAATAACAATAATAATGATGATGATGTTTATAACGCCCTTTACACCAAAGGGTGGAACATTGACATATACAATCAGGGACAAAGACAATAAAACAGAACATCACAACAATACATGGCATGAAATTCCCAACATCCCACCAGCTGCTACCCATCTCAGCACCTTAAACACAACTCAGTGACTTAACATGGTGAGTCAAAGAGGAAGATCTTTAACTGTTTTTGAAAACAGGTGAGATTCTCCTCAGCCAGAGGTCCAAAGAAAGACCTTGCCACAAATGCAGAGCCAGATCTTGAAAGGCTTGCAGCCTTGACAGAGTCGTACACTTCGGTGGAACAGACAATAATCCTTTGCCTGAAGATCTCAAGTTCCTGAATGGAACATATCACACAAACTGAGAGGCAAGGTATTGAGGCAGGTTAGAACGCAAAGCTTTAAATACCAGGACCAAAGGTTTGAAGTAGTCCTTGGCCTGAACTGGTAGCCAGTGAAGGAATCTGCGAGAAGAAGAAATAGTTAATATTTTGGCAGATTTAAAACAATCTAGACAGCATTGTTCTGAATTAAAACTAGAGGAAGAAGGGAGCAGGAAGGCAAACCTGTTTTTTTGTTTTACGAAAGGGTTCCTGGAATGGAACCCCTGCGTATACGGAGGGCATACTATATTTTACTTCAACTGTTCTGGCTTCATCCCATGGAATCCTGGGGTTTGCAATCTAGTGAGGCACAAGAGCTCTGCAGCTGAGAATTCTCGATGCCCATCTCTAAACTGCAAATCCCAGGATTCCACAGGATGTTGCCATGGCAGTTAAAGTGAAATTATAGTGCTATAACTGTATAGTGTGAAAGGGCCCCAGGTTTGACAGCAGTGTCCTTTCTAAACTTGTTAAAAGGCCTGAGCAAAAAAAAACACTTTTACCTAGTGTTTAAAAGAGACTAATGTCAGCACCAGGTGCAAGTGAAGTTCTGTTTGTGTCAATGGCCAAGGGGACATAACCCTGGATGACCTCAAGTGTATTTATGGGTGCAATTAATTTAAACATTTATTTAAATCATAGTAGAAAAGCATAGGATCAGGTCTTTGAGATGTAAGACATGATATACAAAAAATCAGAAAAAATCAGAGAAAATGCAATGCAGTGCTTAGAATGTGTAGATGATCTTTGAGAGAAGGCTTTCAGTACTACCATCATGAAAGGCAAGTTTGGTGATGACATGGGAGAGGGCCTGCTTGGTGATTGTTCCCAAACTGTAGAATTCCCTCCCACTGGAGGCTAGGTTGGCCCTGTCTTTTGAAGTAATAGAATTTTACATGCTTAAATTCTCCTTCTTTGGAGGTTTTTAAGTAGAGGCTGGATGCCATCTGTTGGGAATGTTTTGATGTGTGTTTCTGCATGGCAGGGGGTTGGACTGGATGGTCCTTGTGGTCTCTTCCAACTTTATGATTCTATGATTCTACTTTGTTTTAATCTAGGTTGCAAGATGCCTTGTGCTAGGAAAAAGGCTGGATGTTATTAATTACTTATATAAATATAGAATTTGGTTTAAAGAGTCAGATTAAGTTGGCTGTTACATACTAGATTCACAACAGACAAAACTAGTTAAGGTGGTTGTTCCTGTGTGCCTTAAACTAGTTTCAAGTAGTACCTATTATGGGTTTTCCTGGCAAGATTTGTTCAAAGGGGACTTTGTCTTGGCCCTCCTTGAGGCCAAGGGGTGTGACCCCCCCAAAGACCACCCAATGGGCCTTCATGGCCAACAGGAACTGTCATCGCAGCCCCATCCTTTTCCTGTTCCTATGGCAGGACAACAATATTCTGCAAAAAGGGTCAATAAGTCTCCCATGTTCACATGGAAATATTGATCATTCTTTCCTGTTGCCTGTCAGGGATTCCAGGAGGGAACCCGGGGAAAATGATCAGCCCACTGCAAAGAAGTTACATCATGCCCCGGCTTAGTAATTGTAAGGTTGCATAAGAGACTGGGGTCGTGTGCAGATGGTAGAGGGTGGTGTGCAAACCCTTCCCCTATTGGTTGTAGATATGTATATAAGAAAGCAATCCTTTCTTTTGACCAAACCTGGTGCAAGCCTCTGTTCAATGTTTTGTATATAAGGGGAACTTTGCTGCAAATAAAGTGCCTCCTTTTGGAAGAAAACTCTTCTCTGTGTGATTTCCTTTTGGGGAACAAGGTTACTGCTGTTGGCTAGCTGTGTTCGGGTTTTTTTCCCTGCATTGCTGTGGGGCTAAAACTCCTATCATCCCCCCAGCATTCCTCTCACCTTTGGAATGTCTTCCTTTATCCCATGCCTGCCTGATAGCACAGAACTATTAAATCAACCATTAATTCTTTGTCACCAAACATGCAAAGGACATCAGTCCATTCCAGACTCCATTGTCCATGTTCCCTAGAATCGTTAATATATTCATCCTCCAGGCAGAAAAAAAATTTTCCTATATTTTCACTAACTAAGACATAGTACATCAGCTGCTGCATGTCATTCTGTCACTCTGAATCCCAATTTGTACCATCCTTAGACTCAAAATCTAAGCCACACGGGCTTTTTGGGTATTTCTTCGCTACACTGCTGGATTGATAAATACTGCCTTTCCCTGAAATCTTGCTATCAACCTTTACTCTTTTTCCCTTTCAGTTAACTCTTGTGTGAGTGTGTGAATGTCTGAATCTAGTGTGTGTGACCAAAGGGACGGGGGTTTTCAAGGCCGGGTGTGAACTATGGCAAGAGTGGGCCCCCCGACCATCTTCCATAGTCCGTTATGGGATCCCAGGCCCCAAAGCCAACCGCTGAAGCTGCGTTAAGCCCTTTGGCCGGCCCCTGTCTGGGAGGTGAGCCCCAACCGCCCCCCCCCGGGCTCACCCCAAGTGAGGGCCAGTCCTGAGCCCTCCTCAAGGATAGCGTTTATCCTCACCAAATGGTCCCAAAGGACCCACCACACCATTACCCCCCCTACCGGCCATGGATAAGGTCAAGCGTCTGTTAGCCCACCCCCCAACCCCCTCCAGGATGGCTTCAATGCCCCCCCTGCAAATCCCCAAAAAAATATCACCTGCAGGTGACAGGTGGACCCCGTCATGTCTATACAACTCTGGCTTATCGAAAACGATGTTGGTTGGAATAAAATAACCCAAGCCCTGTTTCATAGCTTTGTAAATTTCTTTGTTCACTCGTCTACGTGAAAAAACCCCAAAGGCCGGGGGTCACCCCCCCCCACGCCATACCCTCATTTGAATCAGAGCAGACCAAGCAATGCAAGTGCGAGGCCATGTGTGTTGAATGTGTGGGCATTTTATAATGACTTGTATAATCAGCCCCTTTTCCCTTTTAAAAAGTCCAAGGTCATTGCCCCCAAGGTGAATGACCAACACGTCAGGCGGAGGCAAACAGCCCCCCTTAAACAACTCAGGTAACAAACCGTGCCAGCAAAGGCCTCTTTTTGCCAAGCCATTAAATTTCGAGGTCGTCGAATTTAAAATTGGGCCCCCAAATTTTGGCCCCTCCAGCTGCCGTTCACCCCAAAAAGAAAAAACCTGTACCACAAACCAGCACTCGCTTCCTCCTTGAAGCAGGTCGCTCTAAAAAGGGAACCAGAAACATTAGGGCAGGTGGATGGGCCTTACATACCGCTCGTATGCCGAGGATTTCCATCCCCCCCTTTTCCTGGATTCCTGGCTTTCATGCCCATCAAAGCTGCAGTAGAGGCTGCCCCAAAATACGAAAAAATGGTCCCCAAAATTTGGGTTTCCGTGCAGACCCAGATGTGACAAGGCTTTCTTTGTCCACAGCCCAAAACTAAATAACCTGGTGAGCAGAGTCACATCGGCATGACAAAACAGGGGCCCCCCAATTCCCCCGGCTGGCCTTTATAAGCTCTCAGTGCCCTGACGGGGAAAACCCCGGATCAGAGATTCCTGGGGGGGGTTTACTTTTGCCCCTCCTGGCCTTTTCTTTTTTTCCTAATGTGCAGACGCAAAACCGCTCGCCGCAGTACAGGTCCAGGGACTCCAGGGCCCTGCCCGGACCTGTCCCCTTTACTCTGAAACTCCCAAAGCTCGCTCACCCTTGATGCCCCAAAGAATGCTGTGAGAGCCGCCAAATGAAACAAGAGAGCCTCATATACTGAAGCACACAAAACCCTCCAAGCACCACTCAGACCTCTCAAGATGTCTGGGGAGAGTGGCTGTCTGCTATACGGGTCCCCTTTTCGGGTCCCATCCCTCCAAAATTTTACGAATTAAAATACGGTTTGGGTTTAAGACCTCTCGCCTTAAAAAAAAGGCCAGTGCTGAAATGGAGATCAAATATTGTAAAATATTTTGCTTTTAGAGCCACACAAAACTGCAAAACATGGTCCACCGGGAGTGGCCAAGCGTAGATAATCCCTTGGATTAAAAACTGTTAAACTCCCAAAAAGCTCTTTTATAACTCTTTCTGGTGCTCGGTGCAATTGACATCCCAAAATCTCTTTTAAACCTCACCCCGCCAAGCTTCCACAGGTGGGAGGGCATCGGTTTAAACGAACTGACTTTTTGGTGCAAGTTCCCTAAAACGTTTCCATCTGCATACGGGAGAGAGAGTTAGCCAAGGAATTATCCACGCCAGCCACATGTACAGCTGTAAAGACTATATTAAAGCGGAGACATTAAGTAAAAACCCAAACCAGGCGCATAACGGGGTTGGGGATCGGGGAAAAAAGGGAAATTTAACCCCCCACAGTAGATTGATTATCACACCAAAAGTGGACAGAGGCTTTTCCCAAACCCCCCCCAATGTAAACTGCCACCAATATTGGAAAAAAATTCCCAAAAATTAAGGTCAGCTGTGATGTCCGCTTCCACCCAGCTCTCGGGCCCATCTCTGCGCACACCATCTGCCCCTGAAAAAGACCCCCAAAACCCAAAACCTGCGGGCCCCATGATACCTGTAGTGCGTCCCTAACCTTGATTTCATCCCCCCAAAAAACCCCATTAAACCCGGGAAGGCTCCTGCCATACCTTTTAGATCCAATTTCATCTCCCTTGTGACCCTAATCCTGTATGCGGTTTGGTGGGCCCTTGGTGGCATCACACAGACGCCTAAGAAACGCCCTGCCAGGTGCCACCACCCTGCACGCGAAATTAAGGGGGCCCCAGGAGCTCCTGAAGCTCCCTAAGGGTGGCCTTGCGCCTGCCTAGAAATGATGACACCCTCGATCTCAAATCTTGAACCTTGGGAAGTGGTAATTTACATGTCTGGTTCACTGTATCCAACTCATTGCCTAAAAATGTAGCTTTGTGAAGGACCTTCAGTTTTCTCATGTGCCAATGGCATACCCAGCTCCCCCATGAGCGATGTGAATTGTGTAAAAAGAATCCCACACTGCCCAGAACCGGCCTGTCCGATAAATAAGAAATCGTTTAAGAATCCACAATCCCCAAAAAGGCCAGATTTTTTTTTGATGGTCCATTCTAAAAAGGTGCTAAATTTTTCAAAGGCAGAACACGACACTGAACATCCCATTGGGAGGGAGCGATAACATAAAATTTACCCTCAAAGGCGAATCCTAGTAGCTCGAAATCAGAGGGATGAAGGGGTAGCGGGGGCGAAAGGCTACTTGATGTCAGATTTAGCCAACTCAGCCCCAACACCATGCCTGCGCACTACCCGCACTGCTGTATCAAATGAAGTATACCTGGGTGGAAAATAACTCTGCTGGAATGGCATCATTAACGGATTCACCTTTGGGATAAGACAAATGGTGGATTGGGAAAATTTACCCCGGGGGTTTCTTTGGGGGCTACACCTAGTGGGGAAATCCTAACATTAGGAGTAGGAGACTGATCAAAGGGGCCCAACACCCTGCCCTCCAAATTTTTTACTATTTTTTTCTTAAAATACATGTTATTACCTACCACTGATCTAAGATTATTAGCCATAAAAAAATTACGAGGACCCGGACTTGGGATCCTGAAACCTTCAGTAAATCCCTCCCTTTAAGTATTTGGGTGCTGCTTTTTTGGGCCGGATAAAATTGGAGCCATGCTTGCAGCCTTTCCAATTTAATTGGACTGGGGCCCTTTGTAAACAGCCAGTTGATTCCCTGGCCCCCGTTTATTGGCTCCCTCCTTGAAGCCCGTTCCTCCCCCTCTCCCCTTTTTGCAGTAGCGAGCGGGGTGGGGGGCCCCCGCAGATCCCACATATGGGGCTTTTATTTGCAGGGACGACGGGCACAAAGACCCCTGCGTCCCATAGTCCCAGCACAGCTGTGGATGCTGTTGCTGGGGTTTTTGAGATCCCTGGGCCTTGGGGGGGGGCAGACCCAAAACTGCACCAGGTATCCTGATTGGGTTTTACCGGACACTGGAAGGGACCAGGTCAGTGTCTGCATCCCTAGTTCGGTTATGATTTGTCCCCCGCGTAGGCTTGGCTGTCGTGCTGCTCTCAGCCTAAACTTCTCATTGTAATGCAGCCAGCCATTCCCTGAAAACTCTGTATGAGCCCGATAAATGGTATTCAAATACACTAACATAGAGTGCCCCCAAGGCTGGGGGAAACCCCCATCCATGTAAATCATGTATCCTATAAACCAATTAGACCAGTTCCTCTCAATCCTACGATGTTTCAATTTTTCCTTAGCATCCCCAAAACCTCCTTCTCTTTTTTTTTAGTTCCCCCAATAAAAGGGGGGAACAAATCCACATATTCCCCTTCAGTATTTTCTCAATAGTGGCCACAGCGAGGTGTTCGTCCAGCACCCCCAGCCGTCCTTTTTTCCCTTTGCCCAAAGCTGGTGCCTTTTTTCTTTCTCCTGTGTCCCATAATCCCTACCCTAAAAGAGTCCCGGGGTCACGTGAGAATTTTCTAACCCCCTTGAATGCGGCTGGGGGGGGATTCTGCCTTGCCCTTTAGGCTGGAGAGGAAGAAGCCAATGGCCTGGAAATGCTAGCAGGCTGGGCCCCTCCCCCTGTTACCCATAGTGTGGCTAGGTTCCAAGGCCAAGACACAGGCGCACCCCTTTTCCCCCGGGCTATTAGACTCACCCTGTACTTCTCCTGCTGCCGCTGAATTCCCTGAGGGTCCGCCGCCCCCCCTCCTTTTTGCAATGGAAAAAGGAAACCTGGGCTCTGCCCCTCCGACAACGATTGGCTGCTGTTTTTCCCCAATTTCCCTTTTAAAAAAATTTTGCCCAACCCCGGGGGCCCGGAAAGTGCCCACTGGCATGACCACCAACTGTTCGTCACTGTCTCCCCCCCTCACTGCAAATTGCCTTTTCCCCTTGGTCTGAAGCTTCTTAGAAATGGCCGATGTATATGCCCCCCCTTCTTCCTCCGAAAGGAAGAAGCCACTAGTGGGGCAGCCCGGAGGTTAGCCCGGGTTGCCCCCTCTTGGCTGGCGTGGCCCCTTTTGCTCCCCCAGCCCCTTTGGTTGTCTTTGGGCCCTTTCCCCGCAGGTGGGTTCCCCTTGGATGTTGCCGGTTGTACAGAAGCCATATTAAAAACAACAATTTCCCCCCCTTTCGATAAAGCTTTCTAAATTTTTTTATTTTTTTATTTTATTTTCATTTTATTTTCATTCATTCATTTATTTATTTTTAAGTTTAAAATTCCCCCAAATATGGGCCCACTGTCTCAGCCCTCTTCCCCCCACAACCACTCACCAGGAAGGGAAGGGGGGGTGGGCCAAAACTTACTAAAGCCACCCTCAACCCAACTGTAACGTTCAGCGAAGCAACCAAAAAGAAGTCTTCCCTGCGGGGCCCGGGCCCCCCAAAATATAAATAGGGAGCACCCTCCCCAACCCCGGGGGCCCCTTTTGCCCCCAATCTAACTAGTTGGAGAGGAAGGCGGCCTACCAAGCGCAACCGCTTCCTCCCTGCAACTACGTCCCAAACCCTAAACCGTCAATTAGAGAAATTGAAAGGAACAATAAAAAAAAGAGGGGCCCCCGGACAGGTCACCCCGCACCCCCCCCTTTTACCAGGGCGGCCGCTGAGGCGACCGCCGCTTCAGCCAGCCCTGCCTCCGCGGCCCTCTTCCCCTTTCCCCGTCGCCGAAGGCAGAACCCGAGGGAGCACTGCAGGGGTCGGCCAAAGAGTCCCCCCCCCGCTGCTTGAACAAAAACGGAGAGGCCGGCCCGCCCACGCTCAGGCTCGCCACGTGGCCGGGGGGGCCTCACCCAAACCCCGCGGGGAGATGGAGAACCTGCCAGCGTCGTCCTCTCTCGCCCCCTGCCGGACAAAGAGGCCGGGGGGAGGCGGGGGGGGCCCTAAAAAAGGCGATGCTCCCCTCCCCCCCCCCCAGAGGTCTCCCTCTCGCGCGAGGGCGGCAAAGGCCGCCCCTCCCGCCACTGCTTTGCTTTGGGGGTCGGGGGACGAAGTGTGAGTGTGTGAATGTCTGAATCTAGTGTGTGTGATTGATTGAACTACCTAATAAAACACATTGAATTTTCTTTTGAATCACTGTCTAGTTCTTCCTGCAAGTTCCCCACAAAAGTTGCTGGAAAATTTCCCCAGGTTACCCCATCTCTTGCACACCTCCTAATTAATTCCCCATCTTTTTGCTTGAGGCATAAGTACTGCTGGAGTACCTCAAGGTCCTCCATGTTTTGGGGTAGCAAGTTAATTTTTTTGGAGATAGGAAACGTATCTCCACCACCTGTGACCCCTTAACTAAAGATGGGAGGTAAGGATCTTCTTGTGCGTGAAAGATGTTATTGCCATTTAGCTATAGTCATTCCCTTAGATAAATATAATCAATTTGAAATGAAAAGCCCTTCCCCCCTTGTCTTAAATTTTTAACCCCAACGTGCACAGCCCTTTTTGGGTTGCCCCAGGTCTTTTAGTTACAACAGTCTGAGGAGAAACTGCAGAGGTCAAATCCTGGATTTGACATGCCCCTCCTCTCTTTGCCTCTATCCTTGAGCTTAGTTTGAAGTTTTGTAACTCTTATCCTAAACTTCTCACACTGGGTTGGGGTGGCTTGGTTGTCTTCAGGATATGCTGTCAGGCTCTTTTTCTTTTTTTAGGCAAAGAATAGGGGTTTAAAATTTATGCTAACCAAACCTCCCATTTTGAACAGTGTGATGATTATTAAAAAGCCTTAAAATTTGCCAAATAAAAAAACCCCAAAAAAAAAAAAATGCCCGTGTTTTTGGATAGCAAAAAGAACAAAAAAAATGGGAAAAATTTAAGGGATTAAGTTTTATTTATTTCTTGGCCAGGGAAAAAAAATTTCAACATTTAGAATAAAATTTTTAACATGTTAATAAGCAACATAGGCCTGTAGTATGTTACTCAGGGTGTAATGAATTTAAAATTTCAAAAAAAACTTAACAGGTATGAATAAAGTTATTTTATTGCTAAAGCTTCAGTGCCATTTCTATGAATCCTGAAAATATATTTTGAAACATGACAACAACAAAGAAAAACAGCAGCTAATATAAGGGTTTATTTTTTCTAGCTTGGTAACATGAGATGGCAGCTATTAACTTTTTAAAAACCCGTATAGTCAGTGGACTGAATTGATTTTTAAAAAGGGAAATTTCTAAGTGCTAATAATTATTAAATCATAGAACTGTAGAGTTAGAAGGGACTGCAAGGATAATCTAGTCCAATTCCTTGTCATGCAACTAAAGCACATCTGAAAATGGCCATTCATCCTCAGTTAAAAGACCTTCAAGGAAGAAAAGCTAACTGCCCTCATAGGCAGTCTATTCCACAGTCGAACACCTCTTATATTCAAGGTATTCCTCTGAATATTTAGAAGGCACCTCTTTTCTTGTAATCTGAATCCGCTGGTTCCTGTTCTGCTCTCTGGAGCAGCAGTAAACAAGCTGGCTCCATCTCCTCCATGACATCCTTTCAGGTATTTACCAGTCTTCTCTTCTCCAAGGCCATTTCCACATTAGACTGTTATAGCGCTATTATTCCACTTGCAACATCCTATGGAATCCTGAGGCTTGCAGTTTCGGGAGGGACCAGCTGGCCCCTCCTGAAACTGCAAGCCTCAGGATTCCATAGGATGTTACAAGTGGAATAATAGCGCTATAACAGTGTAGTGCGGAAATGGCCCAAGTTAAAGATACCCAGCTCCCAAATCTGTTTCTCATAGGGCTTGGTACATAGACCTTTGATCATTCTATAGAAGTATTACATACTTTTCAATTTTTTTCTGAAGGGCAACTTAATTAGATACGAGGGCCCTGCTCCCACAGTGAAAAAGTGTCTTGTTCTTCCACTTGCTAGCTTGCACTGGCATTGTGGTAATTTGCAATGTGCACTGGCAACCAAATTTATTATGTGCTCAAGAGAAAGTGTATGGGGTTTAAAGTGAAAAGAGGGCAGTGAAATGCCTACTGACACACCAACTCCACTTCTACACTTGGGCCGTTTCTGCCCTACACTGTTATAGTGCTATCATTCTACTTTCAACATCCTGTGGAATTCTGGGCTTTGTAGTTTACTGAGGCCAATGAGTTCTCTGGCTGAGAATTCTAAATGCCCCTCCCTAAACTAGAAAACTCAGGATTCCATGAGATGTTGAAAGTGGAATAACAGACTATAAGTGTGTACTATGGAAATGGCCATGGCTGGCATTCTATCAGTGACATACATAAGTGTAAGCCCACTTTTTATCTATGTATGCATTTTTAAAAAGTCTGTTGATGGTTAGTATTCTCTTCTACTCTCTGCAATTACCAAAAAAAATTGGGGAAACTCAAAGTTTTGCTGTGCTAGCCACTCTGCGGGGCCATTCTATGGCTGGTCAGGAGTGGCGGTGGGTATCTGAGAAGCATCTGGCTATGCCCTGTAGGCAGATGCAGACCAATGAAATAATCTGCCTAGATGTAAAATTTACAATGTTATGTTTTATTGCCCTTGTTTTTGACTTTATGTGTTGATGTTCCAGCCTTAGGTGAAAAGGGCATTATAAATAAACACTATTATTACTATTACCCTGGAAGATCTCAGCATATATTATTGATTTGGCAAAGCCAGATGCTATTCTAATCCCATCATGTCCACTGGCCGTAGAATGGTCACTTAGGGGCCTATTGCAGAAAAACTATGAATCTTAGGCATGGTAACTGGGGAGCCATAGCAGATCTTTTACACTATGGTGGGCAAAACAGGATCTCAGTCTATGGATGTTTAGCATGAATGTACGAAAGGGGATTCGAACTATATTACCTCTTTAGAATTCTTCTGTGCGGCAAAGAACTCTCAATTATAAAGGAATTCTGAATTAATCAGGTAGTACTCCCATTTGTTTCTATAGGGCACATGCAAACAAAATTTCTACTGTTAGTAGCCATACACCCCCACACTTTGATATGGTTTAATTGGCAAAATATGATTTTATTGGCAAGATATATTAATTGGCTTTGATATGAAATGTACCCTGATGTGACTGGGAGGCCAAACTGGACAAGAGGAAAACACTGGCTAGACACATGCACTGCAAAGGAGGTCAGAGATCCCCTCTAAGCAGCCAGGTCATTGTCAGGAAATCACCAAGTGGCTGGAGGGGTGATAGAGCTGTTACAGCTTAGCTTAAGTCTATCAGATTGTTTCAACCCTTCTTCCCACCAACCTGGAAATTTCCCCATTGTCCACAAGCCTGTCCAAATATTACAGAGCTATCATGATGTCTATTAAATTTCTGTCACCTAACAGTAAAACCATCAACCCATTCTAGACCCCCATCGTATCTGTTGCAAACTCCTTTGTTTTCTTGGCCAGAGATCCATTTACATCCATGCCCTCCAGGTAGAAACTGGGTATAAAAATCCTCAGTTTTGAAAAGTCAGACACAATACATCAGATGCTGAATGTCACTCTGTCACCCTGAATTCTGATTTGTACTACCCTTTGTGCAAGTTTAAGTTACATTGCTACTTCTTCACTGATCTTTTGGATTGGTAATTATTGCCCACTCCCTTAAGTCTCTCTATCAACCTTTCCTCCTTTTCCTTCAGCTAGCTCCTGTGTGAGTGAATGACTGTTTGAATCTTGTGTGTGCATGCATGATTGAATTCTCCTCGATAAACATTTTAGTTTACTTTTGAATTTCTAGCTGGTTTTCCTGCAAGACTCTGTAAACATTGGTGGAAAGATCTCGCTAGGTTACCTTGTCTCTTGCTCTCCTCCTAATTAGAGCTAATTAATTCCCCATTTTTTAATGAAGGTGCAAGTACTGCTGGAGGACTTCTAGAGTCCCCCACTTTTTGAGATAACCCTGCTTCCCAGTGCTGCACTGGATGCAGCCAAAGGAACCAGCATTCCAGCATAACTATAGGTTTGGAGCAAGTGTCTCTGTGGCCATTTCTATCCCAGGTGAATTGTGCATACATTGACTAAAGACATTTACTTTGTGTTTGTGTGTGTGTGTCTGCATCTTCAAGTCACTTGTAGACTTATGGCAACCCCATGAATTCCATAGTGTTTTCTCAGCAATCAATACTCAGAGATGGTTTGCCAATTCCTTTCTCTACAATATAGCACAGAGCACCTAGTATTCATTGGTGGTCTCCCATCCAAGTACTAACCAGAACTAACTCTGCTTAGCTTTCAAGATCAGACAGGATGTGGTACCTTTAGGGTATTTGGGCAGGCTACTTTGTATGTATACTGCACATTCACATATGGATTGTGAATACTCCAACCAAATAAAATAAATGATTGTCCCAATGTCAGAAAATATCTTTCCAATTTGCTTTTCAAAAGCTTTGAATTACAACTTTAATTTAAAAAGCTTTTCCATGTATTAATACAGAAATGTGCTGTATACTGTTGCAGGAGCCCAGAGAACACAGAGACCACAGAGCAAGAAAAAGAGTAATTTATTACGCGCGGGCTTTTGGCTGGATGTCTCCAAAAGACCAAAAGCCCTGAATTCAAGTTTCACAGCTCTTTTATAGACAAAGTTCACAGCATACACAAAGATCGCAGGCAAAGATCGCAGGCATGTCTCGGTCCGCCCCTCCGGGGTCACAAATACCACATGCTGTTACTAGCTAATTACCCCCGCACTCAGACCCCGGAAAGTGCTTATCTACAATCTGCAATTACCGCAGCCAGTCAATAAACAACACCACAATAACTTGTGTGTGCACTGTACATTTTTTGTACAAATATATAGGAAACCTTTCTAAGTTAAGGCTGTAGTTCAATACTACTAAAAAGCAACTTGGAAGGATAATCTCTGACAGTGTAGCAAACATTTCTTTTATTTGATTGGAATAGCCATAGTTCTTGTGTGTGTGTGTGTGCACGTGCTGGTGTGCACACACAACACATGAAGGCTTGCAGTTCTTGTGCAGTTCTGTCCAATCCCTTCTTCTGAGGCTCTGCCAAGGATCTTTTGGAGAGTCATTGACCCTTGTGCATTTATAAAATTTCCCCATGCCTGTCAGTGAACACTGGAGACACTGGATAAACAGAAAGGAACCTTCCCAGCACAGACACAACAGCAAAGGTCAAACCTCAGCATCTCCATCACGGGAAAATCTTCCCAGTCAGTTTTGCTATTCATCAGTTTTAACACTGCCCCCAGTTCTGATAAAGAACTGGTGGTTAAGAAGGTCAGGTAATGAACAGAAAAAAAGAGCTAAATATGTGCTTTGATAGCAAATGATCAAAGGGAGGTTAAAAATAATTTAAAAAGGATAAAATCAGATCCTCTGCAGTCCATATTGGCAGTATTAAAGCTATTCTGTGTAAGTGGCTTAGAAATGATGAGTAACAGCCATCACTTCTAATTTCTTTGATCAAGGTACTCTCTAGGGATGTAAAGAATATTCCAAATATATGTTTCTTGAGTGTCATGAAACCCCAGTGAGAAGAATCCTGGACCAAAAAGTCTTCACAGTTTGATACTTACTCTGTGCAAAATTTGTACATGGTAGTTTTTCAGATTTTGCAAAATCTCATTCAAATTTGGTACAGAATAGGTCTGAACTGCAAATAGTTTGAAAACAGTGCAGTTTCTGGAGGCTTTCTTGCAGCAGGAAGAAAACTACAAAAATTACTCATTGCTTCCATCAAGTACAAAATTAGTGAAGAATTACCTCCCCATTACTCTTTGTTCCCACAATAACAACATTGGGTACAGTGTTATTTGAGGCACAAGAGGGGTTACTGTGACTAAGGCACAGGAAGGGTTCCTTTGAGGCACCAGTGGTTTGTGGTCTAAGTAGGGATGGGGTACTTCAAGAAGAGGTGCCCCATCCCTCCCAGACCACAGATTGGGAGTGCTTCAAGGGTATTTGGGAGTTGCCTGAGCTTTGGGTTTCATATTAGGCTGGTGCTGAAGTTTAGTAGATGTTACTGTGCGCAATATGATAGTCACAAGTTTGTATCTCATCCTGCTAGGTTCTCTGTACTTCTGGCCATTGAGAATGGAACATCAGTGAAATCAAGAAGGTTCCAGGTTCTGGATGGAAGATTTCTGAAAACTTCACTTTTGAGTTTTCTAAAGGGTGAATATGCCAATTTTGAGATAAGGTTCATGGCAATAACACAGTGATAATTTCTTAAAAAACCACAAAAAAGTAAGTATTTATATATGTACTCAAATGGGTATTTTTAACAAAACACACGTTTCAATTTTTTTTAACTCTCACAGTGTGCATTTGTAATAGCATACTGTCACATTTTTTTTTTGCCACATTTTTTGATCCAAGAATTTTGAGGCATGAAATCCACACGACAGCTGCATTCTGACCTATACACGGTCCAGGACACAGAAAATAGGTCAGTTTGTATTAGAATTAACAAAGAATTAATCCCTTTCCGGGCATTCAACATTAGGGTTAAACAAGCACACGAGGAAGGGAGCACACTAGCCTTACCCTCCTCATTATTGCACTGCTCATGTGAAAAGCAATGGGTCTGACGAAAAGAACTTTTTTAAAAAAAACATACAGAATGTCTCCATGTGAGCCAGATCTCTGGCAAATCCAAGTTTTGGTTCAAATGAAGAACTTCCACGTACAGAAGAGGGTCTTGTCTTCAGAACTGTTGCTTTTCACCTAAGTGAAGTGATGACAGAACAGGTGAGACTACGATGTTCCCTTCTTCACAAATTACTTGGACCCTATTGTTGAACACCTGAACAGGGCAAAAATTCCTCAAGCATCTCTAATATTTATGTCTGTAGTATGTTTTTAAAACTGGTCGTCTTATTGTTGCTAGGGCAGAGTACAGAATTGCAAACTAAATGCATCACTCTCTGTGCTTCTGATATTCTTGATGTGTGAATAATGACAAAGAAATTGTCTAGCAAACATGGTCTGCTGTCTCTGTGTGTGTGTGTGTGTGTGTGTGTGTGTGTGTGTATCTTTGTGAATATATGTATTGAAACTGATAGGTCAGAGCTGCAGAATTAAATCCCTAAAAGCTTCAGTTTGGAGCAAGCTCTTGAAAGGTAGCCCCTAAAATGTATAAATTGTGAAGCAATCAAGGGTGGGCATATTTCTTTGCATCTGATAGTGTTTTCTCCCTGAAGATGTTTTCTTTGTGCTAATCTGCAGAGATAACTCTCTCGAGAACGCTTCAGACTCCCACGCTTCTTAAGAGATTTTATCAGACCATTGAGAAAATATATAACATTGGAGAGCAACTAAAGCATGGGGCTGTTTGCATTACCCTAGCTCATGTGACTAAAGTCTTATGAGGATGGGAGAGGAGCTTTCCTAAAATGTCTAGAGCTATTATTAACCACTGCCCTGATCTGCAGCCGTTTGATCTCAGGGTCTTATCTTTAGATGTAATATGCAGCTGCAAAAGAGTATCCCACATATACTTAGGAAATTGTCAAAATAGGAAAATCACTTACAAAAGAAAAAGTGAACTAAAAAATAATCTGCTTGCACAGAAAATACAAAAACTGATGGGACAACATATTTAAATATTACAACACATGACAGAGTCTCATCTGAATGCCTGTAGAATCTTCATCTTCCGTTTCATCTTAGAATACCATGCAGCAAGCACTATATAACAGCATGTCAGTTTTCCATCTGCACTTTTGGTTACATTTTGCCTAACAAAAAGATCCAGGGATCTTTCACCATACTGTACAGTAGTAGCATTATGATTCCACTTTAAATATCCTGTGGAATGCTGGGGTCTGAAAGTTCCAAGTATCTCTCTCTAAACTGCAAATCCCAGGATTCTATAAGATATAGCCAGGGACCTTAGAACTGTTTTTGAGGTACAGCATGGTTCAAGGCTGGCAGGCAGATCACTGTGAATTTTATATATTTTCACATAAGTTTTACAAAACAGTAAAAACACAGTGTACAGTGAATAATAATAATAGTAATAATAGTACATCAACTAAAGCAGTTAATGTGAATAGGCTCAAGATGACGATAAAATAATAAATGCAATATAACAAAGTTATTTAAACCAACAAATTAGTATTTCAAGGAAAGGGGAAAATATCTAAGAGTATATTAATCAAATCTGAAGATGGTTATAAACCAAGGCACTTCAGAGCAGTGGTTTGTCGGGGACTCAACTACACAGGAGTCTTGGTGGTCCTGATAATTGGTCAATGATCATTTCTTGGCTGCTCAATCACGGCCCCCAGCCAAGCACGGAGGGGTCTTCAGCCTCCTCCATCTATTCTGGTGGTCATTTGTTCCAGGGTTGAAGATCCTGTAAAAAACCCCCCAGCTCTTTGGAGGTTAAAGTCAGGCTGCTACACAGCCTCCAGCATACACATAGTTGGTTTTGATCTGGATGTCCCTGACAGCTCTGATGCTGATGTTGGCGTTCCTGGTTGATAAATATCCAGACAACTCTGGTAAGAGAGAAGGGGAGAGAGCATCTGCTCTCAAATGAGTTAGAGCAGTGGTTCTCAACCTGTGGGTCCCCAGATGTTCATGGACTTCAGCTCCCAGAAGCCCCAGCCACTATGGTCAATGCTCAAGGCTTCTGGGAGCTGAAGTCCATGAACATCTGGGGACCCACAGGTTGAAAACGAGTTAGAATAATGATGTAATCCTGTGAGTCAGTGTTGTATGGTGGTTTGAGTGTTGGACTAGGACTTTGGGAGACCAGAGTTCAAATCCCTTCTTGGGCACAGAAACCCACTGGGTGATCATCGGTGAGCCACACTCTCTCAGCCTCAGAAGAGGCAACAGCAAAGCACCTCTGAACAAACGTTGCCAAGAAAACCCCGTGATACATTTGCCCTAGGATTGCCATGAGTTAAAAATCATTTCAAGAAACCACCACCACTACCAGCAGCACAATAATAGAATTTGTAACTATGTGGATAAAAGCCCATTAGAATTATAATTGATGCCACAATGGGTTGCAATTATTGGACAATTATTATCTTCCATGGATGTCTGATATGTTTGGGAGCCCAGGTGATCAGGAGAGAAACCTTTGGAGAGGAACCTCCAAAGAGATATAGATTATCTGTCAGTCAGATCATCTGTCAGTTATCCCTCAGTCAACCCTGAATGCATGTTGTTAAGCTGAACATGAAAATGCATTTTAAAAAGTTGGAACCATGTTCGTTCTCTCTCTCTCTCTCTCTCTCTCTCCTCTCCCTCTCCCTCTCTCCCCTCCCCCTTTCCGCATGAGGGGGCTGTACCACTGTAGGGCCAGGATTGCAGCAGTCAGCTAGTCATGTTTCTGCGTGATGTCATCACCAGTCCGCTGCCATCTTTCCCTCAAGCAGTGCTTGCGGTATTTGCAAAATAGAAAAAATCCATTTTACACCTACCATCCCGTGGCACTACCACCCTTCCTAGCCATGCAGAGAGGCGGAAGTGCACTGGTGATGCCTCCCTCCCCAGTGCACCAGTGGCAAGAGCCTGGCTGCTTTGCAGAAGGGAAGAGACAGGGCCAGCACACTCCCCTCTGCAGCAACACGGCAAGGTGCGGAGGGGAGAGTTCCTGGCTTGCTCCCCTCCCTGCCAGGGCTGCAACAGAAGGACTTGCCAGAGCCCTGTTGTGTGGAAATGGCCTCTCTTGCTCTCGCCTCTTTCTGATGCTGCTAGGTATAGCAATGCCTGTGTGCTGATCTACAGATATTAACTTTATGTTATTCTATGTGTTAAGTATGGAGTTGCCTGCCAGGAAAAAAAAAAGCAAAGGATATCAAGATACAATTCCTTATAAATATATAGTGCCTCTTAGTGTAGATTGTTGAATTGAATATGAAAGAATCTGATGGCAATTTAAAAGTTTGATGCCTTGCATGAAATGTAAAATAGCACATAAGTAATGTGTCTAGATGATGCAAAATCTGTGCTTCTCACTAGGGGAAGTGCATATTTGTATATATCCTACCATGGCTATAATAAAAAAACCCTAAAGATAATCAAGAACCTGCTTGTTTTTCCATATCAGAAATTCTGAAATCCCCCGACTTAAGAGTGCTTAAGTGAAGTGCTGATGTTAACTCTGCCTGTCTGGACCATACTGTTGGTCAAGAGTTGGATTCTCAGGTGACCAGATGGTGATGAAAGGGACCTCCAATATTATCTGACAAATGGCAAAGACCTCTCAATCTAAAGGGGTGGGGAACAATGCCTGTTTCACATGGGAGTGGCTGTGGTAGTCAAAGTGGAATATAGCACCCTTGGAGATCTATGAAACTTTCAGACATCTTTATGACTGGCCTAATAAAAATGCATTAAAAAATGTTGGAGCCATGCTGTGTCTATCTAGTCTAATGTTCTGTAAATGCAGAAGCCAACCCATTCCCCATGGGAAATTTGTCAGCAGGATGTGAGTGCAACTGCACTGTTCACCTTGCCTTTCTCAGCAACTTATATGCAAAGGTATATTGCATCTGTCTGTGACACTGGAGGTGATCTATTGCCAGACTGACTTGTAGCCAGGGATGGGCTTAACACCATGGATTTCAGCCATCTATTATTCTGATTCTGGAATTTTTCTTATCTATACCTTTACTGTTTAAATATTTCAGTTATGGTGTGTGCCTGCTTCAGAGACATTTGCTCCGATCTAGGTTCCTTATGTATTGTGATGTGCATGCGGAACTTCGGATGGCAGAGGCAGCTTCACAGAACTTTGTGAGAATATGGAGTTGCCTTATGTCTCCATTCAACTCAGGAAAGTCTTGCAGGCAAAGGAGTATTGTGTGTACATTTGAGTTCCAAATAAGCCATCATTAAATGATGGGAGGCAAGTACAGATATCTGAAAAGATGGCTTATCTGAGATTTCAAAATAACAGTATATCCTTTTTCTAAGTGGACAGTTTAAAAAATAAATGAAAAACAAGTGTCAGGGAAAGAAAAATGTTTCAACATGCAAAACATAGGAATTGTCCAATCTGTTGTTTTGTTTATGCTGCAGTTAAACTACAGTGACAAATTGGTCTGTACATATAAGGTAGGCTGATTGTGGGTCTGTATCATAGAATAACCTCTAGGAGTGCCAGCTATTCTAGCTGTGGTGAAAGCAAGGAATTATTGGGATATGAGGGACATTCAAAAACTTTATTGTTCTTAGCAAAGAGGTTGTTTTCACATGTTGAGACAACCTGCCAATGTATCACAGGTCTTCTCAAGAGATCTTGCCACCAGTATGAGAATAAGATAAGGAGCTGACTGCGTCTCATCCAGTTTTTTTCAGATTTATATAAAAAAAAAGTCTATGTGCAAAGCTATTTTGTTTTTCTCTTTAAGAAGCAAAACATCTTCCCAATGTGCAGGAGGTCACCCGCACTCCAGATATCTTCTTCTTCTACATCTTTTCTGTTGCAGACCATTGAGAACAGTCCTGTTTCCTCTGGAGGTGTTCAGAGCTCCCCTGTCTGAGACAAAAGGCAGCCAAAGGTACACCTCTGTCCCCCCTGACTCCAGTTCTCTCTGCAACTCATTCTTCCATCTTTCTGCATTCCCCCTGCCACCTGGCCCCCCTTACATTTGAGGAAAAGTTGGTGGGGGGACTGCCATCCATGGCGTAGCACCCCCTTTGCAATGTGACACTAAACTTTTCATTCTCTTAAGGAAGAGAAAGCTGTCCTGTTGTCTTATATATATTTTGCATTTTTTCTATAAAAAAAAGACAGAAAAACCAAAACTGTTAATGTATGGAAGGCTTTTAATTTATAGGCCCCCTGCCTCCTCTATTGTGCAATGTTCATATACCCCGGTAAAGTTGGGGAGGGAGGTTTGTTTGGGATGGGTTAAGCATTTATTCTGCTTGGTCCCTTATCCCTCCCTCTCATGTATTATCCTCCTACCCTACTGGATTGAGACTCCCCCCCCGCTTGTATTTGAAGACTTGTATGGTGTGTGTTTAGGAAATGAAGTATTTTTGTGGGGCAGAGAGACCAGAATGTGTTCACCACCTTTAGTGCTTTATATATTCTGCCTAGTTGGAATTCTGTTTTTAGGACCCAGTGGGCTAGAGGCGGGAGAGGAGACAGAACCCTTGTCTGGGGGTGCGGGAGAAAATCACCCCTCTTTCTGAGGGTTCCTGAGCCCCTTCTTTGCGTCTCTCTCTCTCCCCCCAACTGTAGGACAGGAAAGAATGCTGTGTTTGTTGTAACTGTTATCACACTTAAAAACTGTGCAGTGTTCTTGCAATGTTGCACCTATACACACACATACATACATGGATGCCTGTGCTTGCACACACTAAAACTTACTCAAAAAGAAAAAAGTTAAAGAGATGAGTAGTTCTCAAAAGAAGAAGGAGAAGCAGCAGCAAAGCATCCCCATATACAGGAAACACAGAAAGACTGGATGTTTGATGAGATAATACTTCATTCATGAAAAAGATCTAAGAAAAGATGGTTGATTTAAAAAATGTTCATAGTTTGGCACTATTAACTGCAGCAGCTATGTAACTGTACTATGGAACAAATGTGTACTTTGTGCAAAAACCAATTTCACAAACAGCAGAACTCTCACCAAAAATAGCAGGAAATATCTCCCCGTATTATAGGTGAGGAGGAAAATGACATGGGCCATTTCCACACGGGTTTTTTTAAACAGGGCAGAGCGTCCTCCAGGGAGGACGTCTGCACCTGGGACCAGACTGGGTTGGACCTACTGAATGTAGATCTGCAGTCCAGCCCACTCCTGAATGACCCAAGTGATCGTCCAGCATGCTTTTGAAAGACCGCTAAAAACAGGTCTTTCAAAAGCACGGAGCGTGCCACTGTGAGTCTGCTCCCATATGCAGATTCGCAGGCTCACATTGGTGCGAGCCTGTGATCTGCCGGGGGTGGGCTTTAGGCTGGCAAGCTTGAGCGGTTAGTTGAGACCCTCAACCGCCATTTTGTCCCTGGAGCAGTGCGGAGCGGCAGCCACGAACTGCTCCGGAGAAGTGTGGACCGGACCAGGGAGCCCAAAAGTCCGGTGAATAGCGTCACGGGTTGATTCCCTCGCCCCATGCGGAAATGGTCATGGTTTCTTGTGCTCGGGGTGAAAGTGAGATGAGTTTTCTGTGAAATAAGTTAGCCCTATTTTCCTAACCCATGGCCCTCCAGATATTGTAGACTTCAACCATGTGTCCTATTTCCATTTGTTCCTTTCAGATAAGTGTAGGAGGTGGGGTGTGTGTGTGTGTCTGTGTACGTGGAATTGGCTGAGGAACCTTTCCATTTTGCTTTCCATTACTGGACTAACAACACTGGACACAGCCTACTGGAGGAAAAACATTGAATACATCCTACACCTGCTCTTGTATAATGTTAAATATATCTAAGAACAGATCTTCTGAAGATCTTTCCTTTTTTCTGAGTCTTAAATTTGAAGGGATATCTCTGTAAGATAACCTTTTAGATCAACATAGTATATTTATACACATGGGAATTAATCTAAAACTTCATGCTCACTTCCCCTCTCCAGTTCCCTACCAGCTAACTGTCAATCTAGTTCTCATTATGTGGAACTTTATATCCCAGCCAAAACAGTAGTTTGCTCTTTGTTTTATATTGCCTGACTTTCTTCCTTATGGACATCAATGAACACAGCACAGTCACCAAAGAGAAACATACGTGATCTTGGCAAATGTTCAAAATTCGGCTTTGAATGACTCTCATAGATAGATTGACTGAGCACACAGTTTAATTTAACAGTACATTGGTTCCCAATTGCTCCTTGCAAGGAAAGATTTACAGTGCCAGTTTCTTCTCATGCAACATCTTAAGTCTTTAACTTATTCCAGACTTCCACAATGCAGAGTATGTCCCTTGAAAACATAATGAAGAGATCATACTGAAAAGACTCCTTGAATGTTGTAGGTTTTATAAAACTACAGCTCTGTTTCAAAGAATGATAGAATTCTCTTAATCTTTCTTCTCAATAAAAAATACAGAGCAGATATTGAGCTGGAAATGAGCCTGAGAAGCTGAGGCAAACACTGGCAACAAGATATACAGTTCAAAAAATAAAATAAAATTAAAAATAAACACCCAGTCTAAATTGTTCCCATCTAAGTGTTCTTATGCAACTCAAATCTGAAATTGTCTATCTTCCAACAAAAGAAGATCAGGAAATCCATCAGAGAATGGCCACTGTAACCCGTTTTTAGAAAGGAATCCAACAGAATTTTGGAAAGTACAGATTGGTATGTTTAAACTCTGTTCTGGGTAAATTACTGAAAAGCATTACTTAAGATAAAAACATGAAGCATAAAAAAGGACAAATCCCACTGAAAAAGAATCAATATGGCTCCTGCAAAGGTTACTCTTCCTGTTTTACTAATCTTTTATAGTACTTTGAGAGTTCCAGTAAGTGATCTGGTAGATATTATTTACTTGGACTTCCTAAATCCTTTAGACAAAGTCATTTAAACTTTCTAGTTAAAGAATAGAAAACATAAATTTTAAATAAATGGTCACTTTTTGCAGTTGAGGAGTGTAACCACTGGAGTGCTGTCTAATTGTTTATAAATGATTCAGAGTCTGGGGTGAATGGTGAATTCACCAATTGGTCAGGATTGCTCTCAATACTGAGATATTTGTGTGGTTAAAGAGTAAACATTACAAAGAGCTCCAAAATGATCTCTACAAATGGAAAGGGATTGAATCATTGAGCTGGTGGTGATTGACTGAGAACATGATATTATATTATAAGGCTTGTGATAGATTGCCTGGTAACATTTTGACCCAATCTGTGGTTGCTGTAAAATTCAATATTAAGCATAAGTAGAGAAAGGATTGAAAACAAAACTGCTAATATCACACTCTAATCAAATTTATGGTGCAACCAACTTGACTGGTTGTATGGTACTAGTCATCACATTTGAAAAAGGATATTCTAGAATGTGCAGTGTGTAGAAATGAACAGCCAAAATGATCAAGATGCTGGAACCACCACCTATATAGGAAAATTACACTGTATCATCTCAGCCTTTTTTTAAAGTGGGTTAATAATGTATTAAGCTGATAGAGATGCAAGAAGTTATTAATGGTATGGAAAAAGTGATTAAGGAGAGATTTTTTTTGTTTTATTAGAAACCAGGATTCTTCACTGAAGCAGAATACATTTAAATTTAGAACAGGTAAAGGGTAGAATTTCTGTACACTGTGCTGTGGAATTCAGTACAACAATGTTTAATTATAGCTGCTAACTTGGATGGTGCTATGTATGATAACAGTAGCTGTTGTTACTAGTACTGATGGTTATATCTTACTTCCATTTGAAGAAAGTTTGGCTCAATATATCAGCTATTGCACTCATACTCTTGACTGTGAGCTTCTTGTAGGCATCCAGGTTGCTATTTCTGAATAAGAGATTAAACTAGATTAGCTGTTGGTCTGGTTTCACCCCTCCCTCCCTTTCTCCCCCTTTCTCTCCGCTAATACATTATTGTCAAATGTTTTACTTTACTTTATTTCTATCCTAAATGTCCTCCTGTTGTGTAATTTTCACAACTGCAGTTGGCACTCCACATTCACTACTGTTAGGGGCAGAGGATCTTGCAAAAGTGAGAAAACTGAAAATTTCAAAATGTGTGTATGTGTGCACCTGTGGGAAGAGGGGTGAGGCATGGTAGGGAGGGTGGGCACCCAAGGTCCAAAGCAGGTCAAGGAAAGGAGAGGGAAGGGGGAGGTTCAGCATGGTGGTCATATACTTGCCTTTTTCTTTTCTTGAGTGTGTGTGTGAAGGCATTGGGAGAGGGTTTGTTGAAATATTGGACTATGAGCTGAACTTAGCTGGCCAGGCTAAGCTGGTGGAGAAGAGGAGACGAGAGGTGAGTTTTTAAAGGGCTGCATGGCTTGACAGGAGTGATCGAGAGGGAAGGTTCCCCTGGAAAAGAAGCACTTGACATGGTGGGTAGGTTGGTTTGGAGAAATTCACAAATAATCAAATCTGTGAAAGGATCTATGTGGCAGATGTGAAGGGCTGGCTGCACTCTGTGACGTAGCTATCAATAAGCAGGAACATTTGAATCTGGATCTCCCCAGTTTTAGCATGTCATTCCAACCACTACACCACCTTGGCTTTCTGTTGGAATGCACATCTGTAAAGCAACGTATCCTTCTCAAAACATTTTGTGAGTGCATTCATAGATATGCTTTTCTTAGATGCTTTGTCATTGTTAGCAGCAACCTTTGAAGTTTGGGTCATGATTGTGAACAACATCAGGATTTTAAACGTCCATTTATACTTTCTTGTTGAGACTGTAGTGTAGAATTTTATAAAGAAAGAATAATTAAAGAAACATAGGGGATTAGAACAAATTTTGGAATTTATCATCAGTATCAGATGCTTGGAGAAATTCATAAAAGATGAATGGAGGTGAAGGCGATCTCCTACAGTTTGCTTGCAAGCCCTGGTCATCTGAAAAATACTTCTGAGCATGGAAAAATTACTTTTTTTTTTTTTTTTTTTGTACTGCAACTTCCCCAATCCCCCAGCCTACATGGCCTTTGGGGATGCATATTTTAAGATAAAACATGCGTACCTTAGGGGCATATATACTGAAAGATGTGTACATTGAGAGAACATATATATGGCGAGGAACTGTTTTTTTAAAAACAGAAATATGCTAAGAATACCATTAAATATACATTTTTGTAGTGATAAAAAAAGATTAATGGAGAGAAAGGAAGGAATACAGAGATTGGAAAAGTGTTTGGACTACAACTGCCCCAGATCTCCCAGACTACATGACGGTCAGTTGGGGATTCTACAACTTTTCAAGCTATAGAACAGATTTATGAGAATGAAGTTAGGTGAAATTAACATGAACTGGAAATACACTGATCCATCTTTCCTAATCTCAAACATGTGGAATTTTTCATATTTTATAGAGATAATAAACATGTGTGAGAGTGAGTGTATGTGTGTGTGTGCGCACACATGAGAGAGAATATGAGTGAGTGTGTGTGTGTGTGTGTGTGTGTGTGAGAGAGAGAGAGAGAGAATGAATTCATGCCATTTTAAAAGCCACACAAACTTCTGGCCACCTTCCACCTCTGCCAACATATATCACAGAAATTAATTATGCATTGTGTAAGGCATTTCCTTTTATCAGTTATATACTTATTGACTGCCATCTTCTTTGGGTGACCCTGTATGCCAGGTATTTTTGCCGAGGAAGAAAAATATATCTGGATCATTCATGATTCATTCCTTTTCAGAAAAGATGGTGGCTCTATGTGGCATTTAATTAATACGTTTGTTATAATCTCTTTCCTTAACAGCTCTGTTCATTTGGTGAGGGGAAAAAAGCTCTCGTTCAGTGGATGGATGGAAACTTAATGGCATGACAGTAATAAAGAGAGAGAAAGGGGCGGGTGGAGAAAGACCCTTGAACCTTTGAACTCCATGGACACTCTGAAAGACTAAACTGCTTTAGAAGAAACCCTCTCTGTTTTATGTGGGAGAATATATCGCAGGATGACATCATGCTAAATTTGAAACCTTATCCTGAACCTTTTTGCAGGCAGCTACTACGAGAGGGTGCACAATAGATTTCTTCTCTGTTGGGTGCTCAGGCAGAAAGCCCTTTCGCCCTCCACCTCTTCATAAAAACCTCCCCAGAAAGCAATTGCTTCATTGCACACCAGTAGCATATAAATGAGTTGAGCTTGTTCAGTTCTTATTGGGAGTAATAAAAGTCAGCCCAGTTGCCCTTCTTGAGAGTTCAGAAATGATAACCTTCAAGAGCAACTGTGACCAAACTAAATTTCCTTCTTATATGGATCTAACAACACTGTTAGTTGATCTTTTAAAAAGAAAAAGCTGGTAACTGTTTACAAGAGTCTCACTTTTTGAGAATCATAGCTTCTATCTCAGTAATGATTCTTTTTAGTGCTGCTTTGTCATACATGCATATTATGTATTCATATGTATATTTTCTAGTCCATGGATTTCAAACTATGCTCCAGGGAACCCTGGGGTTCCATTGCAAGCTTTTCAAAGTTTCCTCAATGAAGATCTTAGGTGGTTTTGTCGTAGTCTTACTCAGTTTTGGCTCTTTAAAACCACAAAGAGCCTAGCACCAGGACGTCTAGTCTCCTTGTCTATGTTTTTGGGTATATTAAGTTCTTCATGAGCAGAAGAACTTCTAAATACCCCAGAGTGACACTATATTTGGGTTGTGGTGGAGCTTTCAAGGATCACCTCAGACAGTAAGTTCAGGTAATATTTCTCATCCCAACTCTAAGTGTGGGCAATAGTATGGTGGTTGCTAGCAAAGACATCCTTATGTAATGATCCCCCATCCTTCTGTAGTGTCTTGTCTTGATGTCACTATACTCTCCATTTTCCTTCTCCTATCAGCTGTAGCCAATGAAGTGGAGCAGGAGTGGATAAACATAAGTTTAACCAAAAAAAAAAAATTGTAATAAGATATTGCAGTCTGTGAAGTGCTACTGTCCAGGATTTCAGCCACTCAATTAAACAGTCAGCCACCATTCCATGGCCACTCAGCATACTTTGTTGTTAGTAAACTCTTCTGAGAATTCCTCTAGTCTCCTTAGGTTACCTCCTACTTGCACTCAGGGAAACCTTTCATTTTCTTGCTAATACCTCCCTCTTGTGCGTAGGTGGGCCTTCTTTGGCTGCATAAGCCTGAACGTGGTAAATAGAGGGATGATAATATCAGACTGCAGGATAGTTATGAGTCTTCCTAGCTTCCAGTGACATTGCTAGGGCAAGAGGAACATTTGCAACAGACCCATTCATTTGTGCTGGGGACTATTCACAAGAGACTTCTGGAACGAGCAAGAAGGGATGTCTTGCCAACAATTTAGGACTGAAGCATCCCCACATCCTCAAGCCACTACTGGAATTATTGTAATTGGTCCAACAAAGTCACCTTAGAAAGGCAAGCATTTCTGATGACTCAAGGGTTGATAATTGGGGAAGACTCCTGTACCTTTAATGGCTGTGTAGAAGAGAGATTTTTCAGCAGGTGTTACTTGTCGTGCAACCAGGCAACAAGCAACAGGATTCCTCCTCAGTTTTCAATCTAGCAGCCCTAGTTGGCTCCAACCCAATTATAAGTAGCATTTAAATCCATTTGAAATCAATTTGGCAAATGTTAATTCTTAGTGGGACTTATGAACAACAAACTTTAATTGATTGGGGCCTGAGTCACATTTCTGGAGGCATTTATTTATTTATTTTCATTTCCAGAGTTCAGTTGGAAAATCTGCTATGTGAAACCCTGCAAAAACAATCTGGCCAAAGTCTGTGGTGGAATTAAAAAAATGTTCATTTGTACAGTGGGCAGAATGCAAAGCCTTTCAAAATAATTGCTCCACTTTAACTAGTTGTTTCTTCTCTTTGTCTTTCTTCTCTTTGTCTTTTTTCTCTTTTCTTTTTTCCTCCTTGTGCCAAACAAACAGACAAACAAAAATCCATTAACATTTCTTACTAGCGTATATATCTGGCATTACCTAGGATTTTATTTTCTCATAAGTGATACTTTTTAGAAAGATTTGAGATCCTGGCCCTTTCCGTACCAGGCAATTAGAACTGGGCAGCGCGTCCTCTCATTGAGGTCGTCTGTATCTTGGAGCGGACTACTTACCGGAGATCTGCACCTCAGTCCGCTCCAAAATGACCCCAAGTGGAACTCCAGCGTGTTTTTGAAAGACCGGAAAAAACAGGTCTTTATTTTCCTGGAACACGCCATTGTGTTCCTGCTCCCTTGTGCAGATTTGCAGGCTCACAGCAATGCAAGCCTGCAATCTGCAGAGGGCGGGCTTTAGGTGTGGTGAGCTTCAGCAGTTGGTCGGGATTCACGACCAACTGGAAGCTGTCATTTTGGAAGCCGGAAGCCGCCATTTTGGAAGCCAGAGCACTGTGGATCTACAGACCTCACACTGCTCCGATTTGCCGTGGACCAAGGAGGAGGCCTGCAGAAGTGCTTCAGGGACAGTCTACGTTGCTTCAGACCCCAGAAGAAGTGGTAGATAATGGCACGGAGCGATTCCCTCGCCTCGTGCGGAAAGGGCCCCTGTGTCTCTAATTCCCGAAACTGTCTTGTCCAGTACCTGTAACTTTTCCCCATATTCCCCAATCCAATCTGTATTCAGAGTTATTAACATACAGAGGTTGGATTCCTGAGGGAATATGCTGCCTTCCTCCTTGCTGCTAGGCCTCATCTACATAGCAACCAGCCTATTCAAGACAGACACGGTTGACAGAGGCCCAAGATATCTCTAGCTGAGAATTCTGAAGGCCCCTCCCTAAACTGCAATCTCCAGGAATCCATAGAGTCTTCTTAGGCAGCCAATCATATGAGGTCTTTGCCTGACACAGACAAACAAACTTTGACATTTATATATTAGAAGATTACTTGAAGAGTGGTATGTTAGTAATATACTAGCAGCACATTAATTTTGGCCTTGCTCTAAAAGCAGCAAGTGCAATCTGCAGTAGATTTGAGGAGTGCTAGGGCACATCTTAGAGCCAGTGTTGTGTAAAGATTTGAGTGTTAGACTATGACCCTGGAGAGTGGGGTTCAATTCCCCACTCAGCCATGGAAACCCATTGGGTGACCTTGGGTGTGTCACTCTCAGAAAATCCCATGACAGGTTCGCCTTAGCATTGACATAAGACAGAAATGACTTGAAGGCACATAGCAGCAACAGCAGCAGTATCAACAGCCCATTTCCTTGTGTGTACAAGTTCCAAATTCAGTTTCCTAGATTTTTACCTGAGAGTGAAACCAGCTAGCTTTAAAGACCTTCACTTAAAAATCTCTCAAGAGTTGCTGCTAGACAATGGTAGATCCACTTGGATGAGAAGGGCATGGTCTGATTCAGTACAAAGGAGGTTGGGTGACATGGGTAGGGGCTGATGTATTTAGGGGGGAAACTTCTCTTCAAAAACCAGACATTTCCATGCATCAGCAGATACCTTATAGAATTATTTCCTAAATGTTAGGAATGATCCATCCCAATCCCATATTCATGGCCTTCCATGAACAGATAATTAGATGATTTTCCAAGAAGGTTCTTTTTTTGGAGGGAGGGATCTAAGATGGATGGAGAGAATATTTGACCTTATTCATGTCCTGGCTAAAAAAATATATTTCTCAACACTTGGGAAACCTGATCGGGAAGAATGATACAGTGACAAGAAAACAATCATGTGAGTTTTTTTTCTTTTGAATGCAAAACTGCTGTTTTCTGACCGCACACAGTAATTCCGCAAAAGAAAAAAAAACATGAAAAATTCTTACACAAAACATGTAGTCTTGTTATGCAAAATTGCTATTTTCTCTGCGAGATTTTTGTTGTGCAAGGTTGCCCTTTTTCATAGAAAACAGCAGTTTTACAGGACACACACACATACATACATACGTGACTGGCTGGAAACAGTGTTCTACTCTCATGCAAAAAACTCCCATGTCTTTCAGCACAGGATAATTTCCCATAGCACTTTGTGATGTATGAATTCTAATGAAAATTGGAGAAATGTTTATTTTTTTCCCTCTGCAGCAGGGAGAAAAATGTAGAAATTATTCATCCCCACTTACTACAAAATAGTCATATATCCCTAGGAGCTGTTGGAATGGGTTCTTAAACTTATGTGCTAATTCTGGATCTGCTACTGGCTTTGGACACACACAAATATCTACACACTTTCTGTTGCTGTCTATATACTTTCAACCAATAGTATCCTACTTTGGGTGCCATTTACAGCAGAAAATGTGGCAAAGAAATATTTAAGTTGCTTGCACCATCTGTTCTAATCTAATACTATAATTTTCTATGTGAAAAGTAATTCCTGACTGTAGATCTTAACTTGAACAGCAACTGGGGTTAAAAAATTCATTAACAGGCATGGGTAATGTGCTTGCTTACCTCCTGCCAGTGTGATGACTTTTTACCAAAAGGGCTTTTCTTTGCCATGACAATTTTTCCTTTATAATATGATGTCATCACATTGAGTAGCCCTGCATGAGAATCTGATGAAAAGCTCGACTAATTCTCTTCATGTTTCTAATATATGAACCATTTCATTCAAATCACTCGTGGACAGGAGGGAAGGAGGAAAAGCAAAGGTAATCATTGTATAAATGGTGCTATTTTTAATTTGGTAACTTGACTTGTACAGGATTTGTAGGATAATGATTTTTTTCTCTTTCTTCAACCTGGGAGGAGGCCACATAATGAACAGAATTACTTATTTGGTGCTTGATTAGTTGGCCCACATTGTATTTTTGAGAGATTCAGGGTAGAAAAACAGCTGGAATTGTGGCTCAGGATTGTGACATATGTGTTTAAAATACATACAGAGTATCTTGATTTTGTTAAGCCCTTTCCACACCACTCTCCCATCTTGCCATTGGGATGGGAAAAGGACAGAACCCAGTTGTGTAGGGACAGAGGGGCAATGGGAGTGGTTTGCCCCCGACAGCAATATTTTGGGGGCATCCAGGCTGATAGCCACACCCCTGTGAACCGCGGCCACGCCCCCGCACACGACAGCCACATCCCCATGCACTGCAGCCATGTCCCTGTGCACCGTGGCCATGCCCCCATGAACCATGTCCATACCCCCACATCATAGCCCCTCCCCTCCCACCCCCTCTCCGCACACTCCAAGTTCCGCCATTGACGGAACTGTGACAGTTCTGCATGACATCGTTGCAGTCCCATCCTTCTCCCATCCACAGGCGGCACAATCAAGAATTAATCATTGATGGGTTTTTCCTGTCAATGACCTGCAATTGTGCCACACCTGTCCTGCGGAAGCCCAGGAAGTACAATGGCTGTGCTTCCTGCCCCAACACAGCCTGGGAAAGTTCCTGACTGTGCTGCAGAAGGAAGAGGCATGGCCATGACACTTCCTTCACCATGGAGCCAGCCAGCGTGGAGGAGAGTGCTCCTATGGTGTTCCTCTCCCAGCAGAGCCAATGCTGCGATCCCTACCAGATGTTTGCATGAAAAAGTGGGTATAGAAAGGGTGTTAGAGTCTTCTACTGTTTTACTGCAGAACAATATTTAAATAAAACAACAGTAGATCATTATGTCATATTTCCTCCACACATGTAATAATTCCACTGCATTCTGTGCTGGTCAGGCCTCATCTTGGGTACTGAATTCAGTTCTGGGCACCTCATTTTAAGAAAGACATAGACAAGCTGAAGCAGGTTCAGAAAAGGGCAGCAAAGATAAGAGGTATGGAGAACAAAACATACAAGGGAAAGATGAAGCATCTGGGCTTGTTCAGCTTGGTAACGAGAAGACTGAATAGGTACTCTTTAAATACCTCAACCACTGTCACAGAGAGGAGGGGGCAGGTTTGTTCTCTTCTGCCCCAGAGGGTAAAACCAGATCTAACGGTTTTAAGTTACAGGAAGGTAGATTTCTATAGAACATTAAAAGTAACTTCTTCATAGTGAAAGTGGGGGGAAGCCTCTGGAAAAAAAGCATGGACAGCTACTTCATGCTGATGCTTTAGCTGGAGATTGTGTACTGGACTTGACAGCTCATGAAGCCGCTTCCAGCTCTATGATTCTATATGTATACAAAATGACAGAAACAGAAACAAACCATTCAAGGCCCATATTTGCAATGTACAATGAATGGCCTGTTATACAAAAATGTTGCTGACAGGGGCAAACCATTAATGTTTGTCCCATGTCAGATTTGTAAAGTCAGAAGAGTAAAACGGCACATGTTTTTTTCTGGTGACTCCAAACATGAGATTCAATTTTTCACGCTCCAATAAGAGTTGAATTTCTCTGCACATGGAAAACTAGTGCATCAAGATAAAAAGGTCAGTCTTGTCTTTTATCTGACATGAAAATTTTCTGTGAGCAGGGAGATTTTAATATGAACAACTAACCAACAATTCTGTTCTTCATATGTAATCTCAGATAGGTACGGACTAGAAGTGATTTTGCAGAAGGTGAAGATCTATCCCAGAAAGCATAGGAGTGGAGGCACTAAGTTTTTGGTTTTGTTGAAATAGATGCAGATCTGTGGTACATACTTAAAGCCCTTCTGCAGTTCCTACAGACAGAATTATTGTTGCTGGATTACTGGAAGGATAAGAAAAACCCATTGTTTTATCCACTGATTGACTAATTCATTTAACAGAAAAAAATCACTACATTCCTCTAATGTATATCTATCACTCAGAGTAGCTTGCAATAATATAAAGACAAAACCATAAAAATATTATCAGAAACACATTGTCATGTCAAGTATGATTATGGATTAAGCTGTATTTATGTATAAGCTGTATCCCACTTATTTTGTCCATACTCTCCAACATTTATCCGATTAAAACAGAGCCTAGTAATATACTTCAAGCACATGCTCGGTATGCTGAAGCTCTAATTCTTGGCAACTCCATTGAAAATAAGTAAGTAGATATCAAGTCATTTCTTCAATACCACACCCATGGATGCCACTACACTGCCCAGTTTCCTGTCATAGCTCTGTCCCCACCTGGCTGTTCTAACTTGAATGCACAGCCACAGTTTTGCAGGGAACCACTTAGTTCCTGTTTCCCCAGGAAGCAGCCATTTTATAAACCTCAAAGTACAGTGATGTTAAGATAGGAGAGTGAATCCTGGGGGTTCTAAATTGGCAGCCTCAGGAAGATAAGAGGCTGGCAGCTCCCCTACAGAAGTGCCACTGCTGGCTTAGCTGAAGACACTGGAGGAGGGGAGAGACAGACTAGAGGTTTGGCTGGAGAATTCTGGGAGCTGTCATCTTAAAAAGCAACTTTTCCAAGAAAATCAGGGGTAGCATGGAAACCTGAGTTAAAGGGAGGATGGGAAAAGTAGAGTGATTATTAGAAAAAGTAGGAAAATAATAGGAAAAGGAGGAAGAAAGAAAGGGAGGGAGGGAAGAGTGGATGGTATGAAGGAAAAAGGAAAGTGGAGCATATGGAGGACTATTGGAGAGAAGGATTGAATAACTGGGGGGGAGGTGTAGACATGGAGAGAATGAGGTAGGAGAGGCAAGGAATACCACACACAGGTACATGCATATATCCACACATCCTAGATAACAATGCAATAGATCGTTTTCAATTTGCATCATTTTTATACAGGAACCTCCTTAAATCACCAGCAAATCACAGATGTCATCTGCCTTTGTGGACTGCAATATAAAAATAAGAGATCTGGGACTCCCCAATAGCATAATTGTTTTGAAACATGTATTCTTCTGGTCTTCACAAAGCACCGTCACTCCACAGATATATTCTGTGATTTTATGGTGGTTTTGACAAGGCACACCATGTTAAAGAAATATTTAGTTATGATTTAAATTTTTCTTTTTTTTTTTTTAATTGTCTGGTTAGTATTCTACCAGAAATTACCAAGTGCTGTAGGCTATATTTCAGTAGAAGACAATGCCATAGAATCATGGAATCGTAGAATAATAGAGTTGGAAGAGACCACAGGGGGTCATCCAGTCCAACCCCCTGCCATGCAGGAACACTCATCAAAGCATTCCCAACAGATGACCATCCAGCCTTTCTTTGAAAACCTCCAAAGAAGGAGACTCTACCAAACCCCGAGACAGTATACTCCACTGCCGGACAGCTCTGACTGTCAGGAAGTTCTTCCTGAGGTTCAGGTGGAATCTCCTTTCCTGCAGCTTGAATCCATTGCTCCTTGTCCTAGTCTCTGGAGCAGAGGAAAACAAGCCCTTTCCCTCTTCTCTATGACATCTGTTCAAATATTTAAACATGGCTATCATGTCCCCTCTTAACTTTCTCTCGTCAAATCAGCTCTGAGTTTTCCTTGCCTAAGAAAACCCCAGTATAGGTCGTTGTAAGTTGAAGTCAACTTGTAGGCATACAACAACAACAACTGTTTCTTTCAATAGCTAATAGTCTATGTAAGGCTTTGCTCACTGACAGAGATTTTGATGAAAATAACACAGTAAAACATCATCAATAATGTCAATAGTTACTTACATGTAATGTAGTATTCATATTATTTATCATTCTTATTTACAGCATTTTTTGTAATGTTACTGTATTTTGTCACTTTTAACTGCTGTTAACCATCCTGCATTGAGTGTAAACAATGAGAAGAGGCAGCTAAAAGTTTTTTTGTAAACAAAACAAAACAAAAGATATCTAAACACCAAGAGGACAAAAGGACAAAGAAATACAAAAAGTATAATAGCAAATAGCTCTACATCACAACATCAAAAAAAATTGTAAAACAGCTGAATCAAGACCAGTAGTACTTAAACCAACTTCTAATCAAAGGCAATTAAGGCCCTTTCCTCACGGGGGGGCCGAAACGGGGCTGCGCGCACAGGGGCAGAGCTTACCCACGAGCGGGTTGCTCCGTCCCTGCAAAGAGCATGGATCCGCCGTTCTAAATGCTGCCAAATTTCGGCAGTGCCCAAAATGGCCACTGGCGGCTTCCGGCGGCACTCCGCCAATCAGGACAGCGCGCCAGCCGGAAGCCCGCCCCCAGGCAGATCTGCAGGGACACACTACCACGTCTCTGCAGTTCTTCACCGGGGGCTGCCACGGGGCAGTGCGGGTGAGTTTTGTAAAAACCACTTGCAAAGGTGGTTTTTATAAAACTCGCAGCGCCACCCCCACAGCTGCGCTAGAGCAGTTTGAGGTCTAGAGCGTCACTTTTTTTAACTGCGCTAGCGCACCCCGCAGTGAAGAAGACCTCCAAGAGAGGTCGCCCTAGCGTGGGCAATATGCCCGTGTGGAAATGGCCTAAGTTGACATAAAAATGTTTTTAGGGCATTCCTAAAGGAAAAATAGCCAGGAAGAGAATTTGTGCTTTGGCTCAATGTTTCTATGCCACTGGATTGCTGGCAAGCACAAGTTATGCGATTTTTCAAGACTGTGCAAAGTTAAGACAAATGTAAGCTTTGATTTTATGGAGATGCAGGTTGGAAGGGGGCAGCCAAATAGAAATCAAATTGAAGATCATCTCTTGTTTTTTTAATTCTACTCAGTCTGAACCTGACTTCGGATGTTTACATACTGCACAATTATAGGAGTTTCATTTTCCCTTTAATAAAATGGATCCATTCCATGGAATCCTGGGATAGATAACTGATGCACTTTTTTTTCTGCTAGAGCACTCTAGTGCTTTAATTGAAGGGATTTCACTAGTGTTCTCTAGGGTCATTTCCTCACTAGATTGTTATAGGGCTATTATTCCACTTTCAACATCTATGGAATCCTGGGGTTTGCAGTTTAGGGAGGGGCCAGGATTCTATAGGATGTTGAAAGTGGAATAATAGCACTATAACAGTCTAGTGCAGAAATGGCCTAGGAAAAAAATCTAAGTCTTTACAAAACTGCAAATCCTACAACAACCATAACAGTTAATTGTGGAATCAAAGTGTAATAACTGTGTAATGGGGTAACACCACTTCATTTAGATCACATTGAAAAGAGCATCATGATTTCTGATTCTTGGAGTCTGACTTAGCCAAAAGCTCTCTCTCTCTCTTTCTCTTCTTTAAATATCCCTCTCCCTAAGATACCCTCACTTCCCCTCATAGCAATGTAATAACAGTACAGGTTCACAAAAACAAGAACTTGTGTCACAATTTTTTTAAAAGTATTAGTTATTTTAAAGTTACTAGTTCCTAAGCCCATGGAATAAAAAGAGCAACATGAGGAAAAGCGAGTTGTTAGGTAGTGTGTGGGGGAAGGAGAGGGCCATGTTGCCCTTCCATTTGGCCCCAAGGGTTTTAGTCAAAGTGCTTCATTCAAAGTGCTGTGATCTGAACTTCTGCAGATCAGCATACAGCACTAGCAGGCCTTTGAATCCAACTCTTCTGCCTGTGAAAAGGTTGAATTTTTGTGTGGGAAGCTACAGAGACTGTGGCACAGACAGCAACTGGGAGGGGGACGAGCCTCTCTTTCTCTCAAGTGGGAGATCATTAGTCTCTTGGCAAGAGGGAAAAGGTGAAAATGTTGTGACATTAGACTTGTGAAGTCAGCAGTGAGCATGGAAAAAGGGATGCTTGGAAAGGGCCACCCAAACAAACGAGGCTTGTGTTCATTGTTCCCTGACAAACTGTGGAAAATTACATTTTCTGCTCCGGTGGTGGGGGAGGGAAGCTGAATAATAGTAATAATTCCATTTTCAGGAAAAGAAAATGAGTTTGGCCTCATTGCAAAGTGGAAAGTCTCAAGGTCTCCACAAAGCAGGTCTACAATTGAGGCAGTTCAGGCTGGAAAAAGAGGGTGATCTTTAGTAGAACTGAACATTGCCTCAGCATGCTCTCTGATTCAACAGGATTTCTATGGTTTCCAAGGACTACACTCCACATGAACAGAGCTGATAGTGGGCATGGCTTTGTGTATATACTGTGACACCTTCAACTTTTGAAAAAAGCCCCAGACTGAAGGCAAATGATATATAAAATGGCCAAATCCATCCCCATCTTTCATTGTTTTGTTCTTAAGCAGGAGTGGCCTATTTTGGAATATCTGGATTAATTTTGGAAGTTTAATTTTCTATCATTAGGACCCATAGGGGCATATGCTAGACCCCAAACACAAAATAAAACAAAATATCAAATCCAGAGGTGACCTCTGGTTCTCCTGTGATTCGCCCTGTGACCCCAAATGTACAAAACTAATACTCCTGGAAACGTCCAGAAAAACACAGAGTTTTCTTGCCTTGGGGGCAGCCAAGGATCACCACTAGCTGTTGTGTGATAGCTGATGCCCCACAATGTCAGCATCCTGCAGGACCCTTCCTCCCCTCTTGAGGGCCTTCAGAGGTTCCAGAGATGATGTCAGTATTGCATACTGGCTTTCAGAACATACCTGGCCATGATTCTCAGCTGCCTTTCATCCTTCCCTCAGCCACTACATGAATATGTTGAGAAGGTGAAAAAAAAATGGTGAGTTTGAGCTAGGGAGCAAGAGTAGTTCTCAAACTTGGTTAGGGGAAAACACAAAAGGCTCTCAGAAGGATTCTTTTTGTGTATTGCCTGACACTTGAAAACCTTTTTTTTTTTTCATTTTCCCCTGAGCCTTTGAACATTCTTTCCATCCCTAGTTGGCTACAGATCTCATCATCTCTAGCCAGCGTAGCCAGTGATGAAGATGATAGGTATCGTAATTCAATACATCTGGAAGACACAAAGTGGGGAATGTATTACTATTTTGAAATGCCAGATTATTGTCAGATACTTCCTTCTTTTTATCAACAAGCTCATATTTTTCCTGGAGTTGTATTAGTTCAGATACTTATAGTCCAGTGAAAATAGTGAAGGAGAAATAACTAAAATCAAGGCAAACGTTCGTATAAACAATGCTATTCCATTCTAATTGATTAAGTCTGACAATAAACTTTTTATAAGGGTTGTCTGGAGATGCAAAGTGTAATCCAATGTGTATTTATCCCAAAATAAATCCAGAGAGTCAGCATGGTGTAGTGGTCTGAGCATCAGACTGTGATCCTGGAGACCAGGGTTTGATTGCTCACTCAGTCATGGAAACCCACTCGGTGACCTTGGACACGTCACACAAGATCTGTTCCAGAAAACCCCATGATAAGTTTGCCTTAGCATTACCATAAATCAGAAACAACTTTAAGGCACACAACAACAAACTCCAAAAAGTACGTATTCTGGCATTATTAGTATATCAGTTTTTTTTTAATTTGATCTATGGGTAAACCATAAACACTGAATTAATTCATTTGGAATGCTGCTAAATGAATCTGTGCATGCTGTTAATTCATACAGATAAAACTGCAACCTTCTTCTTTTTCTGGTTTGCGTGATACCTCATGATGATACAGATGTTTGTCCTAATATAGATCTTCTCTGTATTCTAACCCTCTCTACATGCTCTACATGTCAAATTTCTCACCTTGCTCTTCCTCTCTGCTTATATGCATGCATACTAATATATGTCATTCTCTCTAATCCACATGGAAACATCAGGATTTGTCAATTAACTCATTCAATTATTAATTTGTTAAGACATTTCCTGAGGATGACTGCATTCCATATGTTTCCCCATTGACACTGTAGTGAATCTTAATTTTAATGAATTAGCCTATTTTGATGGTTAGCTGTCATGAAGAGGGTGACTCTTTCTATCTCTCTGCCAGGTTCAGTAAAACAGAAAGGCCTCAGGAGAAGAAGGATTAGGATCAGAGAAAATGACTCACATGGCTTTGTTTTGGTTGGATTGTTCTAGTAAAGCAAGAAAATAGTGAGGAATGAAATGGAGGAATGGAATGTGTGTGTGGTAGGCAATTTATTTAACAGTTGATCCTCAGGTAGCCATGGGTTTTTTAATATACCAGCCCTTTTAGGACTGAAGACTGGAAATGTCAGAAGCAATTGAAAAGAAATGCCAGTCAGTAAAATATGAACAAGACAAATGCAATTACATACAAACTTAACAGTTATCTGAGTGGACTACAGTCTGTGATCACTCCAAATCAGCAGCTGCATAGCACCTCTTAACAAGAACAGATGTTTGTCGTCCCCCCAATGTATATGTATACTCGAGTTGATTTATAACAAGGAAAAACGATAAAGCTGTTAGCTCCTCAGAATCAATTCCCATTTGAAGAGCATTTTTTAAACAAACCAAAATATTGAATCAGAAAGACAAGTGGAGTATGAAACCTCAAAACAAAACAAAACTCTAGAATGTTAGACATTTTGTCTACAAACTGAGGAATTTAGGGTACAACTTAGACAGTTAGGCAAAATGATCGGTGATCAGATATCCTGTTTTACTTTGTTTTAAACAGTAAATTGATCCAGTTGGTAGCCTTCCCAGGGCCACAGTGCTGGGGAGGGGGAGGAATTTGTGAAGCCAGTACCACCAAATGGATTTTGACCTTTTTATCTTTGGGGATCTAGGTGTCAGTGTGTGGAAGATGACTACAGGTAACATAAAGGTAGTATCTATTTCAGATCTTTTCTCTGGTATGATCTCAGTTAAGCAAACTGCATTTTTCAGCCTCAGTAGGTTCCAACCTTCTACCATGGAGTTTATGAAACCTTCTTACCTTTCAGAGCTATTTAAGGTTATGCCATAATGCAGAGGCCCACAATCTGAGACTTGAGGGACATGAAAACTGCTCCCTCTCCAGGTTTTAATGGTGGCCATCCAGGAGTATCTTGACTCCCTGCAGTTGTCATTGAATCTGCCCTCTGACAAATAAACACACATCAGCTGACATCCTGTTAGTGATATATATAAGCATAGGCCCATGTTATGCCATTTTTTTGGGGGGGGGGATGTCACTGGAGAAATTAGTATTCTTTTCCACCCTGTGTAATGACCAACCGCCACCCCAGACTCATGGTTTTGCTGGAATAGTTCTCCTGAATGGCCATTCTGTAGCTGGTGGAGAGTACAAAGGATTGGCGAAGCATCTAGATATACCTCATATCCAGACACAGACCAATCATCAGCTGAAATTCTTAGACTACAATTGTCCAATGTAGGATTGTGGCCACTAATTCCCACCAATTGGTATTAGGCTAACTAGGAGAGAGGATCAAGAGAAAACTTTCCATTTCTAGTAAGGAAATTGGATTTCTAGAATGTGAGTATGGGTGTGCACATGTGTGCCCATGTGCATGCACAAGAGCTTATGCAACTCCAACCCCAGGTCAACACCACATGTGGACCTCAGAGCTGAAAATGTGCACACCCTAAATAAAACTTTGTCTAAGTAGAAAGTCAGCATGATGTAGTGGTCTGATCCTAATGACCAGGGTTTGAATCCCCAATTGATCATGGATGCTTACTGGGTGACCTTGGGCAACTCACACTCTCTCAGCCTCAGCAAAACCACCTTTGAACAAATCTTTTCAAGAAAAGCCTGCTTTAAAATTGCCATAAGTCATAAACGACTTGAAAGCTCATAGCAAGAACAAAGTAGATTGTCAATACTTAAACTGAAAAGTGGCACAGAAATTTTCCATGTATGTATGCAGCCATCTAAATGTAAGGAGCAGAAATAGAAAATTGGAAAGCACGTGTCTGATCAGCAAAGAAGAAGGAGAATAAATCTTTTGTTACATACCAGTCCAGTTCACAAGGAGAGTGCAGTAGCAGCTCCAGAAATTTCTGTTGGATTTATGCCCCTGAAGCAGGCCAAAAATATAAAAACAGGCTGAAACTTGTTGGGCTTTTTAAAGAATAAATTCTATTCCATCAACAAGCATGTGAAGTTTATTCTCCTTTTCCATTGCCATCTCAATGTAAAGCATTTCAACCACTTTACTACTTGATCATTATATATGCCAATTATAATGGTTCCACTGGGCCAGGTTTCTGAAAAGTGACAGTAACATCTGGGTCTTCCTCATCAATCTACCATATATGGGAAACTTATACTTTAGCAAATCTACCTTACAGGCTTATTATAAGGATTATTATTGAGATAATGAATGTGAACTTTTAGAACCTTCAAGATTAATATAATTTCTGTCTGGTGAGTATTCATTGTCTAAGCTTACTGTTCTAGAATAACTACGTTTCAATTTCAAGTTTGCTACAACTGGGAAACTGCAACTAGTCCATGACATAAGAGTTGATTTCCCTTCTGGGAAACACATGCAAGCACATAACTATCAAAAAGCCAGTATATAATCATTCATCCATGTAGCTGAATGAAATTCAGCATCAGAAGGTATTGGGTGGAACTTATGAAGAAGGAACAAAGCCAGCTTCTTGGATGAAACAATGTTTTCTGTGTCTAGTGGTCATTAATTTGCTAAGCATATTCAGAAAATAAGCCTGTGCAGATATTTAAACTCACCGTGAGTTGGGGCCGGAGTGCAGAAAAGCTATTTGTATAGATTACAGTCTTCATAACCTTCAGCCAACATGATGAATGAGTTATGGTCAAAAATGGACCATAGAGAATTATGGTACAAAACAGTAACATTTGCTCTTGTTGAGGTGGGTGAGGACTGCAATCGCACTGATCTATCCTGTTCTTTTTTTTTTTTTTTAACCACTAGTCCTTTCTATTCAGTGCTGGTGCCATATTTTGGAAGCCCCTCTGGCCTGGCAACATGCTATCAGTGGTTCCTCTTTCCTAAATGAACCAGTCTTACTCTCCAAATCACTCTTGCCTTTGTCCCTCTACTTGCCTTTCATTCTTGGCAGATGTAGCAGAGATGATTTGAACTAGAGTTTGAAAAGTCAGTTTGGAAAATAATTAGATGTAGTTAAAATTCTATGAGAAACTTATCCCAAATAAGTGGTTACCACCACAGTTAGAACTTTTTGCTTTCATGTTTCCCAGAAATAACTAAAAGTTACTTAGTTATGGATGGATTTAGTGGGTTTACTCTAGTTGGTACCAGTAACTGAATTCAGGTTTAAGATATAGGTGACCAAGAACTACACTAGATACAGTGTGATTTTTACCATGTGCATTCAGAAGTAAGGCTCTGTGAATTTAAGGTATTTTGACCCAAGTAAATGTTAATTAGATCGCAATTTTAAGGAACAGAGCAATCCTTTCTTTTTCAGATTTTAAGGAAACTGGCTTCACCATAATGCATTAAACAACTATACTTACTATACTTAATGCTTATTTTTTTCTATATTGAACATCATTTTCTCCCTAGCAGGTATCCTCTGTGAGGAGACATTTCCTGTATACAAAAGAGTAGCCATGGGAACATTTATCACTATACAGAAAATTGTGTAATAGAAGAAGAGTTTCTATTGAGAGTGAAATGATCTCATACACAGTCAAAAGACATTATAAAGTTAGTGAAAAAATTTGTTGTTTTAGATGAGTGAGAATTCTGGATATGTTCCAGCAAAAGTTAAACAATTTGAATGTACACTGGTGATGCTTTGTCAATGAACTGCATTAGTTAAATACTGAAATAGTAGTTACTTTTCAAGCAAGTACTTCCAAAACCTCTGTTGATTACAAAGAGAACCAGCATTGTTACCTGGTATGGCTTCAGAGCACATGAATGAATTCTTTCCTGTGAATACACATCCCTATCAAAGATCTTGTTACCTTGGCCTTGAATTGAATGAAATAAAATCATATTCACACAGAGCTTTCTAAAAGGGGAATTTTACTGAACACATAGAAATTAAGACATACACAACAGTTGCATTGGGGAATAGCAGAGCTTTGTAAGTGGCAAACAGCACATGTAAAGTAGGGGTTCATAAATGGCAGACAGCACATGTAAAACACAAACAATGCCTAATGCAGCACAGTTGCTTTAGGATGGGGAAATACTAATTCAAAGTGAGCAAGCTTGCAAGGCTTCAAGAGTATGGAACTGAGCATTATGATCCTTGTAGGGGTTGATAAATGGAGAAAAAGGTGAGGGAAAGAAAAGTTGAAAAGTAAACACAATGTAATACTTTCCCTAACCTACACACATGCACACCAGAGAGAGAGGGGGCAGTTTTAGGAAGCTGCAGTATGGGGGGAAAGTACTTCTTAAGATGACAAAAGTTACCTTTCCTTGTTTGGACCTTTCCTGTCAGAAGATAAGAAGCCTTGGCACTCCTAGCAGGAACAGTGCAAAGACAAGGAGGACATGGCCATCTAGCCAGAATACGGGCTTTGAGAAAGTGAAAGGCCAACAAGAGTCTTTGATCAAAATCCCAGATTCTGGGGTCTGAAAGAGTAGTTTCAACTAAAAGGATCAAAGCTTAGTATGGGTAGTGATTTCAGCAGGAGAAAAACAGAGCTTGACCAGTGGTTTTAGTAAAAAGCCTGCAGAATGAGCAGGAAGGCAGCTCAAGCTCTTGGTTCAAGTACATCCACTCCCAGGACAATTAACCTTTGAATCTGGCATCCTTTAAAGCATCTCAGGTAGGAAAACTAAGCATGATGTTAGGAAGTTCTCTAAACAAAGGGTGTCCTTCTGGACTTTCTTAGAGACATCACCTGGTACTTTGCCAAACAAAAGGTGGTTCTGTTTCATATCAACACCTACTTAAAGAAGGTATCAAACAACCATTAAGTTCATCATCTTTGCCCCAGAAGTGACATTTTCTATCCATGGCATTTCTAACTGCAGGGCCTCATGTTGAGAGAGATGGAATCTTGGCTGGGGATATTCAGTGTGTCCCAATGGTTTAATGTGCAATCTTGACCACACTTTGTGTTGGCATTAATGGAATTCATTGTAGGTGCAAGCTATAAGATTGAACTGGAGAAACTTCAGTTAATCTGGAGACAGTCAGATCTGTACAACAATCCTGCCAAGATGTGCTTTGGCTCTCTAGCATAAGAGTGAAAGGATTAACAGTATTGTTTGTTACCCTGTTTACTGGGGGTCCTGGGAGGGACTCAAAAATGTGCTCTACTATATGTGGGGAAAATTAGCTCAGAGCACTGCTTAGCGTTACGAGAGGCAGGGTAACTTAGCAGGATCTTGTAACCCAGTGTTTACGGGGTCAGGCCAAGTCAAGAAGCAGACCAGTTTGAAAATAATGAATGATCTTTATTAAATACAGGCACACAATGTAAGCAACACATGCACACAGATAACTAAGAAAAATAAAGGTGTGAGTAAGATAGCGGGATTTTCAGAGGGATAGTTGATTCAGGTGATATGAAACCTGTTCCTGAAGCCCGGGAGAAGATAGAGAGCGATGCTGGGGTTCAGTGTGGCTCAGCACGTGGAGCTGAGAGGAAGCTTGCCAAGCAAAGCGGCAGCAAGGCAGTCTGGAACTCGGGAGCGATCCGAGGAAGGTCTCGGAATCAGGGATTTTTATAGGGAAAAGTGTGACTGCAGGCTATGCCTTACTTGGGGACAACAATGAGTTTTGGGTGTGAGACAATGTCTCCAAAAGGTCACAATTTAGCATGATGGAATCAGAGCTGAATTAACAATGGTGTAGACAGTGTGTAAATGCGCAATGCTTGACAGTGGATGGTTCAGCCTTTGTCAAGTTACCTGCTCGGGGCAGGGAGCCTTTTGTAGGTAGTGCGCATACATAATGTCGTGTTTGCCAGGGAGGTCCCTGAAGCTGTGATCTGGCTATTTCTGGCTTGCCTGTATTGTTTGGGAATATTTCAGCAGTTAAGTGCCAAGCCTAGTTTCGTGCTTGTCCGGGGGCCTCACAAACACGTGGAGAAGGGTGGTATGGTAAGGCCGAATTATGATATCAAAGTGATATCTAAGGGTGTCTCTGAGGAGGTCTAAACTGTAGTAACATGTTTTTGGCAAATGGTGTGAACTGGTATGGATGCATTAAAGAATTACATTTTGGGCAAAAGAATGCATTTAATTAAATTAATTAATTAAAAAACAAAGCTACCCTCTAGGACCAAATCCTTGCAAGGTGGCTTTCAGAAAACATCAGACTGGATCGAGCCATAGTTACACTTACAGTAGTTCTGCTGAAAGAATTGAACTTTAAGTTCATCACAACTAACTGAAATCCTATTGATTTCAATATATTTACTCAAAGCATAACTATTTATGAGTTTGCCACAAATTGAACTATAAATCACTATAACAACATAATATATATAACATAATAATATAAAATCACTATAATAAGGAAAGGTCTATTTACCCCCTCCCTCTCCTTCCTTTGTCTCCTTGGGTACTTTTCTCCCTGAGAGATAAATATATTGAATTTTATTGCAGACAGTATTTGTACTGTAAAAACACATTGAATTTTAGCCTATGTGTGGATGAGATACTTTTTGCATGTACATGTATACCTTTATAGGAGAAAGGCAGGAGGGAGAAGAGTTAAACTGACCAGCTCCTCCTGTGATTGTCTGAGGCTGTGTTTCATCTTTAAAATGAGGTTTGGGAAAAATGGTGCAGCTTTTGCAGACAGTAAGATGTCTTGTTATGACCAAATCACTGAACTTGTGGGACCCCTTGATGGGTTTTACCTCCAGATAAATAAATGCATACAATAAATATGTTAATACCTCAAAAACTGGATCCTATTAGATATGTGATACTGGGATGAAGGACTAACTATATGGATAGTAAGTACTAGCAATGTGTGAAGCATTGGTGACTATCTCACTCTTTGATTCTGCAGATCTTATTGACTCTTTCCTATGTTCTCTGCAGAGACTGGATATTTAAAATGTTTTCTCTGGTGAAATTCAGCAAAAGTCTTTAGACCCAGATTTAATCAACCTTGCCTGCTGCTAGGAGAGTTTCTTTACTAGTCTTAAGTTTGCAATGAAATTCTATCTTGGTAGGACATTTTGTACTGGCACTGTTGACCCATAGCCCGAGTGGGGTTGTGGTAGTAGTGGAGGCTCCACCTACAGTGAATAAGTTACTCTCTACACACTTGGACCATGGGCTGGCAATGAGTACAAGTGAGATACATATCACAGTTGACCTGAGGTATGGTTTTCTGCATGTTCCAAAAGGGGTGTGAAAATTACCCCTGTAATTTCTGCTTTCCTTATTGCTTCAATTTCTTGGAAAATTCCCCAGATTTTTCATCAGAAACTGAATTCCTGTACATGACCATGTACCAGCAAGCTGTTAGTGTAAGTAATCCTACCATTTATAGTAGATCTCTCTTATAAGACCTGATGCCAGAGTAACTTTGAAACTATTGGTTCAAAAATTCAATCTAGTAGTTTTGTGATTGTTGAATATGTAATAAGCACTGATTTTGATCCAATAAACTCTTAACAGTTGTTCAATTTTATTTGGTTTGAGTTTGATTATGAGTTAATAATCTTTTCTGCACCAGCTGATGTATAGGATTCAGTAGCCATGCCCAGACTATTTGTTCATGTTCAGTTTAGGGATGGTAAATCTCACTTCTCTTGATTCCCAATGGCTATTGAGAACAATAAAACAATTTTCAATCCAATAGGTTTGGATAGTCCAGATTCCCCCCTTCTCACAAAGACAGGAAACTGTGCAACTTTCCTACAAAAGTTATGCCCAGAAATCTGTGTTGTTTTCTGAAAATGTACAGGTTTTGGCTTAGAAATTTAAGACTGAGTAGCTTTCCCCATGGAATGGAAACTGCACAACATTCAAACTGGCAAAGCTTGCAGCTACAATCAGCTTGAATTTCATTTCCTGCAGTGTAACATTTGAATTGCACAACATTCAAATTGAAAAAGTTTGCAGCTTCAATCAATCCACTCTCCCCCAACCACGAAAAATGACATTTGGTTTGTGCAAATTCCAAACCAGCAAAAGCTGCAGTCACAGTGTCAGACCTTTCACCACACTGTTTGTGTTCTTCCAAGTACATAGCAAAAACAATATGAGTTGACTTTTTTTTCTGTATAAAGCTGTAGGTTGATACCATAAAGTTGCACAGTTTCTCAAATTTCTGTACAGTTTTGTACAGGTTATGTTGTGCTGAGAAGAAAAATAGTTCCTACAAGTTGTGGGGATGTTCAGTGTGCTATTTTTCCTTCTGTGCAAGTTGCTTGAGGGGTTTAATTTGGAACTGATTCCCAATGAACACTGAGGACAACAAAACCATTTTTCATCCCATAGCTTTGAGATAGTCAGGATTCCAAATTAAACCTCAGATAGGAAGTTGATGAATTCTCATTCCATCCCTAGTGCAGATATTGATTTTTGAATCTTTTTCCTTTCTGAAAGAAGTGAAAAAGTTCCATATGTAATATATATACCCTTCAGTGGCTCTTTGTCAAAGGAACCAATTAGTTTAAAGGTATGGATCTGAATCCATACAACAGCAGACCACTTTTGAAGAAATAGACATGTAGATCTGTACGTTTCTATAGAGAAAATACTGAGTATAAATAATGTCAATAACACCAGCAGCTGCTGCAATCATCAATGAGAACATAATATGCTGGACATAATTATGATTCCTTGAAAGAAAGCTTGAATAAGAGATGCGGCAGTCCAGGGGGATAGGACAATTGCAGACAAAGAGAGGGAAGAGATTATGAAATATCAAGACTTACAAACAGAGACACAGTACTCCTGGGAAAAGAAAATTACTGTGGTTCTAGTAACGATAGGTGCTCTGAGACCAAGTGGATTGACAAAATACAGAATGAACATGCTAGACATAGGATCACAATAGCACAATTACAAAAACCAACACTGCTTGGGATGTGCCACATCATCCAATGATATTTCACCAGTCTCTACATTCATGTATAGAATCTGGATCACTGATGATCCAAAAAGCTGATTGGTAACACTTGATAGATTCTGAAACTCATAACAACAACAACAACAAAAGCACATGTATCAACTACCAGTTAAAAAACATACATTATGAAATATGACACTGTGGCCATTTCCGTGTGATGAGGCTCTGGCAAGTCTTTCCATTGCAGCCCCAACAGCGAAGGGAGCATGCTAGGAATGATCTCCTCCACACCTCACTGAGTCACTGCAGAGGGGAGCATGATGGCCATGCCTCTTCCTTTCCACAGTGCAGTTGGGCACTTGCCATTGCTGCGCTGGAGAGGGAGGCATCACCAATGTGCTTCCACTCTTCTTCATGGCCAGGAAGGATGGCAGTGCTGGCAATGGTAGGTGTAAAACAGTTTTTTTTCCATTTTGCAAATACCACATGCATGCCGCTTGGGGCAAGATGGCGACAGGTTGGTGATGACATCACGCAGAAGCGTGACCAGCCGATCGCTGCCATCCTGCCCCACAGTGGCGCAGCCCCCTTGTGTGGAAAGGGCCTGTGACTCATGGGAATGGAAAATGGTACCATCATGTCTGACATGTTCCTGAAAGGAACATTGGCCATAGCCATGTGCATGCCTTTAAAGCTATAATATGAAATCTAACAAAAGCAGACAATTTTCATGTAAGCTATAGTTTTTGATTTGCAGCTCAGCAAACAAATTACAAATTATGATCCGTTCATCCACCGCTATTGGTAAGTATAGTTAGAATCATAGACATGGGGCCTGTGTTCTGTCTTGCTCCAGCATGAAGAGTGGCAGCATTTCAGGGCAGTATTTCAAAAGTGAAAATTTTACTCCAATTCCTTTCCCACCTTTTCTTTTTTTTGAAACAACAATCACTTGCTGCCACCTGCTGATGTTGTTCCAAAATACCACAAAAGCTTTATTGCAGTCCACCATTGTTTGTTCTGGAATATTTAATTTCATCCTGAATGCAAATATTTACTTTTAACTGTAGAAAAGTATCCCTTAGGATTTTACATGATGCAAATCTGTTCATTTTCAAAACAAACAAAAGTGAAATAAATGTTCCTAGTCGTCTGTGGATATGAAAATACTTTCTTGAAATTATTGAAAAAATGTTTCTATTCTTGTTAACAAGGTTACGAGGATTCTATCATATAATTATTGTTCTTTTAAATAAACAGAAATAATCTCTCTCTCTCCCTCTCTCTCTTAAAGGACAACTGTGTGGCACAAAAACCAGTAAAAATTAGTTCCCAACCTTTTCTTTTAAGTCAGGGTGGATCCATGCTGATGGTTGGCAGGCCAGTTTCAGTTCTGCCATGCCCCTGCTGGGCTGGACTGTTTAAGCTGGTGGTGACTTGAAGTGCTCCAAGTAAGTGAAAGTCCCATCTAACTGGAAGGCACCTCTCAATGCTTTTCAGATCATTCTGGAGCTTTGTTTGCTTGTTTCAGGAAGCCCCTCAAAACAATTTTTTGTGCTAAAACAGCAGTCTCTGGACAGTATTTTTGCCCCCAAG